>JAMZAV010000311.1:0-494211 GCA_024449915.1 Sweltsa coloradensis
TTTTTTCCCTGCCCGGTAAAAATAAAACATTTTCTAAAATTTAAATTTATTCTATACAGTTTTTAGATACTGATTTACAAAGGAGGACAACCAAATAAAAACTAATAATTCTATAAATGCAGCCAAAACAATGAACTATTTTTAAGTAAATTAATTGTTAAATAACAAAGAACAGTCCGCGTGGGAACTCGCTTTCCTGGGGCAGCCCGGGCTCTGCTCGGTCTGCGTCAGCTGTTCAACCCTGTCCGTATAAGGTATAACCCCTGCACATGGATGTACCCTATCCAGTTGCAAGCTAACGAAATTTCCCGATTCGAAAGTAAACCTGATAATGTAAATTATTGATTAAAACAAAATAATTAAATCACACAAAATTCGGATCAATAATTTAAAATTGAATCACTTGAAATATAACGGAGGGTAATTTTATTTGAACAGAATGATTTGGTTTGATTTGGAAATATAATCATGTTTAGAAAAAAGGTTTATTCTTTGACTGTAGGCTGGATGCATTGATCCTTTGTACCAAACAACGACTTTGCCAATATACATCGATAGTTCATCGTAGGGAGATTCGTTGGAGTTTATTGGATATTCAATACAATATGAGGTTTAAATATGAATATCGAGATATCGACAGATACAGTGACCTATGATTGGTCCGGACGTCCGGATCAAACTTAATAATAATACTTAAATTATTACATGAAAATGACAACAATAATTATTTTTAATCAAAATATAAAATTGTAAAAAAATTTAATAATCAAATGGTCTTTCAATGCTGAGTTTTTTTGAATAGAAATCGAAATGATAATTAATTTAGAAAAAATGTAAGATGTTTGTTTTTTAAGATAACTACAGACTGACGGCCGGCATAGCCCGTGAATTGTTAAACTAAATATTCACCCTTCATTGATTTCTTACGAAAACAATAATGAGAAATATTAATCCCCATATATTCATGTATTTGCAAGGCTGGAAGCAATGCAGCATTCCATCCATCCATCCATCATCCACCCATCCATCCTCCATCCATCCAATCCATCCATCCATCCATCCATCCATTGATTCGTTCTTTTATTTATTTATTTATTTATTTAAAAAGCCGTTTGGGTTTGGCAAGATAATATTATATTGACGACATATTTGCCATCTGGGTTTTTTGTTTCTAGTTTAGTATTATGCTATGGATTATGTGGTAATGAAACATTTTAGGGGTAATACCCCCCGGAACATGGGGAATCTTTATGGCCGTGACCTGGAGTTTTTTGGGGAGAAAATGGCCACATTGACGTGAAATTTTGGGCAAACCCGATTACCAAAAAAGGGTGTAATTTCGGAACCAAATATTTTTTTCTTTTACACAATGCACTATTTTTAAAACCTGGATATTTAAAACCAATTTTTTTTAAACTTGACACGGGTTTTAATTTTATTTTATATTTGAACGAATTTCAAAGTTACTCCAGCTTTTTTTTCAGTTCTTTTTACAATTCTTCTGTTTACACCTTTAGCCTTTTTTCCCCCATCCATCCATCTCCACCCATCCTCCATCCATCTCCATCCTCATCCATCCATCCCATCCTCCACCCATCCACCCATCCATCCATCCATCCACCATCCATCCCCATCCATCCCCATCCTTTCATTATTTATTTATAAGCCGTTTGTTTGGCAAAGTAAATATTGACGACAATTTCCATCGGGTTTTTTTTTTCAGTTTAGTATTATGTATTGTTTTCCCAAAAGCACGGGTAAATCATAGCTCTGATTGATTTTAAAAATTATTATTTATTACAGCGGCTTCTTTGATTTTCCTCTTTAAACAATCTTCCTCTTTTAAAAAAAATTTTTGGTTCATCCATTTTATAGAATGATGTCCGACTTTCATAATGTTAAGCTAGCAATAAAATGGCTGATAATTTCTTTTTTACATTTTTTTTGTTTTTCTTGCGTACGAATGTTTAAGGGTTCTTTGATTCCCCAAAATAGGTTCCCCAAAACGCACGGAAAATGGCATAACTGTTTTTTTTTTTAATTTTTACACACATTAAAAGGGTTTTTTTGTAGTTAAACCCCGATAAAGTATTAGATGATTTGAAATTGTTCTAATTTTAAATTTATTTAGACGTCTTCGTAGATTTTCGGAATATCCAGAAATGTATTGGAGACAAAGGGTTTTTAATGGTTTCTCTTCCCTGACCATATCCTGTTGTTTATTAATAGGAGCGTTGATACTTTTGTTAATCACCGTATGTGGATATTTATTGCGAGTGAAAACATTTGAGATGTGCGAGAGTTCTTCCTTCAGACTCTGTGGATTAGAGCAGATGTTGTTGGCTCTAGCTGCCAGACATTTCAAAATTCTTGTTTGGTATGTAATGGATGATAAGATTCGAAATTCACTATTGTGACGGTTTGTAGGTTTACGGTATACGGATGTTGTTAAGTTTATTGTCAGATTTGCTTACCAGAACGTAAAGAAATGGTAATGAATTATTCTTTTCAATTTCCATTCTAAATTTTATATGACTGCACTGTGAGTTAAACACTTCTAGTAAACTTTCTAATTCATGGATGGAATATGGCCAAATTGCGTATATATCATCCACATAACGTCGATAAAACAGTGGAACCAGAGGTGCATCTGATAAAGCTTTCGTTTCTAGATCATGCATGAAGATGTCAGCTAGAAATAGGAGACAAGAAGAACCCATAGCCAGTCCTTCTTGTTGTTTATAAAAATCTGATCCCCATTGAAAGTAACAATTGTTAACACAAAGAGATAGTATTTCCATAATGCTGTTGACCGGGAGTGCTGAAACGATCATCAAAGTTCGGTCAATTTCAAGAAGTTCCCTTGCTAACACTAGTTTTTTCTGGTATCGGTACACTAGGAAACAAATTATAACATCAAAACTAAACAAAAATGTCAGACGGATTAATTTTTATAAATCGAATGTCATTGATAAAATCCTGAGTGTTAACAATGAACCATTGACCTCTTCCTGAGAATGGCTTTAATATGTTAAGCAAGAATTTAGAGAGTCGGTCACATGGAGTTCCTGGAACTTACAATAGGTCTTATAGGGTTTCCTGGCTTATGTATTTTTGGAAGTCAATACAAATGTGGAGGTTAACTGAGATGCGGTGTTAGTTCTGTACGCATATGTCGAGATAAATGTTTATCACAAGTCTTCACAACACGGTAGATTTTAGATTTAATTGACTTAGTGGGATCTGACTTCAATTTTTCAAATTTCGGTGTATTTATAAAATCATCTACTTTTTTATTGTAATCCATTAAGTCTAAAATCACCGTTGCTTTACCCTTATCCGCCGATGTAATGATAATCGACTCATCCTTTTTAAGCATATTGAGGGCTTTAAGTTCACCTTAAGCGACGGTGATTTTAGTCAATTTTGATGTTATAAATTTGATTGTGTACCGATACCAGAAACACTAGTGTTAGCAAGGGAACTTCTTGAAAAAAGTATCAATGCTCCTGTTAATAAACAACAGGATATGGTCAGGGATGAGAAACCATTAAAAACTCTTTGTCTCCAATACATTCCTGGATTTTCCGAAAATCTACGAAGACGTCTAAATAAATTTAATATTAGAACAACTTTCAAATCATCTAATACTTTATCGAGCATATTAACTACAAATAAACCTTTTAATGAGTGTCAAAATTTAAAAAAGTCAGTTAATGCCATTCCGTGCGATTGTGGTAAGACCTATTTTGGAGAAACAAAGAGACCAATACACATTCGTACGCAAGAACACAAAAATAATGTAAACAAGAAATTATCAGCCATTTCATTGCTAGCTAAACATTACGAAAGTCGAGAACATCATTCTATAAAATGGCATGAACCAAAATTATTTTAAAAGAGGAAGATGTGTTAAAGAGGAAAATCAAAGAAGCCGCTGTAATAAATAATAATTTAAAATCAATCAGAGCTATGATTTACCAGTGCTTTGGAATACAGAAGTTGCTATGGCTGGTAACAGAAGAATTGTAACAAGAACCTGAAGAAAAAGCTGGAGTAGCTTTGAAATATCGTTCAAATATAAAAATAAAGTATAACCTGTGTCAAGTTTTAAAAATGTGTTTATTGTTATATGTTTTCATGTTTAGTTGTGCACAGTTTAAAGACACAATTTTGTAAATGTCAATTTTAGATTGGTATGATGCTCTAGTATCAGTATTATAATATGAAATATGAATAATGTGTGGCTTGTTGGTCTTGGGGTGGTTGAAGACTCTGCTTCCAATGCAGTAGGTGAGAGTTCGATTCCCGCTCTTGGCAGAAGTTTTTAACTTCTGATATGGACTTGAGTCCATCAGTTCTTGGCTTAGGAATGTGTAAACGGTGACTGGAGCCGTCCTAGCAACAAGGCATACAATAAATTCTAACGTTGTTCCAAATTAGCTTGTTGATTCTGGCACTGTCCGCGGGTGGAATCGTGTCCAGCTTGTTTGATCGGTGTTCCTACTTCAATATGCCGGTCCCTAGTTGGCAGTGTTGTGACTAGATAATTTATATTTTATCTAGATAAAGATAAAGATAATTCTCCAAAAAAATATCTAGATAAATTATAAGATAAAGTGTAGAAAATATAGAAAAGTTTTTTGAACTGTTTACATGACGATATTAAGTTCACAATGGAAGTTGAACAAGATAACCACCTTCCATTTTTGTAATGTGTTGGTAATGAAAACCCCTGACGAAAGCTTTGCCCATACCTAATATCGTAACCCGACATATACTAATAGTTAAATGCTTGCTTGCCTGCTTGCACAACCGCGTCACCAATGCATTAGAACGAGTTGAGCGAAGCGTGGCTCGGTGAAATGGAATCCCCGGCTCGAAGCAACGGTCTTGTACGTATCGTGTCGGACACCGGACTAATTCGGATTACCGCCTAGAGCTCATTACGCCTGGCTAACTGCAAGCCTCTTAATACGACCACTGGCTCTTAATGAGATAGAGCGACGCTTTCGACAACACCCACATCACTGATGGTGCAGAGAAAAACATGTCACAATTCTGTCTCACACCGAACAAATAGTTTTATTTATTTTTGTTATTTAATGGATTTTTGTTTGTGGATTCATTTGTTATCAAAAGTATAGAATTACCAATGTCTCAGTACACTGTACTGATCGCCATCATAACATTAATTTCATATTCCACTTTCTACTGTCCAAATACTCTTGGTATGATACATTTAACGTACGTCTAACGAATGTGCTCACACTTGGTCCGTATATATTTATGTTTATGAGCATAATTGTAATTTTTTAACAATCTACTTCTCACAAGATCAACAGTTTAGCTAATTTTAATGTTGTCCACATACGTTAAATGTCCGCGGAAGTGGATTCTGCCATGTAAACTGGTATCGTAATATCTTCCCTTCTAGACCAAGGATATTGACGAGTTTTTTTTTTCAAACAAACTTTGGGCAGTGCTTAATGCGGTCCGGGATATTTTTGTATTAAAAAGTTTTTAATTAACTCGCTTCACATCCCTTGAAACAACAAAATATTGTTAATAGTAAAAATGTGTAATTTGAAATCGTATAAAAAACCGAAGCATGTATCGGTTTAAAAACAAATCCTAGGCTAACAGGTAAAAAAGTACATTTTTTTAAAATAAGATATCTTTTTGGGGGAGCATTGACCCAAAGTGTGTAAGGAAAAAACTCGTAAATATCATTGGTCTACAAGTGGAGATATTACGATACCATTTAGCTTTATATTATACGCACAGGCAGGATCCACTTCCACAGAATACGCAGATAATACACATAAATCACAGAATCAGAATAAGTATTATTAGGACTGCGGGTTCGGATTCTGTTACTTAAATGCTTCGGGTTTAAGGGTAGTGTAGGAAAACGAGAAACGTATAATACTACCACAGATAACAGAGTACACTACCGTAGTGTACTCTATTATCTGTGATACTGCATGTTGAAATGATTAATGAAATTTTCTTGTGAAGAATCTTTTATTATAGTTTTACTCCCAATTCATTTGGTCGTGTCTGAATTTTCATTAAATAGCATTTTTTATACAGCTTATAAATAAAAAAATGTCTGGACAGGCACCTCCATCCATCCCCCAAATATATTTTTCTCTACCCGAAAATCGTGCATACATATAGTTATGACTTTTGAATATCGGGTCGGCCCCCAAATACCCGACCTGTCCCGACTTTTCGGCTACTGGCATACCATTCATTATTATAATGCCGATAAGCGTAATATAATAACAAAAATATAAGAACACATTTCATTCCAGTAGTACAATATCGCTATGTTAGTAAGGAGAGATGATACAAAATATGAGAGATATGAATGTGATTACTTAAAATCAATTTACGATTGTATATTGGGGAATTATAGAAGAGGTGGCTAAAAAAGCTACCAAAATTTACATGATTAAGGTGACACGTTTTTCTCACATATTTCCTCTGTCAATTGCACCTGCGGCAATTCAAAATGCGTTTTTATTTTCAGTAACTAAAGTACAATATAATGAACCTTTATTTTTAAATCTGTTGTAATATATATACATTTCAAAAAGTACTGTTTCCAACAAACTTCGGGGGTTTTCACACAGAGTTAATTAAGTTACATCCACTAGCCACGCCTGCCATGTTCACTTTAATAAATTAAACGCAACATCCTAGGTGCCCGTTAGGGCGCCGCAGCCAAGCCGCGGTGCGCTACACACTCAAGCACCTTATACACCAAGCAGAGTTGGGGTGATTTCGAGGTGTTACCCAGCCGTCATGTAACGTGATGTGAACTTGAAAACTATCACAATCGAGGGGATTTAGGTACCTGACAACACATGCCAAATTTTATTGGGGTACGACCATTCCTTCTTGGTGAAAAAATGTCTTCAAACATGCTCAAAATCACTTTAAGGATGTTAGCTACTGCCTACTACTGCTACTGCCTACTACTGCTAACATCTAATACGTCGGCCCGCGATTCTGACCAGACGGGTGGGACTACAATGTTCATATTTTACATGGACATTAAGGTTATAGAATGATAGTCTCTTTTGAAAAAAAAAGTTGAAAAAGTTTGTTGGAAGGCTTCCAAATAAAGGTTTTAAAATAAGCCTTAAACACTTGGCATATAATCAACAAGTAACCATAGTTACTTGACACTTGTTGACGGTATAAGCAGAGGTAGGCGGGAAAGTGCGATACGTAAACAAATGGCGGACATTTAAAAATTTTCTTCTTTGTGTGGAACGAGAAAAGGTGTCATTATACTCTCATAAAACAAATCAGAAACCGTCCCTGGCCTAGGCCCAGATGTAGAAAATTATTTATAATACAACAGTGTAGGTCTAAAGTTCCATTTGGCTATAGGACTAGTAAAATTCATACTTACATTACATGTTTGACAAGCCTAGCCAACCCTATGCCAGCACAACATTGTTTTGATATGAACTTGCTCAACTGTTTGTTTACATAATTGCAACAATCAAATCATTTCATACAACTTGTCTTTCGATTGGCCCTCGTTTATGAAGGCACTGCCATCTAGAATAAATATAGAACTTTTTCGAGCTCTTTGCTATACTCAAATCTTTTTAAAGTGTTTGGATTTCGTGATACTCTTTCAACCATAGGGGTTTAATATCAATGCTTTCAACTCACAACCCATGACGTTTTCCACGATACCGTTCAAGAATACCAATTCCTTCGAAAACGAAAACGACTTCGTTTTCAAATTGCGTTTTCAACTCATCTCCCACGAACTCAGAATTGGGGTCCAGTCCTTATACCGTCGTTATACCATGGTTATACCACCTATACCCAGGATGTACATGAATCCGGGTCTAGATATTTTACATCCTATATTGTTACTGCTAATACCATAGAATTTAAATCAACTTTGATAAAAATATTATATTTTAGCAAATAATTTTGTAATGGAACTTGAAAAAGTAATGAGATCACACACATAACAAAAACTTGTAGAAATACAGCCAAACCTTACACACTCAAAAGGAATGAGATCTAAAAAAAGGGCCAAGCTCATCTACCCTTCCACATAAACGTACAGTGTCCCATAACAGCATCCTCGAAAAGCTTGGCAAAATAGAATTTGCATGTTTACGTTTAAATTAATTACAAAAAAGAACTTTGATAAACTATTACGTTAAATTAATAATCGCAAATTCTATTTTGAAAAGCTTTTCGAGGATGCTGTTATGGGACACTGTACGTTTATGTGGAAGGGTAGATGAGCTTGGCCCTTTTTTTAGATCTCATTCCTTTTGAGTGTGTAAGGTTTGGTTTGGCTGTATTTCTGCAAGTTTTTGTTATGTGTTACAACCTACTAGTACAGACAAGTGGACCTAAAAATACATAACCATCGCAATTCGCATATTAATCGTGCGACTGTTATTAGAAGATTATTTTTATCGATGAAACGTTTTTAGAGTAGTTGAGGTTAAGTATGAAAATTTATGTCTAAATCATTTAAGCACCAGTTAAAATTACTAATCGTTCTTCTTCATCAGATTCAAGTTTATTCCTCCATCCTTCTCTTGGTCTCCCAAATGTACGTGGCACCACATTGACAAGGGACTGAGCAACAGCATTATTAGACAATTTAAGATTCATTCTTGGGTTCAGTTCCTGTTAAAATACTTGTAAGTGTACTCGGCGATTGAAAAACAGTTCAAATCCAAGATAGTATTAGACGTCTGTTTTTTTTTCACAAATTTCTTCATGACAGATCCTTATAGGAAGGAGTATCTATCAAAAGTCATAAATTCAAGATTAAATTTACGTGTGTGTTATTTATTATAGAAATAATTTATATCTTATATTCTCGTTTGTTAACAATTTAAAAAATGCTGATTTTGAAAATTATAAAATATTATGCACCAATGTCATCAATCACTAACTGGATGAAGGGGGCATGAAATATAAACAACAGTTTCTTTGAATTATGAACCCAGTATGGTTTCTATCGTTGCGTTAGTAATTTGTAATTATAATTGGATGAGCGTAGCGAGCGTAGCGAGCGAAGCGAGCGAAGCGAAGATTCCATTTCACTACACTGAAGAAAAAAATCCGGAATGTTTTTTTTTTTTTCTTCTTCTTTCTTTCTTTCTGTATTTTTGTCTGTTTGTTAACACGATTCCGGCTAAACCGATACTCCGATTGCGATGAAATTTTATGGAGACCTTCGAAATCTCTGAACTTAGAACTGCCACGTTTTTGAGCGCAATCGGAAAATTATTTCTCATGAAAATCGCCATTTTACGAATTTTTTCAATTTTTAAAATATTTCTTCGACTTATAACACCTACATGCTGAATTCGATTTTAATGATTTTTTCACAAAACCTTTATTTTATGAATTAAGATATTCGTGTGAAATTTGAGCGCAATCGAAAAATTATTTCTCATGAAAATCGAAATTTTACATGTTTTTTCTTTTTTTAAACAAGTCTTTGACTTATAACACCTACATGCTTTATCCTATTGTAATGATTTTTCACAGAACCTTAATTTTATGAATTAATATATTCTTGTAAAATTTGAGCGCAATTGAATAATTATTTCTTATGAAAATCTCAATTTAACTATTTTTTCCTTTTTTTAAATTACGATTCATAAAAAAAATTAAAAAATAAAGTAAATTTTTTATTTAATTTAATTTAATTTAAAAAAATTATTCGACTTTGTAATAATTTTGTCACAGAACAACAGAAAATCCTCATAACACATGGCAGCTCAATGCACTAATTACGCTCATCCAACAACGCGGCGGGACTTAAGCGTTTTCCTAGTTAAATATTTCTTTTATGACAGGCTTATCTGAGATGTAAAGCATGTTTTTTATATAAATGATAATAAAAAACAATTGCAAATTAATTTAATTAAAAAGTTAAATACGCTTCATGCTTACTTGGAGCAAATTTTTATGACAATATAATAAAGCAGTGAGAAGGCGTGAAAATGAGTCTAATTGGGTATATAAAATCGGATGAGGCAATTTTTTAAAGCTGTTGACAGACGGTTGCTTGAAACAAGAAAAAAGTATTTTCAAAACTATTTCGACATCAACCAAATAAAAAATATCCCACAATCTTCACGACACCACGAACTAATGCAGGCAATGTTTTTGACCTAGTTAATAAATCGCATCCAATTTAGAATTTTGATTGCTGCATCGCCAGGAACGGTCAGTCTGTCACTTTAGTTTAATGTAAGTTCCCAAACGAAGGGGGTGGTCTGATCCAGAGGGGGGGAGGGCGAACTGTTGATCGAAGGGGCC
Source organism: Sweltsa coloradensis (assembly GCA_024449915.1). Lineage (NCBI taxonomy): Eukaryota > Metazoa > Arthropoda > Insecta > Plecoptera > Chloroperlidae > Sweltsa > Sweltsa coloradensis. The sequence continues at coordinate 10,336 of JAMZAV010000311.1, forward strand.
GAGGCGATGCTGGCGCTAGCATACCACAAGCGAGTGTTTCCAGCCCTAATGATGCCACTTGGTCAGCGGTAGAGTGGGGTGGGTAGGTGGGTGGAGAATGGATGGGATGACCTATAGTGATCCCGACATGTACGCGAAAGAGAGGGGTGTAAACGTGCAGGAGAGGAGAGAGAGAGAGAGAGATTGCCACTTCAATGAAAAGAGGGTAATACATCTGGATAGCAACATTACCAACATCCTACAGGTTGAGAGGAGAAAGATTTTCAGGCACAGCTAGCCTACCTGACTTCTATTGGAACACAAATTGTGTCAATTAATTATATATCATTGGGAATCGGTCACTTATTATTTAACATACCAATTATCATTTAGGATTTTTCATCTATATAATATATTATCATTTATTATTTATCATGTATCATCTATCGTCCATCGCCTATCGTCGTCTAACGTATATCGTCTATTGTTTATCGTATATCATTCATCGTCTAGCTTATATCGTCTATTGTATCTCGTCTATCGTTCATCGTCTAACGTATATCGTCTATTGTATCTCGTATATCGTTCATCGTCTAACGTATATCGTCTATTGTATCTCGTCTATCGTTCATCGTCTAACTTATATCGTCTATTGTATCTCGTCTATCGTTCATCGTCTAACTTATATCGTCTATTGTATCTCGTCTATCGTTCATCGTCTAACGTATATCGTCTATTGTATCTCGTCTATCGTTCATCGTCTAACGTATATCGTCTATTGTATCCGTTATGCATCATGCGTCAAGTATTTAGGCTATTCTGTGTACCATTTTGTAGTGTTGAAAATTGCATAGTTTTAATTAAATGAATTATTATGGATTACTTATGAACAACAATGAATAAATATTTATTAAATTATAAACCTTAAACAACAATACATTATCTTGTTTATAAGTACAAAAGTGGTTGCAAATTACAAGGAGGAGATGTTTTAAATCCACAGTTAAGCCTAGCTTAGCTCAGCTTATTGTAATAGTGCAAAATGATGATAGAACAATCGATCCCACAGCAGTGTTCCCAGGATTAAATCCGGCGTGTGGGCTATTTGCCAGACGGATGAATAGTCATCATCCGACTCTCCGTACAAGGTTCCAGAGAGAGAGAGAGAGAGAGAGAGAGAGAGAGAGAGAGAGAGAGAGAGAGAGAGAGAGAGAGATGCAGCCGCCAATGTGAATCGCGAGATTCGTACCAAGAAGTACCCTCAAGTGTCTGGAAAATCCCTAAATTACATAAAGAACAATTAAAATTTAACTATATTTGTACATAGTTGTTAATATTAGGCTGTCTGTACAGTAGTATAGTAAACAAGTCAGCTACTCGACTTAACTTCTAATGACAAGAATTTAGAGGGTGATATAAAGGACCTTTTTTTATTTTTATGTGAATTTCAGTTTTTTTATTTGACCCAATTTTGTTTTTCAATTTGTGGAATTCAATTTCAAATGTTTCTTTTCTCATTTGAATCGAACGAAATGTACCTTTTTTAGAGAAGATAAAAAATTGAAATTTGCAAAAACCGGCATAAACAAGTTTTTTGGGGTATTCCCGAAAATGAATAATATATTTCCTAGTGTTGCTAGTATTTTTTTTATACAGAATATGCCAAATATGCAAAAAAAAAAAATCGGGAAACATTTAAACTTAAAACGTTGCTTTCATTCAAAATCGAACATTTCCCATAATTCCTTACAAATATAACAATGGAAGATAAGAAAAAAATACTAAAAATCCTAGAAAAAAATAAGAAATGTTAATTTTTAACTTAAAATTACCAAATTTTAGCGAATTTAGTTCAGGTAGTCAAGTTTAGGATTGAGGTTTTACATATATTTATTTAAATAATTGCGTAATACAAAATAAGAATGAAACAAATAATACGTTAAAAAATCATAAATCGAAATACAAAATACAAAATTCAAAAAATATACAAAAAAATACAAAAATACAAAAAATACAAAATACAGGATACAAAATACAAAATACAAGATAGCAACATTCCAAATAACTAAATTGAAAATTATAACCAACCAAATATACTAGGGAAACGCCAAAGTCGTTGTTAGACGAGTGAGTGAGCCATGTGTTGAGTACCCGGGAACATTCCACTTCCTCCCCCTACCTAAGGCTGGATCCAGCAAGGGTCTTTCCTCCCTAGCCTATCATATAGGCAAAGTGACGCATTATGGCCTTACAGTTGACACGCCCTTATACCAAACAAACTCAAAACCCTATCATTTATACCTTTTATATGGTAATTTAAATGCAAATGTTCCCGGGTACTCAACACATGACTCGCTCACTCGTCTTACAACGACTTTGGTTTTTTCCTAGTCTAGTTGTTGGAGACCCGGGTTCAAACAACGGCCGGAATAGGTTTTGTTATTTCTGGATTATTTTATTATCTCTGGAAAAGTATAGAACATGTTTTGAAATGCATGCGCACAATACTATGGAAAACATATGAGTATGAAGTAGTGTAAAATTCGAGTAATGATTGCAAGGTTTACTCAATCTCCGAGCGGATGATTAGGTAACCTTGAGCGTATAAGATTCGATACACCTTGGTCACTGCATGCAATCATAATATGATAAAAATAATTTGTTCACAAAAAACAAGAAACATCGTCGTGAAATTAAAATGTGACATTCTCAGCCTATTTTCAATTTATTATTTACTGTGAGTTTAAATCGTAACTAATTTTGCTCAACATGTTAACTGTACGCTAAATACTTGTACCGGATGTCTGTTTGAAATTTCAGCGCAATCTGTTTAGCCGTTTGGCCGTTCTTTAGCAAAGTCACTCACTAACTCACTAACTCACTCACTCACTCACTCACAAAACCACAGATTTTGTGCCGTTTGAGTTGAACTGTAGACTTCAGTCGCTGCGCTCCCTCGTCTAATGATACGATACACTTAGTCAAAAAATAATTATTCCGATATTGGGCTAGTTCACAAAAGTTATTAACTTGGAAAAGTTAAGTTACTTGGTCCTAAAAGGAACTAAAGCAAATCCCCGTTCAGAAACTTGCAAGATCCTCAAAAAAACTGTTCCGTCAAGTTCCTTGTAAGCTTTATATATGAAAAAGGCTTATATAATATTTAAAAAATAATCTTATTTTATTTATGTATTTATTTATTTATTTAACATCCTCTTCAGTTATAAAAACTGATACAAAAATGATTATTGATACTACGTATTCACACTCAGAACTACGAAAGAACTAATAAATGAACGAAATTAAGTTTAATATTTCAGGCAGATGTGTATTTAAGTAGACAGAAAATTGTTATTGTAGGCCTCAGTTGAATCGTAAATCGTAAATCGTGAATTTGACGGAATTACGACATCGAAAAGAAACTTTTTTTAGGGGAATGCTTTGTTAGTTCCAATTTCCCTCAAAATTGTAACTTTTTAATTTACACTCTTTCCTTATGATGTAAAAGGAACGCGTTGCAATAAATTTCGCTAAAAAAAACAGAACGCGTTCCTAATAGAAACATGTTCCTATCCAAGAATGTTAATGTCTATACTAAAGGTTCTAGGTAGGCCCTATAATAGAGGACAACCATTAGAAGAGAGAGTAAAATAAAAAAATTAAATAAGATTTTGTAGTTTATAATTTACATTGAATCATTCAATTGCTAAAAATGATGTTAACGTTTTTTAAACATTGTTCAGGGATTTATTCGAAGACGAGTTTTTATTTGAAAAATATACTTCGTGTGAAGGCCAAGTAGCACAATTCCCGGTGTTTGAAAAATACAATTCCGTTTCTTGAATAGAAGATAGCTAAGCTTCAGGATGAAAATAAAACGAAAGTCTTTTTTTTGAATCCCCGTTTGGCCCCACGAGCCCTTCCGTGCACCTTCGTCGAGGCTTTCTTTGACTGCTCGCAACCTCTCCTCGCGTTACGGTTCTCTCCAAAACCCGAAGCCTCACAATTAGACCAGGCATTTAATTAACTGACAAAATCTGGCGTAGAATTCGGCAGACTTCATTTTACAACCAACAACCCCCCCCCCCCCCCCCCCCCCCCCCCCCACCCGCGCCACAATAAACCCGACCGCCTCAGCCCAGGCTGTAATCCTCGAGCGGATACCATGTCGGGTTCCATTTTTAAACAAATTTAACTTCCTGGAATATTTCACATTGAAGTTAAATCATAAATAACCCAAAAAGGTGAGACTGAATAAAAACGCATTTGTTTCAATTAAAACCCGGGACGTGAAGGGCAATTAGAGGTCGTTCAAGAATCATGACACGTATTATGGGTTGACTTTGATCCCTAAATACCAGGACACGATATGCTCATAGTGTTCTTTCTGTAGCATTATTTTACCAAATACTAGCATTAAATCAGCATTAATCCGCAGATTAATTTTCATAGATTTACTATAAAAAAACCCCTTCGTTAACTTCAATGCTATAATTCGTACCAATTTCATGAACTTAAAAATGTTAGCATCTATTTTTTAAAATGCAAAAAATTTGGAATTTTAACTAAAATGATCCCCAAATAGCACGATTTAGCGGGGAAAAAATATATATATATATAGTACTTTAGACAGAAATTAAAAAAGTGACTACACCGGGGATCAAACCCCGGGGCCTTATCTTACCGGCTATGCTCTTACCAACTGAGCTATTGGGGGCCACCAATTTTAAACTGTCAAATTTAAGTTTTAAATTGGTGGCCGCATTTGCTCAGTTTGGGAAGAGCATAGCCCGGGCAGCTAAGGACCCGGATTCGATCCCCGGTGTAGTCACTTTTTTTTAAATTTTTGTCTAAAGTACTAACATAACAACGTCATAGTCGTAATATATATCCCCGGTGTAGTCACTTTTTTAATTTCCGTCTAAAGTACAAACATATCAACGTCATTGTCGCCTACTATAAAACCAAAGTAACATATACATCGCAGACTTTCACGGATTGAATATGCACACATTGTATTTTCGGGTAATCCGGGTGGTTTTGTTATTAGTTCCAACGTTTCCAACGTTTTTATATAGATACAAATATATATGAAAATATATGTTTTGAGGTAAAACTGCGTGTGATTATTTAATACTAGGAAGCTTCGCAAACGCTTTTTTTAGTCGCGTTGATGGATGAGCTTTTTAATTATAAAATGTAAATATTAATTTAAGATAATAAAAACATATTAACACGGCCCATACAAAACAATCATTAGGTCTGTTGGATCTTTGATTGTTTGTAACAAGGCTGTGAGTAAGGTAAATAATCTCCTGTAAAGTTTTCATACAAGGCTGTGAGAAAGATCTAAAATCTAAATTTTCGTGCTATTTGGGCGAATTCTGACCAAACGGGTGGGGCTACAACGTTCATATTTCACATGGACATTAAGGTAAGGGTAATGTATTGACTTTTGAAAGAAAACGTTGAAAAAGTTAGCCAGAATCTATAGAAATAAAGGTTTTAATATTTTAACACCTCAAAAAACTCAAATTAAAACCTTTATTTCTATATATTCTGGCTAACTTTTTAAACTTTTTTTTTCAAACGTCAATACATCACCATTGCCTTAATGTGAATGTGAAATAAGAACGCTGTAGCCCCACCCGTTTGGTCAGAATCGGCCCAAATGTCACGAAAATATGGCACTAAAAATCGAAAAAAAATGTAAAAGTACGATATTCACGAGAAATATTTCTTCGATTGAACCCAAAAACGTGTCAGGTCTAAGTTCTGAGATTTCGAATGTCCCCTCCAATTTTCTTCAAGATCGCATTTGCCGTTTGCCCGGTAGAGAGCGAACAAACAGACAAAAAAAAAACACGAGCTAACTTTTTTGGGGGGGTCAGTGAAATTGGTCTTCGCTTCGCTCATTCAATTATTTCCTGTAGGTTTAAATCGCAATGAATCTAGCTGATTTTTAGCAGTTCTCAGTAAACTCGTACCGGATGTATGTTTAAAATTTCAGCGCAATCTGTTCAGCGATTCGGCTGATTTTCGATATACACACACACAGACCAACACACAGACCCACAGACTCACAGAAGCGCCGTTTGAGTTGAATGAAGAGACTCAGTCACTTCGCGTTAAACACATAAAGTAAAGAAACAAGACAATAACAAATAATTCTAGGAAAACGCTAAAGTCCCGTCGCGTTGTTGAGCGAGCACCGGTACGTGCAACACGACCCGAGTACGACATTCCCATAATGTTACATACCAATAAGTCTTTAATAGTGCGGCGGTCGAATCCGAAATTTCAGCTTTGACCCATACAGGCGGTACTATTTCGCGAAACCAAAATAAAATCGTCGGCTACTTCATCACCCACTAGAAAAATGACGTTGTGGTCTCGAAATGCGTGTACGTCATAGATATACGACGCCATCTTGGATGCGCGGCGTCGATCGCACTTTGCGTTATAAATCATGTTGTAAATTCTGTAATTTTTTTATTTAAAAAATCAAATTTAGCGCGTTGTGTTCACAAAACATGGGCGCTCAGTATTCTTGAATTTTATTTTGGATTGCACAATAAGTCAAGGTGAAAAATCAACAATGGCGGGGAAAATTAACATTTTCAAAATTACACTAAAATGTTCTATATTTTTTTACAGTTTAAACCATCAACATTTTCTTAAGACACGGGATAGATTTTGATTGCGGAATACATTTGTGAACACGTCCGTATTTTTCATTTTGCTTAAATGCCAAATACTTTGGTCGCTTTGGTGGTAAACGTGATGAAAAGCGTAGCGTGCGGCAAGCCACAAAACTGGTCGAATCCTTATTGTTGGATGCATTGTTATACAGATCCTGGCCAATAGAGACGTGGAATCTTGACCTGGTCGAGTTTTCTCTTCATATCCTGTTAGTGTATACCTTAAGGATAAAAATAATCTTGGGTAGACATTTGTAATTTTGGGCAAAATATTTTTACGACGCCATCTTGTTTTAGGCATATGCATATAGTACACGCTTTTGATTTTCATTTGTTTTCTATTATAATTATGACAGTTTTAACAAATCTGACGTGTTATTTGGATTTTTCATAAAATTTCCTATTTATTGAAACAAATTTTTTCAGCCTGGGACTATTATGAGATTATTTGTAGGAAATTACATTTTATTAGTCCTTCAGCCAAGTACAATATTTAAGTGTGTTTGATGACGGACGAATAAATGTTCACATATTCATAAATAATGTTATTGGAAAATTATTTGTTCATAGAGTTGTCTTAGATTTGTCCCATGACACTAATGGTAGCCATTTTACAAGATGGCCACCAAATAATTGTATAGACATTTATGATAGAAAGTTAAATTGGGTAAACATATAATAGTTCTTGTCGATCATTGGAAAACGAATTTCCATTACGACCATTCCAAATAAAACGCAGTGACAGTAATGGCGACCATTTTAGAAGATGACCGCCACATATATTTTTCTTAACGTAGTCTTTTAACAGGATCTTGAAATTTAATACACACATGGGGCAATATATTAGAATCAGTTTTTTTTTATGTAGCCATATGAAATTGGCGCTGTGGAAGCCATTTTGCGAAATTAAATGTTTGGTTTAGATTTTGTAATGTACAATGCTTCTTGTTTTATGTGCATGATAACACAAACGCTTTTGAATAGCTTTCAAATAAAACCAACTAATTCGTAAATATTTTACTTGCATTGAGATGTAATGTATACTTTGCACGAATGAATATTCACGAAATTACTAAATTGGTTATGCCAACTGGTACCTTATGAGCAGAGGTTAGGTATTTGTGGTAAGAACGTAATTTTACCTTAATATCCTGCATTGGTCCCACTGTGTAAATTTGAGATTGACTTATTTTTAAAACAATCCAATTGCATGCCCCATGTGTATTCGTATTCATGCATTCTGCTCGATCGTAATTACTCACATTAATTTGTACAACGCTCCGGAGAAAATTAGAAATGAATATGCGAATTCTAAAATACCAAAATACTGACATTTTTGGATGAGCGAAACGAAGACTTCAATTTCACTGACCCCTCAAATATTTAGCTCCAATGTTTTTATTGTTTGTTTGTTTGTTTTTTCTACCGGCAAACGGCATATACGATATTGATGAAAATTGGAGGGACCATCGAAATCTCGAACTTAGACCTGCCAAGTTTTTTGGTACAATCGAGAAATATTTTCTCATGAATATCGTACTTTAACGATTTTTTTTTCGATTTTAAGTGCGTTATTTTCGTAACATTTGGGCCGATTCCTACCAAACGGGTAGGGCTACAACGTTCATATTTTGTATGGACATTAAGGTAATGGTGATGTATTGCTTTTTGAAAGAAAATAGATAAAAAGTTTACCAGAATCCATAGAATAAAGGTTTTAATATTAATATGAGTTTTTAAAGGTTTATAATAACAATTAACAAGAAACAATAGAAACTTGTCAACAATCACCTACAATGCATTCAAAAAGAACTTGCAAAGATAAAGTGATCCCACGCAAATTAAAAACTTATTAAAAAAGCTCCTCCATCAACGCGACTAAAAAAAGCGTTTGCGAAGCTTCCTTATCCATTAAAATGTGAAAGTAATTGGGAAAATGGCTTAAATTGCCTAAGAATAGGCTTGTTCAATAGACCATTTTAACTTTTTTATAGAGGTAAATAATATGTTAAATATACCATCTCATCATTCCAATCAATGTTTGTTTGTTTAATATCCTGCATAGTTTCATGCAAAGAAGAGACATCGAACAACAAACACTGGCTGGTCTATTGAACAACCTGTCTCTCGTTTACTGTAGCAATGGATGGTAACTAGCCGCTTCGCGAACGCTTTTTTAGTCGCGTTGATGGATGAGCTTTTTTTTAATAAGGTTTTAGTTTGCGTTGGATTACTTTACCTTTGCAAGTTCTTTTGAATGCATTGTAGGTGATTATTGTCAAGTTCCTATTTTTCTTGTTAGTTGTTATTATAAACCTTTAAAAACTCATATTAAAAACCTTTATTCTATGGATTCTGGCTAGCTTTTCAACTTTTTCTTTCAAATAGCAATACATCACCATTACCTTAATGTCCATGTGAAATATGAACGTTGTAGCCCCACCCGTTTGGTAGCTAGGAATTGGCCAAAATGTCACGAAAATATCGCACTAAAAATCAGAAAAAAATCGTAAAAGTACATAATCATGAAAAATATTTTTTCGATTGTACCCAAAAACGTGGCAGGTCTAAGTTTAGAGATTTCGAAGGTCCCTTTAATCTTTATCAAAATCGTATATGCCGTTTGCCCGGTAGAGAGCGAACAAACAGACAAAAATACAACAACAAAAAAAAACACCGAGCTAATTTTTTGGGGGTCAGTGAAATTGAAGTCTTCGCTTCGCTCATTATGGACCAGTAGTATTAGTAGTTTTAGGGCGCTTCACGGCAAAGATTGACCAATTAATTGAGCGAGCGAAGCGAGCGTCTCCACTTGACTCTTATGGCTCGAATGTCTGTTTTTTTTTTTTTTTTCTGTTACTGCTTCGATACAGGTCGCACCGTTTCTCTGATCGACCTGAAATTTTGCACACATGTACATACCACCTAGGCGGGTTGCTGTATAGTTTTGTGGCAAAATCGTTCAAAAAGTTAAAAAGTTACATTAAAGTTTAATTGAAAGTTTTTTTTCAAACTTTAACGGAGACAAAATCTGAGGTGGACAAATCATTTAGAATGTCCGTCCGATCACGAATATGTTATTTTTATTTTGATCCGATAAGTAATGGAGTAGGAAATTACATTATAACAAAGTCACGTTACCATGGCAACGGCGCACGTGGTTTCAGGTCACTATGCCACTGCCACCTAGAAGTAATCAAAACACTATCGAGGAAGCAGTGTATTATTTGTAACCAAGAGTTTAACAAGGAAATGATGTCAAGGTCTTCTAGATGGCGGTGGATTTTATCCATTCTCTCCTATTTTTCAAATTTTCAGCTAAATCGGTCAAGACCTTAAAGACTTATTGGTATGTAACATTATGGGAATGTCTTACTCGGGTCGTGTTGCACGTACCGGTGCTCGCTCAACAACGCGTCCAACTGAGCGTTTTCCTAGTGCAGTGGATATAGAACAAAAAAGCACCAATAAGTAAATTTAAACATCTAACTTAAAAAAGTGAAAAAAGTCTACAGAAAAAATATGTTCTGATGCGATGAAATGTGAGTGTTTTGTGATTTTAGAATTCGTATAATATGTAATTTCAAATTTTCTCTAAAGCGATGTACAAATTAATGTGAGTTCTTACAATCGTGAGAATACATGCATGTCTCGTGAAGACTCTTCCTAGTTGCAAATTATATTTTGCCAAGTTTTTTAAGGGTGTGTTTCGGGGCAGTGTACATTTATGAATTGAGAATACTCAAATGTAGAAAGATACACGAGCTTGGCCCTTCTTTTAGATCTCATTTATTTTGAGTGTGTAAGGTTTGGCTTTCTATTTACAAGGTTTTTGTATGCGATGGGATCTTATTACTTTTTCAAATTCCATTGCAAATTATTTTTGTTAAAATAGAATAATAATTATTTTAATAAAGTAGTATTAATTGCTAAAGTAATACCAATAAGCAATGGAATGTAAAATATCTCGTCAACCAAAACACTTGCTTTTTGTTTGTATTGTAGGTGATTATTATCAAGTTTATATAGTTACTTGTTTATTATATAGTACATGAAAAAAGCTTATATTATTAAAACCTTTATTTCAATGCTTTTCAGCTATTTTTAAAAACAATTTCTTTCAAATGAACTACACAGCCATAATCGCTCACTCGTTTGGTCAGAATGCTGGCCAATTGACGAATAAGACAATAAGACGAATAAGTAGTAACCAGCGTGTTCACCACATTTAAAAAAAGAAGGATTAATTATCGTACCCCAATCAAATTTGGCATTGTGTTATCAGGTACCTACATTTCCTCGTCTATGTGTTTTAGGGTTCATAACACTAATCATGATGACTGAGTGACACTTCCAAAACACACCAACTCGGATTGCTGCATAATGTGCATGAGTGTGTAAGCACACCGTTGCTCGGATGCGGCGCACTAACGGGCACTTAGATAGTACATATATTTGGCGGCCATCTTGTAAAATGGCTACCATTAGTGTCATGGGACAAACCTAAGACAACTCTATGTAAAAATAATTTTCCAATAACATCCTTTATGAATATGCGAACATTAATTCGTCCGTTGTACTTGGCTGAAAGACTAATAAAATGTAATTTCATATAAATAATTTCATAATAGTCCTAGGATGACAAAATTTGTATCAATAAATAGGAAATTTTATGAAAAATCCAAATAACACGTCAGGTTTGTTAAAACTGTCAAAATTATAATAGAAAACAAATGAAAATCAAAAGCGTGTACTATATGCATATGCCTAAAACAAGATGGCGTCGTAAAATATTTTGCCCAAAATTACAAATGTCTACCAAGATTATTTTTATCCTTAAGGTAAACACTAACAGGATAGGAAGAGAAAACTCGACCAGGTCAAGATTCCACGTCTCTATTGGCCAGGATCTGTATAACAATGCATCCAACAATAAGGTTCGACCAGTTTTGTAGCTTGCCGCACGCTACGCTTTTCATCACGTTTACCACCAAAGCGACCAAAGTTTCTTAAGAAAATGTTGATGGTTTAACTGTAAAAAAATATAGAACATTTTAGTGTAATTCTGAAAATGTTAATTTTCCCCGCAATTGTTGATTTTTCACCTTGACTTATTGTTGCAATCCGAAATAAAAATTAAGCATAATGAACGCCTATGTCTTGAGAACACAACGCGCTAAATTTGATTTTTTAAATCCAAAAATTACAGAATTTACAACATGATTTATAACGCAAAGTGCGATCGACGCCGCGCATCCAAGATGGCGTCGTAAATCTATGACGTACACGCATTTTGAGACCACAACGTCATTTTTCTAGTGGGTAATGAAGTAGCCGACGATTTTATTTTGGTTTCGCGAAATAGTACCGCCTGTATGGGGTCAAAGCTGAAATATGCGTCTTTTTAGCCTTCGACCGCCGCACTATAAGGTCTTGACCGATTTAGCTGAAAATTTGTAAAATAGGAGAGAATGTTGTTGAGCGAGGCGTAGCGAGCGTCTCCACTTGACTTTTATGGCTCGAATGTCTGTTTTTTTTCTCTGTTACTGCTTCGGTACAGGTCGCACCGTTTCTCTGATCGACCTGAAATTTTACACACATGTACATACCACCTATGCGGGTTGCTGTATAGTTTTTGAACAAAATCCGATCGTTGGTTATAAAAAAAAAAAAAAAAATGTACCGATCGTTATGAAATTTTGCAGGGTCAATAAGTACAACATTCTCTCCTATTTTTCAAATTTTCAGCTAAATCGGTCAAGACCTTAAGTAGTGTAGATAGAAATAAAATTTTAACAAAAGTAACGTTACCATGGCAACGAAAAGTCGCACGAGTAGTTTTCCCAGAGAAATGATGTCAAGATGGCGGTGGATTTTATCCATTTTATCCTATTTTACAAATTTTTAGCTAAATCCAATGACGTAATATAAGCTATCCTACGCAAAGCTTATGTACGTCATTGGCTAAATCGGTCAAGACCTTAAAGACTTATTGGTATGTAACATTATGGGAATGTCGTACTCGGGTTGTGTTGCATGTACCGGTGCTCGCTCAACAACGCGACGGGACTTTAGCGTTTTCCTAGTACTTATTGACTCTGCAAAATTTCATTACGATCGGAACATTTTTTTATATATATATATGGATTGTTGTAGGTTTTCGCGGCCCGTCATAGGATAAAAACAAGGATCTTGGGTAAAACCGCGTCGAAAATAAGATGAACCAGGGCAGAACCTGGTCTGAAACGTCGGTGGACGCCCAGGTTCTGCCCTGGTTCATCTTATTTTCGACGCGGTTTACCCAAGATCCTTGTTATATATGTTAAATAAGATGAACCAGGGCAGAACCTGGGCGTCCACCGACGTTTCGTCAGTACTACGTCAGACATTTTCAAGGTTGACTGTGACTCTACGGAGGTTGGAGTCACAGTGGTTGGCAAGACTCCAACCTCCGTAGAGTCACAGTCAACCTTGAAAATGTCTGACGTAGTACAGACGAAACGTCGGTGGACGCCTAGGTTCTGCCCTGGTTCATCTTATTTTCGACGCGGTTTTACCCAAGATCCTTGTTTTTATCCTATGACGGGCCGCGAAAACCTACAACAATCCATATATATATATATATATATAACCAACGATCGGATTTTGTTCAAAAACTATACAGCAACCCGCATAGGTGGTATGTACATGTGTGCAAAATTTCAGGTCGATTAGAGAAACGGTGCGACCTGTACCGAAGCAGTAACAGAAAAGAAAAAAAATAGACATTCGAGCCATAAAAGTCAAGTGGAGACGCTCGCTACGCCTCGCTCAACAACATTCTCTCCTAGCCGTGAAAAACTACACTCTGCATATTACTCTATGCTGTAAATTTTCGTTCAGTGCACTTTCTATCTAGAAAGTTGATTTATTTATTTGTTAAATAGTCTGATGCATATTTAAAAAGATATCATGTCGAAATCTGAACAGTAGTTTTTTGTCAATTGAAGATGAGAAAAGTTATAATCTTTGATATTTTTTTCATGTATAATACGTACATCCATATACCAAATTTACGGATGTGTCTAAAAATTCGAGATAATCACTATGAGAAGAAATAATATGTTTGCTACATATTATTCTAAAGGTTTTGTCCAAATGTCGAATGGAAACAAAGTTAGAGCGTGATAAGTGTTGCGCCGTTCAGCAGGCGTCAACTTGCGAAATGAGGATTTATCCCACCTTCTCGTCACGTGACTTAGCGCTCCGCCCATCACCAGTCGTCAATTGGCATGGAGATCTGCCCGAAACGTTGGTAATTAAACTTATTTTAACTCGTAAACCCGAAAGAATTAATTATGTCACATTATCCGAGAAAATCTACGTAAAAACAAAAAAATATATATAGATTATTAATTTTTTTTTTTTTGCTTCAATGCCATAATTTCGCAAAAATTAGCAAAATTAAATTTGGTCACTAATAGCTAAAACATTTATAAAATTCCACAGATAAACCCCAATTAGGCCATCATTTTAAATCAAAGTAATTTTACGGGGTAAGCCTATTCATATTTCACTCACGTTACTGCATGACTAGCTGTTCGGGCACGAAAAACTGTTTCCAAACTGCGAATATTGTAGTCATGTAGTACGAGAGTCAGTAATAATCTTTTATAAGCTAGCTTAAACTTTTTAATGTTTTCACTCGTTGATGCTTGCATTATTGCGAGTTAAATACTACGATTTGGATGGCTGAAGTTTTAATAATGCTCCTACTTAACTTAGCTGTGACTAAGACTTGGGTATTTACAATGAGCACTTATATCTGGCGTTGCGTTTAACGATTTAAAGCGTTAATTGTCGTCGTGATCTTCTAATACTCGTACCTATCACCTTAAACTATTGCTTTATAATATTGAACTTTACTGTTTTAAACTTCTACGAAATGTATAACAGTTAAAAAAAGAAGTGAATTATTTAATGAGAAAACATTAATAATTTGAACAAACTAAACAAATTTAACTCTTGATGAAAGCTCTAATAAAATGTAATGCTACCCAATTCTATATTATAATTATTTTTTAAGCCTCTTGATAATAATAAGTTCCAGTGAAGTTTTCATCGGAAGGAAGGAAAGTGTTTCAAGTTTCGGAATAGCCTGCGCTTTAACGTTGACAAGTCTTTTGATCTTTGAAAACAGAATAAGCATTAGTTGGTTATTAAGTAGAAGTCAGCTTCAGTCAAAGAGAATGTAAATAGGAATTAAGAATCACAACACTCTTCAAAACAAACAAAACAATTACATTTCCCCAAACCAAAAGGGAAACCCCCAACCCCCAAAATTTTAAAACCTTCCCGTTAAATTGCCCATTTGCATCGAAATAAAAAAAGTTTTGGTTTTAAAAGAAAGAAAAATTCTTTTTTTAGAAAACCATTTTCCCACCTGGAAAATTATTGATTTAAAAAAACCCTTCCCTTTAAATTCAAAAAGTTGGAAAGTTGGTTTGAATTTGTTGTCCACTCAAAAAGGGCTGTGGGTTTAATAAAAACCAATTTTTTTCCACCCAAAATTTATTTTTCCCCTTGGGAATTTAATAAATTTTTAAACAAAAGCCCCGGGTAAAAATTTTCCTAACCCCCCGTTTTTCCCCCATTTCAATGGGTAAAATTGAAAATTTAGTTAATGTAACCTTATTAAACCCCCCCCAAATTTCCTGGTATTCCCCCCATTAAACCCTTTTTTTAAAAACCCCCCGGGGAAAAGAATTCCATAAGGTTTGCCCCTTTTCGGAAAAAGGAATTTGAACCCTTTTTAACCCTCCCAAATAAAAGGTAACCCGAACCCCAAAACCGTTAACCAAACTGGAACGGGTTGAACCCAAAATTGTTGCGAACAGCTAAAATAAATAAAAGAAACCTTTTAAAATTTTAAATTTAACCTTTCACCCCGAAACACCCCCCCTCTTTTTTAAAGATTTCCCAAAATTTTACCCCCAAATCCCACCCCCCAAAAACCTAGTAAAATGGTCAAATCCACTCCCAAATTCCCCAAAACCTTTTAATTTAAAGCTTCCGGGTAAAGTGGGTTTCCCTGCCCCCCCGCCCTCGCCCACATGCAAAATCAAGCTAAATAAAAATTTTAATAGATAACCCAATCTTTTTCAACCCAATCCCAACCCCTTTTAAAAACCATGGTCAATCCACTGCCACTACCCAACCTTCTTAATTCTAAAGCTTCCCGGTAACAGTAGGTGCTGCCACTCCCGACATCGTCCACATGCGAATCAAGCTAGAATGAGAATAGTAATAGATAACCAATCTTATTCAATCCACTCCCAACACCTATTTAACCATGGTCAATCCACTGCCACTACCCAACCTTCTTAATTCTAAAGCTTCCCGGTAACAGTAGGGCCCCAAAACCCCCAAAAAACACCCCCACAAAAAAACCAAACAAAAAAAAAAAAAAACCCAAACCCAAACCAACCAAAAAAACCCCCCAAAAAAACACCCAATTTAACCCAAGGAAAACCAAACCCCCCACCCAACCAAAAAAAAAAACCCCCCAAACAAAACCCCCAAAAATCAAACATCCCACATCGAAAAAACAAAAAAAAAAATAAAAAAACAAACCCCCCCAAAAAACCCCCAAAAAAACCCCAAAAAATTCAAAAAACAAACCACCCCCCAACCCAAACCTCAACAAAGCCCCAAACATATCCCAAAACCCAACACCCAAAACACCAAAAAACTTAAAATAAAAAAAAAAAAACCCCCCAAACTTTTTCAATAAAAAAAAAAACCCCAAAAACCCAAAAAACCAAAAACCCACACCCAAAAATTAACCCAAAACCTCAAAAAACAAAAACTTCAAAAAACAAAAAACCCAAAAACACCCACAAAAAATAAACAAAATTAAAAAAAAATAAAACCCAATCACCCAACCAAAAACCCCAAACAAAAAAAACCCAACACCCAACACAAAAAACCCTTCAAAATTCAAACCCAACCCCAACCAAATCTCCAACCCCCAATCCCCATCAACAACAAAAACCCAAATAAATCCCCAAAAAAAAATCCACCCCAACCCCAAACCCCAATTCAAAAAAACCCAAAAAACCCAAAAAAACCCAAAACCAAAAAAAAAACCCCCCCAAAAAATCCCACTCCCAAACACCCCCAAACACAAAAAAAACAACAAAAAAAAAAAAAAAAAAATTCAACCACTCCCAACAAAAAACCAAAAAACCAAAACCCACCCCAAAAACCCAAAAAAAAACCAAACCCCCAACAATCCCCCCCAAACCCCGACGTCGTCCACATGCGAATCAAGCTAGAATGAGAATAGTAATAGATAACCAATCTTATTCAATCCACTCCCAACACCTATTCAACCATGGTCAATCCACTGCCACTACCCAACCTTCTTAATTCTAAAGCTTCCCGGTAACAGTAGGTGCTGCCACTCCCGACATCGTCCACATGCGAATCAAGCTAGAATGAGCAATAGTAATAGATTTGCCATCCACCGCCCCCGGGGGAAAGGTTTACGGGTATTCAAAAATAATACCGTCAGGGGCTGACAGAATGCTCTTTAAAAAATTTTTGAAATTCGTTGAAGGGGCACAAAGGGGAAAGGGTGGCTGGGTGTCGACATTGCCCTTTCAAACTTTGGGTGACTTTGGGTAAACCCTCTCATAGCGAGCTGCAAAAATCGCTAGTCAAAGAAATCCGGGCACTTTTTTCACCCCAAATCTTTTCGTGGGGGGCCGATACTTTTAACTAATTAATTTTCCCATTTTCCTAACATAGTTTGGGAAAGCTATACGCATAATAAGGTTGTTTATTGGTGTTGTGTGTGGTTATTAGTGGACACAGCAAACTCTTTGTGGGAAATATATTTTGTGGAGTTTTATTTTGTTATGTAGTCAATCTTCACATTTGAATGAATCCTAAATTATGTGTTAATATTAGAACTAGAATTTGAAAATAAATTTGATTGATATTGTTCGAATCTCTTTAAGGGGAAATATGACACATTTGGCAGTTGTTAAAAAGCCATTCGTTCGGTTCGGTCAAGTAGCATCCGACGAATATAAATAACACTTTGCACAGTTGTTTAGAGAGCATTCATGGACAGTCGTACAATCGTCGATTATGTATAAAAAAAAAATTATGAGCCAGAAATAATTCACGGAAGTTGTTACTTTTGGTCTTTTTAGAAAATTCCAAATCTTAAAAATCAAAGAATTTTTTTAATTTTTTTTTAAAAACAATTGTGAGAATGGTGTTACTGTAGAGCCCTTGATTTCTGCTTTCTTGACAAATGTGCAAAATTTCGAACAACTGTGATATCAGTCAGCAGAGCGAATAGGAATGTGCCTAAAACATTTTTTTGTGTGTGGCTCTTTGGGGATTTTGGGTTTAAAGCGTATCTGTTTTCCAATGCAGAAGGAAAAAGGGTTCGACCCCGCTAAAGTCAGAATTTTTTTAACTTCTGATTTGACTAAATTTCCATCAGTTCTTGTCTTAGGATTTAGTAAAGGGTGACTTTGGACCCGGGCCCTACCCAACGAACACAAAATAAATTCAGAGTTTTTTCTAAATGGGCCCCTTTTTTGATTTTTGGTTTGTTGATCCGGGGGTTTTCGCACTGTCCTTTACCACTGTTGCTATATTTTCCTATTAAAAGTATCGTCTTTTTTTTTAAATCGCTCCTCGCGATTGCGCCGGGGCCTACGGGGGGGGGCTTTGGCCCCCTTTTTGATTTTTCGGCCCCCCTTTTGGAAAATCGTTGTATAACTGAGGGGGGAGACTCAAAAACAATTTATTCATTTTTTATTTTTTTGGAATGTTTTTTCCTTTTTTATGCTTTTTTTGACTTTTTTTTGGTTTTTTTTTTTTTCCCTTTTGGCCATAACGCACATTAAATACGCAAAAATTGATTTTTCCTCATGATGAGCCCATTATTTTGGGAATTATACCAGGAGGTCAGAACCGTACGGGAGTACCCAACAGTCTCAATTTGACTCATAACCCGGGGGGGGGGGGGGGGGGGGGGGGGGTTCTCAACCGTAAACAAAACAAACAACTTTAAAAAAAGTTTCATTTTTTCGAAGTGGATTGTGTTCCCGGGTTGTTATGAATGTTTTTTTGGGTTTTTTTTACCGCGATCCCTAAAAACAAATTACATATTTACTTTTATGGAAAAAATAACAAAACTTGTGTTTATTGTTCTCCCAATCAGTACCAAAATCAACGTTCAAAAAAATTACAAATTTAAGTATTTTAAACCATAATATTATTACAAAAATTGTATTCCACAAAAACAGTGTAGCACCCCAAAAAAATTATTTTTAAACCTTCTTAAAAATCCCAATGTGTGGTTTATTGCCCCCTTTTAAATACTATTTGCTTTTTTATTATAGGTTTTGAATGCGAACCCAGTGGGTTTTGGTCTGAACGCCCTTTAATCCCACATGTATTCAAATTTGTTTTAAGCCCGTACTTATTTTTAAAGGGGGGGCTTTTGTACGATAGCGCTTCGAGGGGTGAATTTGTTAATGGTTGGATGTGAAGTGAAACTAAGCCCCAACCAGATGGGATGTGAAATATGTGGTGAAAAGCTTTCGTTTATCCTCGGGTGAAGACAAAGCACATGCGAGGATAGCAACATAGTTTTAGCGTTAATAAATACTCAAAATTTAAAGGCGTTTTCGATTCGAAATTTGTCCGGGAAAACCCTTTTATCTTAAGTTTTTAGAATATTTTTCCAAACATGTTTAAAAAATTTTTTGGGGAAAAAACCTTGGCCCAAATGGGGGCAATGAAATTGCCCCTTTTGTTTTTAACTAGGTAATTGGTTTTAAGAGAAACTCAATCCCTTGCATTCGCATTAGCGACTGAAGACAACCACGGGAAAAAAACCATCAGTCAGGATGGCCCGGTCTCGACCCGGGAAATGAAACCAGGGACCTGGGAAAACAGAGTCTCGCGCTTAACCCCCTCATTTCCTGAGTTTGGGAGTTTTTAAAAGGGGGGATCCAGTTTGAAAAAGTGCTTGGAAAAAATTTGTACCCAATTTTAAAAAATTGGAAATTTTTCGCCCCTCGGGGGGTGAAATTTAGGGGTTTTTAATTTAATCTCGGGGGGGGGGGAAAATTGATTTATTAATTTACAAATGTGCGTACTGCGTTTCATTGACTTTTTTTTAACTGATGATGACGAGAAAATACTTTTTTCCCGTGTACAAAAAAAAATCTTAAGCTTTAACCCCGGGGAAACCCCCCCAAAAACTCTTACTCCAGCAAACCCCTTTAAAACATCCCGGGGCAAAAATTAAAAATTAAAATGTTTTTTTAAAATTTTTTCCGATATCAAATTTTAAAATTTTGGAAAATTTAATTTAATTAAATTTTTGCATTTCAAATGAATTTACATGACCCCACAAAGTTTGGGGTGGGGGGATCATTTCCTTTAATTGGGCAGTTTGCGAAGCCCCTTATCAAATTTTTCAACAAATTTTTATCAGGGAAACACAACTCAATTGTTATCATTTTCAGATCAAGTTATGTAAATTGTTAATGATTCCAAATATTAGGTGGGTTTTCATTGGATTCAATTTAAAATTTTTTTTTTTCTTTTGTTTGGGAATTTTTGGGGGGGGGGGGGAAATAGAAAGAACTTGGAGTTAAGTGGCCCTATTTAAAAGGGTTAAAATCTAAAACCGTAACATAGGGGGTCATTGTCTTCGGCAAAAACGAGATTTCAATTCTGGGGCCGGGTCCTCAAACTCTTTTTGTGAAGCGACAACAAAAGAAAGTTTTCGATGGATAAGAGGCATCTTGGTTAATCTGGACACTAAAAAAAGGCGTACGTCTCTTTTAAATTTTGCTTTTAGCAAGCACGCGGATGAAATTATAAATAATTTTCCTTTGTAGTTGTAAGAGAAAGTTGAAAGTAATAAAGAACATTTTAATAAAATGCAATAGGGAAAGTTTTTCAAAATAATTTCGAACAAACGTCATATTTCTTTGGGTTTAGAACATTCGAAAACCATGTGAATTGCTGTGCTGGTGGCCACAAATGGACATGTGAGAGGAAGAAAGAGTGAGAGAAATAGGAAGAGAGTGGGAGATGGAGAGAGAGGGGGGGAGAGGGGGGGACGTTAACGGGGCTGCTAACACGGATTTGTCCAGATTGGTTTCAACAGACCTGCAATCTCATGATTAGAAACACATTCGACTGAAAAAAACGAAACTCTTCTCCCCCGGGCCCCCCCCATTTTTAAAATAGCTTAAACAGCAGCTTTAATTCCCCCCCCCCCCCTTTGGAATACCCAAAGTTTCCCATAAAAAAGTAAATAATGCAAAACCCTCGTTCCCCGACTGAACAAATTCAAGGGATACGACGTCGTCGCTTTTTGAGGCATTCCCTTTTTTAGGGCCCCCCTCGGCAAGAAAAAAGAACTCGGCGCCTATTTACTAAAGTTGTCGCTGTCCTATAACAGTTTGAAATTTCAAAACACTTTCAGGGGCTTTTTCAAATTTTTAAGTAAGGGCGTCGTCCGCTAAGGGGCATTTTTTCTTTCCCCCCAGGCCGACCCCGTTGGGGAGAAGTGAACTCGGCGCCTATTTAAAAAAAGTTGTCGGTGTTTCCCATAACAGTAGGAAAACAAAAAAAACGTTCAGAAAATGAAAAAAATCAATGTATGCGGGCGTCGTCGCCAAGAGCATTCCCGTTTGGGGGGCCTAGGGACCCCCCCGGGAAAGAAGTGAACCTTTTGGGGGCCCCCATTTTTTAAAAAAAAGTTGTCGCTGGGCCCATAAAAAGTAGAAGGGAAAAAAATCGTTTAGACTGAAAAAATTCAAAGGGATGGCGGGCGGGGCGGGGGGCCCTAAGGGGCATTCCGCTAGGGGCCCACCTCCCGGGAAAAAGTGAAAAAATTTGGGGGCCTATTTTACTAAAGTTTTTCGCTGTCCTAAAAAAAGTAGTAAAAGCAAAAAAAAATCGTTTCCCGACCTGGAAAAAAAAAAATTCCCAAAGGATGCGGGCGTCGTCGTAAGAGCATTCCTTTTGGGTAAAGGGGGGCCCAACCCCCCGGGAAGAAGGAACTCCGGGCGCCTATTTAAATAAAGGGTTGGGGCCCGCTGTCCCATACAGTTTAGAGGGGGAAAAATTTGGGAAAAAAAAGGGGGGAGAAAAAAAAAAAAATGTCCAAACCCCCTTTCCAAAATTTTTTATTTATAAAAACCCCCAATTAAAAATTTTTTTTTTTTTATTTTTTTTTTTTTAAAAAAACATTCGCAAATTAAAAAAAAATTTAAAAAATTTTTTTATTCTATAAATTTTTTTTCTTTTCGCCTGATTCCCTTAAATTTAGAAATTTTTGCGAAAAAGGAAAATTAAAAGGGGGGGGGGGAAGTATTCATTTTTGGCGAACTTTAAAAAAGTGTAAAAAATTTTTAATTTTTAAAGGTAAACCAAAATACAAAATGTAATTTTTTGGGGGTGAATGGCTTTTATTTTTTTTTTTTTAAAATTTTCTTTTTTTAAATTTTTTTTTTTTTTCCTTTTATTTAGTAAAGCCCTTATTTTAAAAATGCCCAAAAAAAGTAATAGTAAACCAAATCAAAAACAAAAAAAATTTTCCAATTTTTTTTTTTTAAATTTAAAAGGGCCTACTTTTAAAAAAATTTTCAAAATTTAACAAGTTTTTCAATTCCCTTAAAAAAATTTTTCTGGGAAAACCTTTAAGTTTAAAAACCCCTGTTGGATGAAAGGGAAAAATTTGGTCATTTTTTAGATCCAAGGTACCGGTTTTTTCTGTTTTTTTTTCTTTAAATTAAAAAATTTTTTTAATAAAAATTTTTTTAAAATTAAATTTAAAATTTAAATAAAAATTTAACTTTTTTTTTTTAAAAAATTTAAATTAAAAAAAATTTAAAATTAAAATTAACAAGTAATTTTAAATTTTTTCAAAAATAAAAAAAAAAATCCCCGTTAAAAGACATTGTATTAAGAAATTTTAAAAATTTTTTGTTGCGTAAAAATTTTTAACGAGAATTAAATTAAAATTTAAAAAAATTTAAAATTTTTTGAAAAAATAAATTTTAAAAAAAAAATTAAAATTTTTTTAATTAAGGGAATTTTTTTAAAAAAAAAAAAACCCCTTTAAAATTTTAAATTTTATAGAAATAATTTTTCGGTTTGGAAAATTTAAAACAAAATTAAAACACAAATTAACTTAAAAAATTCAAAAAAAACCCCCCCATTTTTTTGTTTTCAAAATTTTTGAAAAAAAAAGTAAGTTTTAAACAAATTTTTAATAAATTTCCCAAAAATTTTAAAATTTTCAACTTTTTTGTTTTATAATAAAAAATTTTTTTTAAAAATTTTACCCAAATTTTTAAAACGCCCTTTTTGTTTCCCGTTTTTTTTTAGTTTTTATTTGAAAAATCTTTTTTTTTTTTTTTTTGCCCCCCAAATGATTTTTATTTTTCCCCCTTTTATTTTGGTTGCTGAGGAGGGATTTTATCATGCCCAATTTTTGAAAGTTTGGCATTTTTTCCTTTTAAACATTTTTAAAAATGAATAAGGGCGTTTAAGGGAATAAATCTCTGTCTTGACAGTTAAAAAAATTTAATAAAATTCAACATACTGATATTCTGCTATATTGATTCCTTTTAAAAAAACTCTCCTCCCCCTAGTTTGGGAATTTTTGAAAAATATCCCAAAAATTTTCTCATTGGATGAGCGTAGCGAGCTAAGCGAGCGAAGCGAAGATTTCCCTTTTAAATACACTGGAAAAAAAAAAATCCGGAATTTTTTTTTTTTCATGTTTTTTTTGTATTTTTTGGGGTTTTTTGTTAACACGGTTCCCGGGTAAACCAATACTCCCAGGTGGATGAAATTTTTTGGAGGCCCTCGAAATCTCTGAACTTTGAACCCGCCACGTTTTTGAGCGCAAAACGGGAAATTTTTTTTTAAAAAAAAAACGCAATTTTACATTTTTTTTCGATTTTTTTAAAAAATTTTTTCGACTTATAAAAACCTACACCTTAAACCGTTTTAATGATTTTTTTTCAGAAAATTTTAAATTTTTTGGGGAATTTAAAATTTTTCGTGTTTTAAAAAATTTTAAACGTAATCGAAAAATTTATTTTCATTTAAAATCGACATTTTTAAAGGGTTTTTTTTTTTTTTAAACAATTCTTTGACTTATAAAAACCTACAGCTTTTTTCCTATTGTAATGTTTTTTCACAGAAACCTTTAATTTTTATGAATTAATTACTCGTGTTAAATTTGAGGGGCAATCGAAAACTATTTTTTTATGGGGAAAAATTTCAATTTTAGATTTTTTATTTTTTTTAAAATTTCGATTTTTTTAAAAAAAAATTAAAATTAATTTTTTTTTATTTAATTTAATTTTAAAAAAACCCTTTGACTAAAAATAATAATTTTTTTTTTCAGAACAAAGAAAATCCGCGAAACAAAGGCAGCTCAATCACCCAAATTTCGCTTTAAACCCCAAAAACGCCGGGACTTTTAAACGTTTTTCTATTTTTTACCCCCCAGGGGTGGGCAACAAAATTCTGTATGAGGAGCTATGATTGTCTCTTACTGTCAAATAAAAGACACCCACGTCAGTTATTGAGTAAAGGATGTAAGTTTAGGTCCAAGTCCAACACCACTTTTAACTAATTAATTGAACAAAGGAAGAAAATGGGAATTGGGTGGAGGGTGCCGGTCCAGACTTTTTTAAATAATTACTTGTGTATAAAAATGTCATTAAATAAAAATACAGATATTACTGAAAATGAATTATGGGAAAATCATAATGTTAAAATTTTTCACAATTAAAATTCATTATCATTTTTACATAGAGTATTAAAAACAGCCGTCTTTTCCCGACCCAAACAGTGTAGTAGGCGGTAGCTGCCTACCCAAACTCGACCCTACCCGGCCCGACTGTAAAAACTTCCACCAGCACAGTAGCTAACCCGAAACAGTTTAGTAGGAGGTAGGCCTACCCTAACCCGACCCTACCCGGCCCGACTGTAAAAACTTCCACCAGCACAGTAGCTAACCCGAAACAAGTTAAGTAGGAGGTAGGCTACCCTAAACCCGACCCTACCCGGCCCGACTGTAAACACTTCTACCAGCACAGTAGCTAACCCGAAACAGTTTAGTAGGAGGTAGGCCTACCCTAACCCGACCCTACCCGGCCCGACTGTAAACACTTCTACCAGCACAGTAGCTAACCGAATCAGTTTAGTAGGAGTAGGCCTACCTAACCCGACCCTACCCGGCCCGACTGTAAAAAACTTCTACCAGCACAGTAGCTAACCCGAAACAGTTAAGTAGGAGGTAGGCCTACCTAACCCGACCCTACCCGGCCCGACTGTAAAAACTTTACCAGCACAGTAGCTAACCCGAAACAGTTTAGTAGGAGGTAGGCCTACCCTAACCCGACCCTACCCGGCCCGAATGTAAACACTTCTACCAGCACAGTAGCTAAACCCGAACAGTTTAGTAGGAGGTAGGCCTACCCTAACCCGACCCTACCCCGCCCGACCCTAAAAACATTCTACCAGCACAGTAGCTAACCGAAACAGTTTAGTAGGAGGTAGGCCTACCCCACCCCGACCCTACCCGGCCTGACTGTAAAAACTTCTACCAGCACAGTAGCTAACCCGAGAAACAGTTTAGTAGGAGGTAGGCTACCCTAACCCGACCCTACCGGCCCGACTGTAAACACTTCTACCAGCACAGTAGCTACTAGTTAAGATTGTATTTGTGAGTGTGTTGTTCTTCTCTCTCTCTCTCTCTCTCTCTCTCTCTCTCTCTCTCTCTCTCTTCTCTCTATCGTGTACTCCGAAACTGTGCTTGTAATATAATATTGGAGGGCCTAGAAAGAGAAGGAGGTATAGGCCAACCACATGTCAAAAAATTTTTAGATAAGTAAGTTTTGAGTAGATATTAGGATGCATCTGATATTAAATTTCGCTATTTGACTCCTAACAACTCTCCGTGCTAGCCAGCTTACAGCTCAAATACTATAGCTTGGTCATCAACTTCTGAAGGCAACTAAATTGCATTCGACAACCATCTCGTAAAAGTCAGGTGAGGAAGTAAAAGTGTAAATTAGCTCGCCCACCATTTGATTTCTGCTGAAAATAATTAAATAACGCATTGCAAAGTATATAATATGCAATCAAGAAATCATACTGAATATTTTCTATTTAAATGGAATCAGTTCTTAGGGTACGTCTGTAATCGTTTTTCGACTGCTACCCTGCTAAAAACTTGCCTATTCTGTGCTAGCCTGCTTACACCTCGCCTATACTTAATGATTTGCTTATCATGGCTTCCCACTGCCTACTAAACGGACATACGTTTATAAGTCGCTCTCAAAACCCACCCACGAGAAGGCGGTAGCTTGAGTCTTTTTTATAAATTTGTAAACAAACAAACTTTCTTGTGTTGTTAGTCCATGTGCGTTGTATCTCTCGTTTTTGGCTTGTCATAGGGTCTAGACCTAGCATAACTCGTTGGTCAAGGTCAAGAAGTTAAAAATAAATTAAAAAATATCAAACTATATCACGAAACATTCAAAATGCTACATTTTGGCTGGCTAGGCCTAGGTCTAGGCTACCCTACGCTAGGCCTAGGCCCCACCTTTACCTAGCTATGCCCTATAGTCCGTGGAACAAGCGTAAAAACATTTCAAATCTGGAAACCAGCACCAAAATTTAGGAGCAGGTAAAAGACGTATTTTAGAATGTTATTTTCACGGGGACACGCATGGTAGCAAATAAGTCACCTGTCAAGGCGTCCACAAGATGGCCGCCATAATAATTCTTAAAATTGCTGTAACTCAAGAAGTAATCATCAGATTTGGATAAACTAAGTATTGATTTATTCGGTTTTTTAATTCTCTACAATAATGTAATCAGAAATTTTACCGTAAATACAATAGTTTTAATTATATTTATATATTATTACAATGTATTGCAGTTATAGCACTTTTTGGCATATATATAATTATTTATACGTAGAATTTGCTAGATGTCATAAAATTTCAGACTATACTAAAATAACGCCAATAAATCACAAATTCATAGACACGAAACGAAATTCTTGTAACTTTTTTATTAATTAATTAATTAAATTAAGCATTAATTAAATCCCAATTAAAGTTTCTTATTCCACGTACCAAACCCTAGTGTATCACACAAAAAGAATAAACCACAAAAAACCCAAAAAAAAAATTTTTATTTTCCAAAAAAAATTAAATTCCCCAACCCATTTTCCTTTTAAATTAAATTAATTAAAAATTTAATTAAAAATAATGAAAATAATCTAAATTTTTATTTTGTTAAAATTAACACAATTTTAGTCGACCTTGGTATCTTTTTAAAGCTATTTTTTAAGTCGAAAAAATGAAAGAAAAAAAAATTTAATTTAAAATTTAATTTAATACCAAATTTAAATTTTAAATTTTATTTAAAATTTACCCCTATTTTTTGACATATGTTTTGGTTGGGTTTTGCCTAAAACTCGATCAATCGTCAAAAAAAAATTATACTATTTTACTGACTTTAAATCCCAAAGGAATCCGAATTTTTCATGCCCCCCGAAACAAAATTCTTATCATTTACCGATTAAATAAAAATTTAAAAGGAAGAATTACGATATCTCAATAATTGTTGTTTTTCACTCAATTAACACATAAAAAATTCCCAAAACAGAAGTACAAATAAACAATGAAAAGTAAAATTTTTAAAAATTATAGTCCCAAAATTGGGTTTCATGCTATTTTCCCCGTTAATAAATTAATAAATTTAAATTTAAATTAATTGAATAATCATATGTTTTTGTATAAAATTTTAACACAGCCACATTTGGGAACCATTTGCATGTTTAAATTTTTAAAAAAAAAATTTAATTTTGGGGAAAATTTTAAATTAACGGGGAAAAAGAAAGCATGAACTTAATTTTGGGACTATTTTTTTTTAAAATGTCCCTTGAAATTGTTTATTTTTAAACACTTCTGTTGGCTTTTTGTATGTGTTAATTGAGTGCCCCAAAAAATTTATTGAAAAAAAGTAATTTTTCATTTAATTTTCCCTTGTTAACCCGGTTTAAAATTTATGGGAAATTTTTTGTTTCTGGACAGGGGAAAATTGGGATTCTTTGGCTTTAAATTAAAATTAAAATTCAAATTACAGACGCATCTTAATGCTCTCTAGTTTTTGTATGAATAATTTTTAAAATTTGATAAAAATTATTATAAGCTTTAAAAATACAGGTTTTCGTAAAAAAAATTAGCACTTTCGGGTTCTATCCACAAAAACCCCTTCCTTAACTAAAAATTCGAGACGTGGGGTTTGTGTTTCCTCCTCCCACTAGCACCCCTTTTAAATTGTGTTTTCCCCATGCACGTATGTGAGTTTTAAACTGGTACTGTTTGGAAAAAACTCTTCTTTTTTCCCTTTTGGGGCCCTTTTCCAGCAAAAACCCCCCCCAAAGGGTTTTTTCTTCGAGGCACAAACCAAAGTCCAAAAAGGGGTGCGCAAAACCCCGGCAACCTGGAGTGGCGCATAAAAGCAGGGTTCCCCCGGCGGAGTGAAAAGGGCCGAAGCCCGTGTCCGGTCTGCCCCCGGACGCCCCCCCGGGGCCCGGGTACCGCCGAGACGTCAGAGAAGCGCCCAAAGTACATCGAGACAGCCTGGTATCAAACAAAGCCATGGTCAGAATATAAAAACTTTTTTTAATGGGGGGAAAAAAAAACCCCGTTTTGGAAATTTGGGATTTTTGGAAATCAATCCGAAATTACAAAATCGATCTCTGCGGGGAAACCCCCCCGGTCTCCGATTGCCAGTCGGGGTTTTCCCCCGGGTTTAAAGCGTTCTATACACGAGAAGATTTCTTTCCAAAAAAAAAGTAATAATTTTAAAAAAAAAAGCTATGAATCTGATTTCTTGGAAAAACTTTTTTTAAAAAATAGAAGATTTCCTCCTCGCGGTCACGAGCATTAAAACACACGTATTGAACTTTCTGTAAAGCCCAAACCCCCGGAATAATTTTTCAGAGTAAACCCTTTAAAAATTCTTTATTACTGGATTTTTGGGCCCAAAACATTTAATAAATGGCACGGTACTACAAAGAAATTTTCAGGGGCGAGCTATAAGGATAACGTGAATGTTTGCTTCCCCAGAAAAATAGCATTGCAACTGTTTGATAACCCCTTTGGGGACATTCACGTTATTGAAAACAGCTGACAGGGCCTTTTAAGGGCATGTTTTGAGGGCCCGTCTCTTTTTGACTCAAAAACCCAAAGGGATCCCCCCCTTTCATTTGTCAGCTACTGGTTTCCAGGACATTTGTAATAAGTATTGTTTTCTTAAAAGAAAAAAACTCTTCCAACCTTAAAAAAAGGATGAAACAAATGAAAACCCAAATTTTAAAAAAGGTGGGGCCGTCCTCCAGAGGAGGAGAAAAGCACAGCAAAATCTATTTTGTTTGGGAAACAATTAAAACCCCAAATGAAATAAAACATGTATTCCGAAGGAATTGGGGCAACAAAACAAAAAAACACAATGTTAATAGGAAAAAAAAACTAATTTTAATTTTTTTCACAAAAAAAATTTAACTTTATGTTTATTTGACAACTTTCAGCATTTTTTTTCCCCGGTACTGTTTTTTGAGCAAGATTTATTGTTTGGGAAAAACAAAAAAGGGGAAAACTTTTTCTGTATTTACCAAAATTTTAAAAAGAAAATTTAAAATGTAGTTAAACCCTTTCCTATTAAAAATGAATTTAATGGAGAATAAAAATACAATTGGGTTTTTTTCAATATCCCCGAATAATTTTCAATTTAGCAAAAATTTGCAAAAAAAACTTTACCTAAGTTTGCGTTGTTATCGTTTAAAACCCAAACAAGTAAACTCATAGAAAAAAAAAGACCTTTTCCAAAAATTTAAAAAAAAATGACAAAGCCAAAACAAATAACTTGAAATAATTTCTTTAATATTAGCTGTGCCAAACAAAAACCCAAATTTTTTCGTGTACAATCGATGTACACTATACACACAGACGAATTTGTGAGAGTTCCATTTCAATATTGGAAAATGCAATAATACGCGAATCGCGAACAGTGAGATTATTTGGAGAACTGGGCTCTTGTTTGAGCCGTTACATCACGTATATACGTGGAATTATTTGAGGCATGTGTACTAATGCCTAATTCCTACACACTGTTTCAGTTTGAAAAGAGGAACGGAAGTTTGCGCAACGAGATTGTTCATGATGCCATCCAGGTAGCAAATATTGCAGATTTGGTAAGTACATTTAAATTTATGTTATTTATTTATGTATTTAACGAATATACTTTGAGTTATAAAAACATGATTTACAAAGGAGGACAAGTAAATAAATATAGTTACATAAATGCAGACAAAGTATTACAACAGCAATATATAATGAGACAATAATTTTGGTAACAAATTCAAACTAGATATTAAATAAAATTATGAACCAAATATAAAAAGGGGGAAAAGAAAAAGAAAAAACATCAAGAAAAACGAAAAAAAAAATGATTAATTAGACGATTTCGCGCGGTTATTATTTTTATGTTATTCAGTAGATTTTCGCGCATATACTGTGACTATTTCGTTTTTGGTTTTAACAGTGTAGGAAACTTTATTTTTCTTTATTTTGCTCGTTTTGTCTTTATTTATTTTTCAAGTGATCAGTTTAGATCCCCGAAAAGGGGCACTAGAAAGCTGTCCACACGTGATAATAAAACACTGATTAACCTAACCGAAAACGAATTGAGTCATATATCCAATGTATGAAACAATTTTAAGTAAAGTATTTGGTTATGTATTTATAACTTGAATCATATTCCAAAAACAGTTTTAGTCTAGTATGTGGATGTTATAATCCGTAATCTGAATCAATAACGGTCTGCTAAGCCTCCTCTTCCCAGTTTTCATTCTCATTCAAATAACAAAAATAAGGTTGATATAATCGTATCATCCAATCAAATCTGCGTAATAAATTATTACCGAGCCAAATACCCATCTATATTAATTCATTTGTTCAGCAAAAAATTCTGAACTGATGTTACTGTAATTCAACAGCGGAAATCGCCAATGAGGTTCCCAAATAAATATTGTAATTAGTGTTACAATTTCAAATGTTTTGAAAACTCCACAAATAGACAGCGTTTGAACGAGTGGCGGAGGTGGCGGGGGGTGGCGGGGTAGGGGTGGGTTATTAGTCTCCTCATCCTCACATCCCACCTCGCCCCTTGGCTATGTAAACTGGGATTGTAGGGGTGGACGCAATGGTCAACAATCATATCGCACATAATACACATGCATTATAGTTGACCTGGAAGCCATTATCGACGGCGAGTTTACTATGCAAAAAGTTGTTTCAATCTAAATTGGTTATTTGCTCTATTTGAAACCCTTCTAAATAATTAAAGCCATAGAATGTGCGCAAAAGTAAAAAACTAAGCTTGTTAACTTGCTCAGTGGCTTTGTTTAAGCGTTATAAGATACTAGGAAAACGCTCAGTTGGACGCGTTGTTGAGCGAGCACCGGTACGTGCAACATGACCCGAGTACGACATTCCCATAAGGCCCACCACACAGTGTAGGCCTAACTGGATATTGACATTGTACACTCTATATTATTCCAACATCTTTGCATTGTACTCATTCACGTCATGCCTTCTAAAGTGTGTCTTTGTATCTTCACTGCCTCCTTCATTTTTAACATCATTTTTCGAATTATGATTACCAATAAGTCTTTAAGGTCTTGACCGATTTAGCTGAAAATTTAGAAAATAGGAGAGAATGTTGTACTTATTGACCCTGCAAAATTTCATAACGATCGGAACATTTTTATTTTTTTATTTTTTTATTTTATTTTTATTTTTTTTAACCAACGATCGGATTTTGTTCAAAAACTATACAGCAACCCGCCTAGGTGGTATGTACATGTGTGCAAAATTTCAGGTCGATCAGAGAAACGGTGCGACCTGTATCGAAGCAGTAACAGAAAAAAAAAAAAAAAAAAAAAAAAAAAAAACAGACATTCGAGCCATAAGAGTCAAGTGGAGACGCTCGCTACGCTCGCTCAATTAGAAGTGGCAATATTGCTTACAACAGTAAAACATAATTGAGCGAGCGTAGCGACCGTCTCCACTTGACTCTTATGGCTCGAATGTCTGTTTTTTTTTGTTTTTTTTTGGTTTCTTTTTTTTCTGTTACTGCTTCGGTACAGGTCGCACCGTTTCTCTGATCGACCTGAAATTTTGCACACATGTACATACCACCTATGCGGGTTGCTGTATAGTTTTGTGGTAAAATCGTTTAAAAAGTTAAAAAGTTACATTAAAGTTATTCGAAAGTTTTTTTTTTCAAACTAAACGGCGACAAAATCTGAGGTGGCCAAATCATTTAGAATGTCCGTCCGGTCACGAATATGTTAATTTTATTTTGATCCGATAAGTAGTGTAGATGGAAATTACATTATAACAAAGTACCGTTACCATGGCAACGGAAAGTCGCGCAGCTTTTTTGGCTCATGATAGCGGTCGAACGGAGGCTCGGATCGAGTTGAAATTTTGACCATCCGCAAGCTTCGTTCCCGATTGAATGCCATGAGTTTTGTGGCAAAATCGTTCAAAAAGTTATAAAGTTACATTAAAGTTAATCTAAAGTTTAAAAAAAAAACTAAACGGCGACAAAATCTGAGGTAGCCAAATCATTTAGAATGTCCGTCCGGTCACGAATATGTTAATTTTATTTTGATCCGATAAGTAGTGTAGATAGAAATTACATTTTAACAAAAGTAACGTTACCATGGCAACGAAAAGTCGCACGAGAATTTTGGTCACTATGCACTGCCACCTAGAAGTAATCAAGAGTTAAAATAGTTTTCCTAAAGAAATGATGTCAAGGTCCTTTGGATGGCGGTGGATTTTATCCATTCTCTCCTATTTTACAAATTTTCAGCTAAATCGGTCAAGACCTTAAAGACTTATTGGTATGTAACATTATGGGAATGTCGTACTCGGGTCGTGTTGCACGTACCGGTGCTCGCTCAACAACGCGACGGAACTTTAGCGTTTTCCTAGTATCATGTTTGGCTAATGAATGTGTAGACTGTAGGCCCATTTTTCGTATTCTTGTAAAACATTTTTGTTGTTTACTCCTCATATCAGTCATCACTGTGAGTTTATTACGGTTGAAATATTGTCGAGACGTTTAATATCACTCAAATTTGAGTTCATTTTATTCAAATAATAAAAAGTGTATTTTGGTGGAGGTGCCGGGTCGAAGCTGGGTGCTCTCAATACTTTACTTTGTTATTTGATTTTATATTGTTATGTGTAAATATTATTTAAATATGGTAATCAAATATATCCTATGCAGGCTACTTTTATTTGTTTCTCTACTTTGTAAAACAGTTTTATAATGGAATAGTAGGCTCTACACACGTTAAATACACAAACATATTTCTTAAAAAAATAACTTTAAACATCTCACACATTCTCGATTTGGTTAGTCGGGAAACACTCCCGTAGGAGAAATTTTGTTAATATTTTAATACAATTCAGAAGTTTAAAGAATCCATACGATCGGGGTTCGAACGCGAGTCCCTCACATTCCAGGTAGGCGCCTTAGCCAACTAGACCACCGAGATAAACTATTTAATTTCTGAATTGTATAGTTGCATTATAGATCTGAATCGATAGATCGGAATACTTTGTTACGGTAGATATTGTTGGAGCAGCTCACGTTAGAATTTATGAAAATAATGTGTATGTATCGAAAAAAATATATAAAAGTGCTCTAGATTCTAACGGCCTTTGCTTCACATTCTAGAGTCCAGAATGTTTGTGAAATCCGTTGGAAGTTTATTTCATTTAAACCGTTTCTCAATTTTTTGTTTTTACGCGTGCATTTTTTGGCACAGATTGAACAAAATCTCGTTCTCGATGACAACTCTAACTTCTAAATTGCTAACCCTAAGCAGAGGTAAATTTTCATTTTCCGCTTCACATACATTTTACGAATCATCTAATGCTACTTCAAACTAAAAAATATATAGATATAATAACAAAATTAAAACTGCTGAACTTTAATTTATATTTTATATTTAAATTGTGACTAATCAACAACCTTCATGATGACTTATTAACAGTTTGTAACTATAAGTAAGACATTTCATCCAGATCGCAATCCTTTTAGTAATAAGTAGAGATGCCTAAAACAGCATTTTAATTTAGAATATTTAGCATTCTATGTTTTCAAATCAAGCATAGTTTATGTTCCCAAAAACCATAAATGTTTTGGGGTTTCTTGCACTTCCAATAAGAAACGCTGAATAGCAGGAGCGTTTCGCTTTTCACTATATAGACCAGCCATTAGAATATACACTACATAACGAGTTCTCAGTAAGTATGGGAAACCTTAGTTTTTAGTAAAATTAGCATTTTGTTGCTTTTTATTTTTACGATTATTTTCACCGCTTTAACATGAAAAACCTAAAATGCTAACAAACGTATCTCTAATAATACGCTACCCCTGTAATTGAGCCAGCTTCCACCTTGCATCGTTCCTTCCACATCGGTGTTAATTTCAGGCTCCATATCTGATGATAATATAGACTTCCAACTACTATCAATCATTCTCTTTGTTCCTCATATGATGGGTTGTGTGCTCCGCAAAGCATCGCAGTTAGAGTATTTCCTGTAATTCCGAGACCTCAATGGTCCCGTTCTCTTTGTGATCGCATCGCACATCTCTTAATTACAGAGTAGGGAGATGGAATTTGATGGCCGCTGTTTGATTGTTTCAGTATTTTCGCACCCTCAACACTAGAGTATCGGTGATTTACATCGAGACGTGGCAAGGAACAAACCAGGCCTCTATAGACAAGAACCAAGACATAAGTCGTGCCCTGCTCAACTTTAACGAATACACCTCGAGAAAACTGTTCAAAGTAGACAAAGATACGACCCAACTACTTACGTAAGAACTAGACAGAGGAAAACTATTTATTGGCTATAGGCCTACTATCACAAGGGTACAGCATAATAAAGAAACAAAATAAACTTTTAAAAAATTATCAACTCATTACAGCTGTTGTTATAAAATAGTTTTGCAAAATAATGGCCGAAGCCTTCAGAATTGATACTATTAACTACATATTTTAAAATCTATTAACACTGTAGAATAAAGGTAAAATTAGATTACCTATTTCATCTGATAGAGTAGAGTAGAGTAGATCTTTATTCACTTAAGACTAATACATGGTACCAAGTATACACCTCTTCGTGAAGAGGGAGTGAATAGTTCCTAAGGCTAAAACATGGTAAAAAATGAATAATAAAATAGAATGCATATTTCATGTGAATCAAGTTATATGTATATTACTAGTATGGTATACTAGTATTGAGAATTGAAGTTGTTTGAATAGATTAATTGAGTATTGAAATGAAAAAATGAAATGAGTAATTGGTTTGATATGATACAATACGATGTTATTTAGGATGAATAATAATATAAAACACTAGCATTTGATATGATATAATGATTATGAAATGGAATTAGTATTGTATTTAATATATACGTGTAGTAGTACGAATCTATAAGGGGCAGTTTGTAGTGGACATGGTAAATTTAAAAATTTACTAAATATAAAATGGATAATCAAATAAAATGTGTATTTTATGTTAATCAAGTTATATGTATTATTAGTATAGTATACTAGTATTGAGAATAGAAGTTGTTTGAATTGATTAATTCAATAATGAAATGAAAAAATTAAATGAGTTATCGATATGATATAATACAATACGATGTTCATTAGGATGTATAATAATATAAAACGCTAGCATATGGTATGATATGATTATGTATTATTGTTTTATGTTTAATAGGGATTAGTTTTGAATTTAAAATATACGTGTAGGGCCTATAGTACGGATCTATAAGGGAAAGTTTGTAGTGGAGAACAAGGTAAATTTATAACCATTTTTTGGTTGGCCCGGTTTTTCAATCGTCGCATAAATCCTTGATTTACTAACCATTGATTAAAACAACCGGAGATTTTAAACAGTGATTAGCCATGTTGTGTTTTTCAATCCTCATTTCATCCATGGTTAATAAATCGGTACATTTTATTTATAACCAGCCAACTGTTGAGTTATTCCTCCGAACGAATTTATTACAATAAAGTAATAAAAAAAATTGATAGATTTATACATAATATACATTAAATTGTACTAATATAGAACTAACACATTCACAGTACATTATTGAAATAGTATTTTATTATTAAATCATACGCGGTTTAGCCTCAAAACATTGCTATATGTCAATATATATATATGTGTGTTTAACCTTGGTTTTACAGTAGGTGACTATATATATTTAATTTCAGATTTTCGCGGACATTTATTATGTAAACTTTATTTTTCAATGGGTCTTTTTGCCGCGAATAACTTATTGAAGAAGGCGGCAAGAAGGAAGCACTTGCACCTCTTGCTTCCTTACTTTTCGGGAACGTCACATCTGCCAACGTCAGAGGAACTCACTAAAGAAGGCGGCAAGAAGGAAGCACTTGCACCTCTTCCTTCCTTACTTTTCGGGAACGTCACATCTGCCAACGTCAGAGGAACTCACTAAAGAAGGCGGCACGCACTTGCCCTTTCCTTCCTTACGTTTCGGGACGTCACATCTGCCATCGTCAGAGGAACTCACTAAAGAAGGCGGCACGCACTTACCCTTTCCTTCCGTACGTTTCGGGACGTCACATCTGCGGATCTGCCATCGTCAGAGGAACTCACTAAAGAAGGCGGCACGCACTTACCCTTTCCTTCCGTACGTTTCGGGACGTCACATCTGCGGATCTGCCATCGTCAGAGGAACTCACTAAAGAAGACGGCAAGCACTTACCCTTTCCTTCCTTACGTTTCGGGAACGTCACATCTGCCATCGTCAGAGCATGGAGTTTAAATAGCACTGGTCAGAGGAACTCACTCTTCGCTTCGATGTGTTGCCTTGAGTTGTTGTTGATGTTGGGATTGATAGATATATATAATATACTACATATTATTATGAATTTTATAAACACTAAACATTTAAGAGTAAACTTACTGGTGAATTTGGGCTTTAGGCCGATATTTATTAGACGAAGAAGCTGAACGACTGAGGATAATTCAAGAAATATGGCACTTCCGTGATTCTGTGTGTGTGTATGTCAAAATCAGACGAATCGCTGAACAAATTGCGTTTAAATTTTAAACAGACATCCGGTACGAGTTTACTGAGAACTGCTAACAAAATCAGCTAGATCCATTACGATTTAAACGTACAAGAAAATAATTATAAATTGCAAAATAGGCTGCGAATGTGTAGGAATTATTTTAACGACAATGGTTTTGTTTTTGAAAAAATATATTTTGTTTGTTATTGTCTGGCTGTGAAAATGCAGCCCAAGGTGTATCGAATCTTGCACGCTCAAGGTACCCCCAAATTCCGCTCGGAGATTGAGTAAACCTTGCAATATTTACACGTATTTCGTCCTGGCTATGTTTTCCACAGTATTGTCACAGATGATAGACTACACTGTGTTATATGCATTTCAAAACATGTTTAATTACTTTTACAGAAAAATCTTTCCCGACTAGGGGATTGAACCCAGGTCTCCCACATTACGGGTATAACGGCGCCTTAGCCAACTAGACTAGGAAAACGCCAAAGTCGTTGTTAGACGAGTGAGCGAGTCATGTGTTGAGTACCCGGGAACATTTGCATTTAAGTTTAATTGGATGAGCGTAGCGACTCAGCGAGCGAAGCGAAGATTCCATTCTACTACACTAGAGAAAAAAATCCGGAATGTTTTTTTTCTTTCTTTTTTTCTTTTTGTATTTTTGTCTGTTTGTCCGCACGATTCCGGCTAAACCGATACTCCGATTGCGATGAAATTTTATGGAGGCCTTCGAAATCTCTGAACTTAGAACTGCCACGTTTTTAAACGCAATCGGAAAATTATTTCTCATAAAAATCGCAATTTTACGATTTTTTTCGATTTTTAACAAAATTCTTCGATTTATAACACCTACATGCTTTGTCCGATTGTAATAATTTTTTCAGATTACCTTAATTTAATGAATTGATATATTTGTGTGAAATTTGAGCGTTATCGAAAGATAAATTTCTTTAAAAAATCACAATTTTACGACTTTTTTTCGATTTTTTAAATTTCTTTGGCTTATAGCACCTACATGCTTTATCCGATCGTAATGATTTTTTCACAGAACCTTCATTTTATGAATTAATATATTCGTGTGAAATTTGAGCACAATCGAATAATTATTTCTTATGAAAATCGAAATTTTACGATTTTTTTCTTTTTTTAAATTACGATTGATTAAAAAATTAAAAATTAAAGTTTATTTTTTATTTAATTTAAATTAATTTTTAAAAAAATCTTCAACTTAGTAATGATTTTTTTCACAGAACAACAGAAAATCCGCATAACACTTGGCAACTCAATGCACCAATTACGCTCATCCAACAACGCGGCGGGACTTAAGCGTTTTCCTAGTAATTATATTGCTATAAATAATATGGTTTTTAAGTTTAGTTGGTATAAGGGCGCGTCAACTCCAAGGCCATAATGCGCCATTGTGATAGGATAGAAAGTCGTCGTAGTGCAACCGACGTAATTTTCCTTTACAAACTTCTCCATAACTTAATCGACACGGACCTAATTCAAGATATAAACTTTCATATCCCTTCAAGATTTACAAGAAATTACATACCCTTCAAAATTCCATGTGCTCGTATTGATGTTTTTAAATTTTCCCCCATTAACCGAATACAAGACACCTACAACAAATTATTAGCCATTAATCCAGAAATTGACATCAACCACATGAAACTTCAATTATTTAAAGCAGCTGTTTATGCCAGTTTACCAACATGACTCATCACTCTTGTCACCTAATCAACTTTTCACCAGTTTTGTATTTTATAACCTCATTTTTCCCCCCCTTCATTCATCTTTGGCTTTAAGCCGTTTTTTATATATTCTTTTGTTATTCAATTTTTTCTTGTTTGTATTTGTTGTAACATTTTAATTTAATTTTATCGAACTTGTTCATATAGGTATTTAATCATTTGTATGTGTAACGTATTTTGTATTGTTTTATATAGTATATTTTTGAATTGTTTAGTTTTAGTTATACCTAACACTTGTGGGTTTTGATACCTGTTGTTAGAGATAAATAAATATAGGGAGGCGTTAGGTAGGGGGAAAGGGAATGTTACCGGGTACTCAATACATAGCTCACTCACTCGTCTAACAACGACTTTGGTGTTATCTTGATGATAAACTTTAGTGGGAAGACTAGCGGGACATTATAATACCGACCCTATGCAACTGTTAAGTTGAAGCACGTGGAGAAAATTAAATAAAACTGATCGTGGATTTATTAATTCTATAATTTAAACTGTTGTGTTCCTCAACTTGTGAAGGGAAAATGGCCAAATTAATGACGATTCTCTTTAAAGTTTATGATAATTCAAAAGAAAATACTCCTAAGAAACTTGAAATACGTTTAAGTGACGGTTTGACTTCCTACACTTCAAAGTAATATGTCTACTATAAATGGAATTTGACCGTTTAAAATATAACACTTATTTTAAAAATTGTATGGTGTTTCGGCATCACAATAAAATATCGCTATAAAATTTATGTAGTTATACCGAAACTATTTAGCCCATTTATCAACGGGATTTCCTTTTTATTTCAAAAGAAACTTTAGTAGAACAGGTATTATGATATTTATCAATTAGTAGAACTTAACACTGTTCTTAGGTGGGAAATAGGTTTATAAGATAAGGATTTCCTGTGTTAACGTCTATTTAGAAATACCAACTTGTTTTGCATGAGGTAACAGTAAAAATCACAATAAATAGGCAATAGTGCAAAACGGCCACTAGGGTTAAAGTATCAATGTTTTAAGAGTATACCCTTCCAAATCAATGCAATATACTTTTTATTTGCTGTATATGAAGAAAAATGTAAAAGATAATAATATTTTGATTTACATTGAATATAAATAGATTGTAACCTAACTAATGCTCTGCAGGGGTGAAACTTCCAGGAGGGGAATCAGGGAGGTGTTTTTGAAACGTTTTTACCGAAAACCTGGGGGTAAGTGTGGACTCAACAAAGAGCCACACCTGCTCGTGGAACCATGGCCACATGATGGGCACAACTCGGCATGGGGCAGACGATGGATGAGATAGCACCCCCAACCCCCTAAAACCCGCCCCTTTGGGACGATTCCTTCACGCTAAATCCGGGAGATAAGGGGGGACCCAAAAATATGAGCCACACCGCCGCGGAACCATGGGCACATGATCGGGCACAACACGGCATGGGGCACGACGATGGACTGAGTATATTGCACCCCCCCCCCTAAACCCCCCCCTTGGGGACGTTTCCTTCAAACGCTAAGCGTGGAATAAATGTGGACCTAAAAAAACATATGAGCCAACCGCTGCGGAACCCCTGGCGAACAATCGGGCCAACAATCGGCATGGGGCACGACATGGACGTGAGTAATTATCCCCCCCCCCCCCCTACACCCCCCCTTTGGGAGATTCCCATCGAAGCCGTGGGAGTAAGGTGGACATCAAAAACATATGAGCCCACCTGCTCGCGGAACCATGGCGCACTGACGGGACAACATGGCATGGGGCAACGGGGACGTGATATATTGCCCCCCACCCCCTACAAACCCCCCCTTGGGACGATTCCTTCATCGCTAAATCCGTGGGGATAAGGTGGACATCAACAATGAGCCACCCTGCTCGTGGAACCATGGCGCCCATGACGGCCCCAAAATCGGATGGGGCACGACGATGGACGTGAGTATATTGCACCCCCCCCTACAAAACCCCCCTTTGGGACGATTCCCTTTATCGCTAAGTCCGTGGGGGATAATTGGGACATCAACACATATGACCAACCTGCTCGCTGGAACCAGGCGCAATGACGGGACAAAAATCGGCATGGGGCCGACGATGGACGGATATATACTCCCCCCCCCCCTACAACCCCCCCTTGGTACGATTCCTTCATCGCTAAGTCCTGGAGAAATGTGGCCCCTCAACACAAAAATGAGCCACACCTGTCCGGAAACCATGGCGCACATGATCGGGGACAAAACGGCATGGGGGAGACGTGGACGTGATATATTTGCACCCCCCCCCCTACAACCCGCCCTTGGGTACGATCCTTCACGCTAAGTCCGTGGGGATAATGTGGACTAAAACATAGAGCCCCCCTGCTCGCGGGAAACCCATAGCGCACATGATCGGGCAAACATCGGCTGGGCACGACGATGGCGTGGTATATTGCACCCCCCCCCCCTAAACCCCGCCCGTGGGTCCGCCCCCGGTCACAGGCAACATGGGGGGAATGATTTGGGGATAGACCTCTTTTTGCAATTTGTCTGCTGAACGGCGCAAAACTTTTTTCGCCCTACTTTTATTTTTTCATTACTTGGACAAACTTAAGAGGAATAATATTTAGCTAACATATCTTTCCCTTCTAATAGAAAATTATTCAAATTTTTAGACAAAAACCTTGTTATTTCGATGTACGCTTATTAAATGAAACAAAAAAAAAGTAAAAACTATCATGGGGATTTTGAAAAACCCTCTTTCAAAAGATCATCTGGCTGTTTACACAAGAAATAAATTAATTTCTCGATAAAAGTGCTTGAACGAAAATTTCAGCCTTTACTATGCAGGTTGTTTATGTTATCATCTGAAATAAGCATTTTTGACGTACGGATGAGCCGAAAAAACTGCAACTCCCGTTGATGATAAAAATATAGGTTTTCCCTATATTACCTGGTACTACAGTATAGTATTTTTTATACTCCGTGATAATATACTTTCACATTGCTGTGGCCCAAAAATTCCCTTTTTGTTTTATGGGGCATAAAAATTCTAAGGAGAAAGGGGCCCACGACAGTAAGAATTTTTAAAAGTTGAATAGTCTGAAAAAAAAGAATCCTAAAGGTTTTTTGTAGGTACTTTTTCATTAACGGGACCCCTAAATTTTTTTGTTAATTATCCCCCCATCGTCGTGTTTTTACTTATTTCTGTTTACAAAAATAATTACAACTTGCAGGATTTAAATATACCCAAACATAAAATTGATCACCGTTCACGGACTCAGGCAAGTCATCCTTTGGAACGCGTAGGCCACATGAGACAGTCGTCCCCGTGCACGACATGACGTTCACAGACACAAATAAACCTTAAAAACCCTTTTAAAACGTCGCTATTTTAAAAGAAGCTTTTCCTTGAAATCTTTTATAAAAAATCGCGACTTTTAAGGTTTTGAAGTGTAAGTATTTGGGTGGGCCCCGGTCACTCCGGGCGCAAGTAGTACCGGAAAAGGATGTTTGAGGCTTTGTTCGAAATAATTGTTTTTTCCTGGCCCCCCAAAAACTCAGATGGATAGATGTAGAGTTATGTTTGTTAAGAAATTTTTTTTACTGAATTTTTACTTTTTTTGGGAGGGGGGTCCGTTAAGAACAATCCGGTTTTTTTTCCCCATTTATTTAAATGTAAATCCATTTGACCTGATGTGGTGCACGGAAAACGGAAGTTATGAAAGTTGGACCCCCCCGGCGGTAAAACAAGATGATATTATACTTTTTAGAAAGATTACTTAAAAATACATACGATAAGCCGTATCCGAAAAAAATCATCTTGTTTACATGCCTTTTTGGCGTTTTTGAGTGCGTGCGACGCTTCCGCAGGGCGCTTCCTTTTTGACATTTTTTCCAAAACCCAAACAGGAAATTAATAAACTTAGACCATTTTTTAAAAAAAAGAATAGTTCTTTCCCATGAAACCCAAATTTAAACCCCATTAAAATTTTTGGTAGAGTATTTAATTGGCCTACAACGAAAAAATGTGACTTTTTATCAATTTACTTGGATTTTCCTGTCACTTAACGAGAAAGTTGTAAACAATTTTTGGGTTTTTCATTTTAAAAACATGCTGTCACATGTGTTTAATACTACAATGCACAGATAGTTAAAAAAGTCACTGAGATTGGCAGACAGGGTTTTGTTCGGCCCGCGTCTTATTTACTTCCCTGTCGCGCAGTGTTCATGTGAGGCCCCGGGCGCCGAACAGAAACAAATAAGAGAAAAAGGGCAATAAAACTTTTAAATAAATTTAAATATGTAAGAATTAAACCCAATACAAAAAAAAATT
This sequence comes from Sweltsa coloradensis, assembly GCA_024449915.1. NCBI lineage: Eukaryota > Metazoa > Arthropoda > Insecta > Plecoptera > Chloroperlidae > Sweltsa > Sweltsa coloradensis. Next base: position 53,343 of record JAMZAV010000311.1, read on the forward strand.
GACACACGACACGTAAAATATTAATTTAGGGTTAGCGCGATGGGCATGTTAAAGTGTGTATGACATTTTTTGGGGGGCTTTTACGAAGTAATTTTATAAAGATACAAAAACATTTGTTATGTTCCATAAAATAATGAAATTTTAAAAATTTTTTTGTAAATAATTGTGTTCCAGCTTTTATTAAAATAAATTACAACATTACAAGTTTGCTTTTTTCAATCTTTACAGTTTATAATTTGCATGCTTTGTATACTTTTCAGTTTTTTTTAAATTTCCCCAAATTTTCCACACACCAAAAGCGGGGTTTGTGTCGTAAAACCCCAAAACTAACTAATAACCCAAAAGCATGATACAAAGCTCGTTTGCATTGGCACTTGTCTTTTTTCACCGTTTGTCAACTATAAAGATGTGTGATTTGTTGACGAAAATACAATTTATAAGACGTTGTATGTTCTCCAACCGTAGTCGAATGATGAAACGGATTTGAAACATGGCTCTAACCCCATTCTAAACCTCCCCAAACATTGAAATTTGGCCCTCTTAGCATGCAGTTAAAACGCATTTTCATCAGTAGGGGTTCACGAGGGTTTCAATTATTTATCCGTGGTTTTAGTTAGAGAAAAAATTTAAAGTCTGAAAAAATTTCCCTTCCTTTTCGAAAATGACAATACGTAACATTTTTAACAAAATTTTAATATATTTTGACTGCCAAAAAACATCCCATCCATAGACTTGCATGTTGTTTGCAATTATTTTTTGTTTTTTGGTGGTCAATAAACCAAGCTGTCGTTGGACTCTGACCAGTTTGAGCTTTTTCATAAAAAAATGCTAAGAGTTCCTTCGTTTAATAATCGTACTCCAGATTTATTGTTACCTTTGGAAAAGATTTTGGGAGTCACGTCCAAATTCCCCGGTATAGTTATTTGTTGGTAAATCCTCCCACACCCAAAAATTTATTTTATACTGGCCAAAAAAAGCCCCTTTTCAAAGCTGCCCCCCAAACGCATTCTTTTTAACAGGAGAGCATGGTTTTTTTTCCCTAAGTTTTCGGTTCAGCTGTTTAGGAAAAATCGCAGTGGCCCCTAATTTGAGTTTGGTTTATCTTTTAGAACTTACCGAGTTGAGAAGTGCGTATATGAAGAAAAAAATCAGTAGACTGAGTTGATGTTTTAATGTTTTAAAAACCTCCCCTGTGATCTTGAAAAGAAACTTAAATATCACTTATAAATCGGGGAAAAAGCGTACATTTTTTAAAAATAGGCCTATTTGTGATTAAAAAAGTCCCTCATCAAAGTTTTTCTGTAATTTTGTGGTTTTGGCGTGGGGTTTTTCATATTGAAGTTAAGTACTTTATTGTATTTTTATTTTCTGATGTCAGAAGTTTTTTTACTTCCAATTTGGGGTTTTAATTTACCCCGTTCTTTAAAATAGCACGACGACTGTGTCATGAGTTGGGTTTTTACCGTATGGTTTTTTTCTTAATGATAGAAAATTAAAAACCATGAGGGACGAAAAGTCATCTTTAAGTACTAAATGGCATTAGCAACATACGTCCAAACCTGGGGAAAATTGTCGTAAAAACAAACGAATCCCGTGGAGGGGCAAAAATTAAAAAAGTTTTCTCCCCCAAAATGATGATGCACGAACACTCCCAAAGCAAGAGGTTTTACTACATATTTGGGTTGTGTATTAGGGTTTTGACACAATGTAGAGATGAGAGGAATCTTGGGGAAAAATAGGGACAAAACCAAGTCCGTCGAAAGAAAATAGCCTTAAAAAATTTGTTTGCAACATTTGTGTATACGTCACAAATGGTAAAAAAACTGAATCTCTTTTACTTTCATTAAACCTCACCTAATAATAAGCAGCAATTTGGTGCAAAACAACTCTTGGAAGGTTGATGTCCAGTTTTGTCTTCGTCATAATTGTTTTCTTGTCAGTCTCTCGAGCTTAGAACCTTTTATAAAGTTTTACCCCACCCTTAGCTATTGTTTGAATAAATCGGGTTTACCCAAAAGTTTTTTACTTAAAAAATTTAAAAAGATAAATAAAAATTTTATTTAGGTCTACCACTCAGTTAAAACTGATTTTCAGGGGGGACGTAAATCAAAGCGACCAAGCCCCCCCGTAGGTCCGACGCAACGACCTGCCTTCCCCACCTCTTTTTAATACTGGGTGTATTTTTTTCATAGCGCAAGATAATTGATCAACAGCCCCCAAAGGCAAGAAAAGTGGAAATTTTACTTCAGTTTTTTAGAATATATTTTCTTTATACGTAACAAACAGTATAATAGTATTTTTGGTACAGGCGATAACAGACCCCCGGGCTAAAATTTGCCGTCACAGAAGCGGTCTGATCGATTACTTTCTTGAGTTAGTACTTGTTTTTTGTCACCATAGATACAATTGTATATAAAAATCTTGAAACACAGTTGACCCTTTTTTGGTTTCATTAAGAAAATGATATCAAATACTCCCTGCAATTAAAGTTCGATCATTTAAACAATAATATGGGGTTAAACTGAGAAAACTGTTTTCCAGTCATAGTATAAAAATAAAAAATCGTGATTTTAATAACAAACACGAAATAATCCAAAGACGGAAAAAACAAAAAATAAACGTTTTGTACTGCTACAGTAGCATGTTTCCAACGAGATGGCTTTAAATTTAAATTTTTTTTGAGTGTGGCCACACTATTCAGTTTTAAAAAATTTCATCAATGAAGCACATGTTTAAAAAAAAATTTTTATATTTGTGATGAAAGACTGCAATGGCTTTGTTCCTGCATTTGTGTCGATTGACAAAAAAAGAACCAAAAAGTTCAATTGAGATAAAATATGACAAACATTTAAAGAACTTACATGCTAAATCCAAAGACTTTTGTTATACCTACATTGGCGGGTAACGTATGACGGTTTTGGCGCTTCAAACCCCAATGTGCTTGGCCCTGACAGCGGAACTAAAAAAGACGCGCGGCCCAACAAACGCAGTCATGCACAAACTCACCCATTCGTTAACTATCTGTGCATTGTAGTATTAAAATATGTGACAGCATGTTTTTAAGACTGATAAAACAACAAAATGTTTTTAAATGTTTTCGTAATTGGGATTTAATATTAAGTAAAATTGATAAAAGTACTTTTTTCGTTGAGGCCAATTTAAAACCCAAAATTTGTAAGGGGTTTAAAGTGGGTATTCACTGAAAAGGGGTATTATCTTCAAACAAAAGTACTAATTTATCAGTGTTTTTGTTTTTTGGAAATAAAATAAAAAAAGTGAAACGCCGTGCGGAAAGGGGCGGCGCACTCAAAGCGCCAAAAAAGGCAGTAGAAAAGAGGATTTTTTTTTCGATACGGTTATGTAGTTTTTGAAGTAATCTTTCTAAAAAATATAAATCAAGTTCTACCGCCGGTAGGGGACCTCATCAAATAAGCGTCTCCGGGCCGCCCGGGGCCCCTCGACCAATGGAATTTGGACTACCCAGTGAATTATTATAGCCTAACAGTTTTAAAAATGAAAGAATCCTTTTATTGGCTGTAAAAGATGTTTGCTAGTCTTCTCCCAAAATTATATGCGAAAAAGAAGCAGAAAGAGCAGAAAGGGAGGTAGGGGAAATAAAATTTGAATTTAATGTTCCGCCACATAGTTTACACGTGATATTTTTTCTAAGTTTTTTATCCTTTTTCCCCCGCCGTGGTTATTTCTCTATGGGGCCCCCAGCGAGGAGCGTTTTAAGGTTATGTTTGACCATGGTTTTACACTTTTACACGTTTGATCCATGTTTAGACTACCGGTACTAGCTTTGTGGCTAGGTGTTTCGTCTTGTTTCTGGTAAACCAATTTAACTAGCCTAGGCCTACACTGTTTATCATAGTTAAAATTTGGACCATTTGAATGCTGCAAACGGGGTAGGCCTACACTGACATTAGTGAGGGCTGCTAGGCCTAGGCCTATTTGTTGTTGTTTTTGCCAACTGGTGTGCTCTTTAGCCTTTTACATGCTCGTAGCAACAAAGAGACAAAACTGTATTCCAGTTCTTCCCTAGGATTAGGTCTAGGCCTAGGCCAACTTTTTAACACTGCGATATTAGGGGAAAAGTTGGTTAGGGGTGGGGGCTTTGGGTTTATAATGGTTGGTGGGGGGCGTCAAGCGCGTATGTTTTATTATTATGATTATTATTATTATGATTATATTATTTTTATTATTAAATCATACGTGCTTTGCGCCCCCACCCTACCCCTAACCTACTTTTCCCCTTGTTAAAATGTTGGGGCTACCAACCAAAGAAGTAGGGCTTACCCAATAGGGTAGGGTGTAGGTCTATCACATAAAAAAACAATCTTAGCCTTATCGCTTGGAGGGTAGGTAATTATGCAAAATAGGCTACCACCTCACACAAAAAAACCATTAAAAACACTAATTTTGCATAAAAGTAGGTTAGTGGCCCGGGGTTGTGGGGCGTGTAGTGATGGAACGTTGAAAATTTTCAATATGTTTTTTTTTTGTTTTATTGTTTTTTTTTATTGTGTTTGCTGCTGTACATATTATATTGTTATGTACAATGATATTTAATAAAACAATTATCACCAGTACCGGTAGCCCAAGTTTTATACCTATCCCTGGCAACTTTGTATCCCTGAGTAGGCCTAAAATGTACTAGGCTAGGAGGAACTAGGAGGAAAGGAACTATTTTATTAGGTCTGTAAAATGTGTTTGTAATTTTGTTATGTCTAATTTTGTGAGGCCCTAAAATCAACTTGTATCTAATAAAAGAGGAAATTGTAAAAAAAAAAAATTGAAAATTTTCAATGCTTTGAAAATTTTCAACGAAAAAAATTTTCATGAAAATTCCCATCACTAGGGGCGTGAAGCTTTTTGATGCCGTGGTCAGTTTGGCCCACCCCCACGGCGCTTTGCGCCCCCCCCCCCCCCCCCCCCTCCCCGCACTAACCTACTTTTGTGTGCTGTGGGGGTGTGCTTAGAAAAAGAGCACCCTATGTACAGGATCTACCTAGCCTAGGCCTAGCCTAGGCTTACTCGGCACGAGAACTTACTTAGGCCTATTCGTGCATTAGTTGTAGAACCTGACCAAATAGTGTCACTGGGAGGAAATGGAACAATGAACAGGGTTAGATTTAGGTTTCGGCCGTTGCCGATAGATGCGAACAAACAGACAAAAAAAACGAGCTAATTTTTGGGGGGGTCGGTGAAATTGAAGTCTTGGCTTCGCTATCCAATTAGACCTATAAAAAGTAAAAACTAGTAAAATAATGCAAACATTTCAACATGGCCTGGGCCCAAAAAATGACATAATTTTGTTAAACTCTTTCCACATGTTAGCCTATAATCCTTCTCCTTTAGTTAAACTTCTTAAAAATTTGTTTTTAGTTTATTTTTTTTTGTTTGAGGATTTGTTTTTTTTTTTTAGTTCCTCTTGAAGTGTTTTTGTTTTTTGGTTTTTATTTGAGTTACTTTACATCTTTGAAAATGATTGGTGAAACCCAATTGAAACCAGACAAAAAAAAGAAATTTAGTGGGAAACCCAAAAAAAAAATTTTAAATTATTTTTAAAGATGGTAACATATAGGCCATATGAATAATGAAAATTCTTTCGGTTTCGAGTTAAATAAGTTTTATACCAACGTTTCGGACAGTTTCCCGCCCATTCTATATAGGCCTATATGACATAAGAAATTTTTTCGAGTTCCCAGTAAATAAATTTTATTACCCAAAGTTTGGGGGAAATTTTTCCCTGCCCCTTTCAAGGTAAGACATAAAATTAAAAAAAAATTCAGTAAACAAACAAGACCCCAAAACAAATAATATAAAAGACAAACAAGCACTGCAACTGGTCAGCATTACATTTCAGATCTTTGCGATGACCTTAAAAGGGGTTTTTGGTGGGTGGAGCTTCGGGGGCTTCTTTTTTTCTCCTATCCACTCTGCTGGAGGAATAATTTTTTCCCTGGCAACTGGGGGTATTATCGGGGACCACAGGCATCACGTAGCGCCATTTCCAGGTTTTGCCGTCTTTTCCATCATCTCGTATGTTTAAGTTATTCCGGTGTTTCTCCATTTCGACGGCTTTTTAACAAAAACGAGATACTTTATGGCCACTCTGGAACAGTCTTTGCGTTCGCGAAATTATCCGTGTCATTTTCAAATAGTGCTGGGAAAAAACAGATTTTTTGCCTGTTTTTTATTGCATTTTTTTATGCTCGTCCAGACGGCTGAGTTTTCGGTTCGCCCTTTCCCATATATGTTTTCTCAAACACCCGCAAGGAATTTTGTAATTCCAGAGCTAATGAGGAATCAATCTTTTAATTTTTAAGCATTTATGAGATCTTTAAATTCAGCTTTAAAAAATGGTTCCCCAAAGTTTTTTTCTTTTGGAGTTGCTTATTTTATCTGGGTGCCTGGGCACCTGAAGTTCCACCTACCAAACGCCGTTAAAGGGCATCACAAAGATCTGAAAAGGGAATGCTGACCCCTTGCAGTGACTTGTTTTGTCTTTTATACTATTTGTTATTGTCTTGTTTGTTTACTAAATGTTTTTTTTTAATTTGCATGTCGTTACCTTGAGAATGGGCAGGGAGAACTGCCAAAACGAAACGAAACCGAAACGTTGGTAATAAAACTTATTTAACTCGGAAACTCGAAAGAATTTCATTATGTCACATTATATCCGAGAAAATCTACGTAAAAATATATAGGCCTAGGCCTATATATGTTATATCGCAGACTTTCACGGATAGAATATGCAGACATTGTATTTTCGGGTAGTCCATGTGGTTTTATTATTAGTTCCAACGTTTCGGGCAGTTCTCCCTGCCCATCTTCAAGTTCAATTTATTAATAATAATATTGATTTTTTGTGTGTTTAATATTGTTTTATGTTTTAAATTTCCTTGAAGATGGGCAGGGAGAACTGATTTTTGATTGGATATTGCTTAACGTCTCATATTTATGCAACTTGGCTAATCGAGACAAAGGGATGACGCGGGGGGACAAGGGGTGGACAGGCCTGTGCTGGTCAGAACCAGCCACAAGCGTATGGGGAGGGCAGGGGTTCCCCCACGTCGTGGTCGTCTCCGTCTGTGTCATCATCCGTCCGTGTTGTCATTGTCGTCGCCGTCGAGGAGTTAGTCAAAGGGAAGGGGAAAGTTACCCGACGACGACTCAGAGCTCGCCATTAGTTTCAGGGAGAAAAACTCCCCTAATCACGGGCCAAACCACGAGAAGGTTGCGAGTTGGAATTTGATGGCCCAGGGAGAACTGCCCGAAACGTTGGAACTAATAATAAAACCACACGGACTACCCGAAAATACAATGTCTGCATATATATATATATATATATAGGCCTATATAAACAAATAGTGTAGTGTAGTGTAATAATACATGTGATAGAACGGAAAATGCTTGTCTTGTGTACCGTACTAAATCGATGAATGTGTTGCAGGCGAGGAGTGTTTCTGCCGAGACTGGCATGGCTGCATCATGGCTCAGTCCATCATTGGCCTTGAGAACGTCCAGCCTTACAAGTTCTCAGAGTGCAGCAGATCCGACTACATCGACGCGTTGAGGATCGGACATGGCTTGTGCCTTCTAAACAAACCAAATGAACTCGAGGTAGTTGTACATAGGCCTACACATGGTTGCATTAAAATTAGCCCATACAAAGATGCTAACTACTTTGTATAAATAGTCATAACCTCTGGACGCTTACCTAATATCCTTATAAGAACAGGGTTACAGCCGGGTTAGTCTTAACTCTGGCGCTAGTGTCTAGCCCCTATTGAAAATGCCACTTAACACTAGCCCGAGCCTTCTAAACTCGAGCTACGGTAACCCTGGTCGGAGGCGGGGCTACAGCCGGGTTAGTGAGGCATGGCTACATGGATTATTGTGTATTATTCGTTTAGGTGGCCGTGTGTTGTTGTTTTTGTAATGATTAAAAATGGCTGGCTATATTTTGGCGGTAGGTGCAGAGTTTGATGACGACAATGTCAAAAATTATACACGGATAGTGGATCTTAGTGATTTTGAGTTGTATACGCGAACAAGACTAAATCGTAATTGTTTTAATTATGTTTTAAATCTTTTGGACGTGGAGCTGGTACGCGAAAATAACCGAAATCATGCAGTACCAGCTGACACACAGCTATTGGCAGGTTTGAGTTTTCTAGCTAGTGGTAATTTTCAATGGGGAATAGCTGCTATGGCTGGTATTTCCCAAACAGCCACCAGTGAAATAATTCGCCAAGTTGTTCTTGGATTGAATCGGATAGCTGTGGACCACATCAAGTTTCCCACGACCATCGCCGAGATGAACACGACCAAAGGAAGACCTGTACCGTTATGGTGGGGTGCGCAATGTCCTTGGGATAATCGACTGCACACACGTAGCTTTCCAACCTTTGAGGGACGAGGAAGCTGCCTACGTTGATAGGCGTGGTCGCCACACTATAAATGTGCAATTAGTTTGCGATGCAAAGCTTAAAATTACAGATGCGGTTGCTAGATGGCCAGGTAGTGTCCACGACAGCTTCATTTGGAATCACAGCGAGCTAAGGAACACACTGATGCAGACAGATGGTTGGCTGTTAGGGGATGTTGGTTACCCTTTGGAACCGTGGCTTCTGACAAGGTTCCAGCGCCCTATAACAGATGCGCAGACGATTTTTAACGCAAGTGTAGGCAAAACAAGGAATTTGATTGAAATCGTGAATGGTCTCCTCAAGAGTCGTTGGAGGGTCCTAGCTAAATCTGGTGGAGAGATGCTGTACAGTGCAGCTCGTGTCTGCGATATCACTGTTGCCTGCTGCGTTATGCACAACATATGTGTTGACCAAAATGTAGAACTAGGAAATTTTGACCTAGTTCTTCCAGATGACTACAATCGTCCACCAGCAGCAGTTAATGTTGGTGTCGGAGGAAGGGATCTACGAGCACGAGCTGTAGCCATCCGCCAGCGGCTAGTTGACAATGACTTTGCTCAGTAGGTTTTACCTTTTCCTTGATGGAGACCTCTACGCCTCCTCAGCGCAACACAATTTAATTAGAAGGTAGCTCTGTCTACCGTCTCATCAGTATCCAATAAAAAATTAAATAATATATAACATAATGTAAGATAAGAAAATAAAGTAGATGAATTACATACTTTGGTCATTATTATTGCAATAGTTTGACATGACTTTGTCAAGAACAGTTACTGTAGGCCTACCTAAACTGATATTTAGTCAAACAAGTGGTTGAAAATTACAACGCATATTGAGGTTGACCTAGACTTCAGAAAAAATTATAAATTATGAAAAAACGATCTCTTACATTAAAGAGAGGCTATTTATATCTAAACACCATATTGTTCAGATCTTTTTTTATATAACTTAATCATAGAAGAGGATCGATTATTGTTCTTCTGGCGGGTGTTCTTCTGTGTTTGTAACGTGGTAGATAGCTTTGATTAAGTTATTTAATGTTTGGTTCATGTCCTTTATCGCCTTTGTTTGGTCTTCCAATGCTTGCGCTTGTCTGACGCCGACATCAAGCAGGTCCCTCTGGAATGTCGAACCTCGACGGCGGCGACGCAATGGTGAAAGGGGGGCTGCAGAACGAGTAGGGGTTGGTCTGGATGAAGTTGGAGAAAGAGTAGTTGATGTTGGGAGGCGAGAAGGACGAACGGTTTTTAGTTGGAGTTGCAGGTGTTTGAGTGTTAGAAGAGTTTGCAGTTGGAAAGTCCAAGGCCATTGGTATGATGGCTGATGAAGACGGTAAGTAGTTTGTAAGCGGAAAAATATAAGGCTCGGCTATTGCGACGGCTTCAGTTATTGACGACAAGTCACATGATGATGGTACAGTTATGAGTACAGGAGATGTTGAAGAAGAAGAAGACGACGAAAGAGGTGGGGAGGAGACGACTTGGGAGATTTGAGAAGGTTCTTGCCTGTGTTTGTCTTTCTTCTGCTGCTGTGCCTTAGAATCGGCATGAATATCTCGACCCCTTTAATACCTTTATAAGTTTCCTCCTTTAGGAAACTTATAACAATTTCTTCAAGAGGTGTTAAGGGCCTAGCTTTTTCCTTCCCTCCACCAATCGCCTTTCCCACCCCTCCACCAGTAGCTTGCATTTCAAGTAGCAAAGCTGCCTTTGCTGCCCGTGCACCACTTTTAAGCTTTTTCCATTTTTCTATAACCTGTAATAAAAACCCCATCATTAATTGTAGTTCCTATGTATAACTGTAGCCTTCTACGCCAATTGATGTGTCTATTGAATGGAATCCCAGCAAACATTTTTGCGGTGTCCCGCACGTTTCCCGAAGTCTGTCCCGTAATGCCGCTAGTGCGGGACCCGTACGGGCAGCCCGTACGGAAGTGTCCTATGGGCCACGACCGGGTCCCGTACGGGACATCCCGCACTCGTCCCAGTGTGTCCCGAAGTCGTCCCAAACGTTTCCCGCGCGCTCATGCCCGCGACCTACCCTTGATGGTCCCGTGCGGGTTGTCCCGTAGCTCTCCCAGATAGAAATGTCCCTAACATGTCCCTAACATGTCCCGCGCGGGACCCGTGCGGGTTGTCCCGTGACATTCCCTAACCCGCAATTTACCCGCACTTCCCTTGGTTGTCCCGCACGGGGCCCAGAGTCTCATGTTTGCTGGGATAGCTACTGGTAGCAAGCTATATTGGTTTAACTTCTAAAGTCTTATAATATGTAAACTATATAAGACCTACTACCCTTAACGGTTGTTTTTTAAATTAATTAATAAATTCTCACTATGTCTTACCCGGTTCACGAGTGCGAGGAACTCGGCCGACTGCATTGCAAGCTTGGGTCACTTGATCCCAAGCCCTTACCTTATGCTCTTTGGTAAGGCTGGGAGAAAAGCCTCCATTCAAAATGTGCCACATTTTCTTTACTCCTGTAGCAATCGCTTCGACCTCTCCTTCAGTAAAGTCTGCATTTCTGGCTCTCTTATTTCCCTCCATTACTCTTTTTAAATATGATAAGTACGAGCAGCAAAAATACCAAACCAAACACGCAGCTATGTTTGTTTACCTTTTCAAGTCGATTCATTTGTTTCATTGTTCAAGAGTGATGATGTGTTCGTCATTTTTAACCAATCCCATTGCATGTAACATATGTTGCTAGTGTTTTTTCATTTATTGCGTTGGCTGTTTTACGTAGCTAGGTCGGCGGCACGATACGGCACGGCTACACTAGCCCGAGCTTAGCCTAGGGATATTAGATAGGGGCTACGAAATTGTGCTAAGGTCGGGCTACGGTAGCGCGGAGCTAGCGCCACTAACCCGATTTCTTATTGGCGATATTAGGTAAGCGTCCTGGCGTTTTCCATTGGCATGCACTCGGCGAGTGCAGTGATGACATTGTTGTCGACCTCCACTTGAATAACATTACAAAACTGAACAAATGAAAAGACAAATGGCAATCCAGTGCGCACTAGGGCGCACTAGTGCGACCTGAGTGCGGCCAATGGAAAACGCCATAAATGCTTTCTAAACTAGAGTGCCCATATTTACAAACCAAAAAAGCGGGACGAATAGTGGATGTCTGGGGCACAGTTCCAGCCGCCAGAGGCTCTTTTGCCATAGGCCTACTACAATTTGTTACATTTTTATCTACATTGTTATGTAGGATATAGGTAAGGATAATAAGAAGTGTGTACTCACGTAATAAGCTTCAATCATAAGTTTATTATCACTTTATATTCAAGTTAGACATTTTATATTCCTAGGCTCTAGTCAAGTGGTGCCAACTGTCACGCCACAACTCTGAGAACATATTAACTTACTTTCGCAGGTTGACCAACACTTTACTTTAGAGAGTGCACATATGTGACATGCCCCTTTTTTTTTTTTTTTTTTTTTTTAAAGGTTAATTATTGTCATATTATTTTAACTAGTAATGAAATTATCTAGATTCAAATCTGTTATTATTACTGTTATTATGTTGAAAATAGCCAACTGCTACAATAAAGAATAACTACTACTAACAAAATTATTAATCGTTACTAAATACTTAATTATATATATGATTATTGATGTGACTTCTCTTAACTGATCTTCTCATCTTGTAACTTGTCATTCCTCTTGGAAACGGAGTGGAACCTTGACTACTCGTCCACTTCTTGTGGTGTTTCGGTCAGCTCTGACATCCTGCGGGCTGCTAGCTGGAGGATTCTTCTGTAAAGTTACTTCAGAACGGTTCAGTACAGGAATTGGTATGTGATTTTTTTTTGGTGAGGTAAGTCTGAAGGGTTCAATTTCTGGAGTTTCCATTCTTACAGGATTTGGTTGAAAAAGTAAAGGAGTAGGAGGATGTGGGCATACCGGTACTTCTGGAGTGTTTCTTGGACGGAGATGAATGCGGTTCCGACGTAGTGTGCTTCCTTCTGTTGTCTTTACTTGATACGAATTTGGTGTTTTATCCCTTTCGATTACTTGACCTGGTATCCATTTCCTTGTTGCTTTTTGAATTATTATATCTTGACCGTTCTTCAAAGGTTTAAGTTGTTTGGATTTTGCATCAGAGTTCTTCTTTTGCTTGTTCTGGTTTTCTTTTAGGATTTGAAGGGTTTTGTTAGTTTTGAATTTTGGCATCAATGTTTTTGTAGTAGTTGTTACAGTTGTTCTGAGACGTCGACCCATTAGTAATTCTGATGGTGCTGGAAGATTTGCTTTCGGGGTGTTGTTGTATTCCAATATTGCCAGGTGTAGATCTTCATTTGATTTGTACGCTTTTACTAATAAGGCTTCAACTGTTTGAATTGCTCGTTCTACCATCCCGTTGGATTTGGGGTACAGAGGGCTTGACGTTACTTTCTGTATATCATAATCTTTCAGAAACTTGTCGTATTCTGTTGATTCAAAAGGGGGTCCATTATCCGAAAATAATTCCCGGGGTATACCGTGAGTACGGAAGATGTTTTTAAGAGCATAAATTACCGCTCGAGCAGTTTTGCTTCCAAGCAATCTTACTTCTATGAATTTCGAATGGTAATCTACGAGGACCAGATAGTCTTGACTGTTCACATGCAGAAAATCAATACCCAGCTTTTCCCAGGGGAGCTTAGGAATTGGATGGGGTGTTAAGGGCTGTGTCTGATTGGCTCGCGAGTATCCTTGACATACTGGACATTGACTAACAATGGTTTCGATGTCGTGCATCATGCCAGGCCAATATAGAGAATCTTTCACTTTGTTTTTGCTTGATATTACACCTTGATGTGATGAGTGAATTTTCTGCAATGTCTCTTTTCGTTGACTTGATGGAATGATGATTCGATTGTTGATGTACATCAGACCATTTGATTCGTGTATTCCATCTTGATTTTGCCAATATGGTCGTACTTCTTCAGGTACTTGTGACCTGTGTTTTGGCCAGCCTTCCTTACATAACATCTTCAGAGCACTGAGAACGGGATCCTTTTCAGTTTCGTTCTTCATTAGTTCTATTTTGTCATCTGTTGCACTGATGAGCGAATGAACTGTGCCCGTTTCTCCTTCAAGGTAGTCGGTGTTCACGTAGTTCTTGTCGTCAGGTTGTCGTGACAGCGCATCTGCGACATACATCTGTTTTCCTGGGACGTACTGCAGAGTAACGTTATATCTAAGAAGACGCATTACCAATCTTTGCAGACGTGGAGACAGACTTTCAATCGGTTTCTTCATGATGCCAAGTAGAGGCTTGTGATCTGTTTCGACAACAAACTCAATCCCATAGACATAGTAGTAAAATCTTTCACAGGAATTGACAATTGCTAATAACTCTTTTTCTATTTGGGACCATCTCTGTTGAGTGTCAGTGAGTACTGCAGAGGTGTACGCAACTGGTTTTCCTTCTTGCATGATTACTCCTCCCACACCATACTGGCTTGCATCAGCTGATACTACTGTTTTCTTTGATTGGTCGAAGTAGGCAAGAACTGGGGCTTTTGTACCAAAGTTTTTAGATCTTCGAATGCCTTTTGTTCTGGTGCTTCCCACACCCATTCATTCTTCATGCTTAGAAGACGCCGTAGAGGACTAGTCTTTTCTGACATGTTTGGAATAACGGTGTCAGGTAAGTTATCATACCGAGAAAACGTTGCAGTTCTTGTTTAGTTTTAGGTGTTGCAAAACAGGAAATAGCCTGGACTTTCTTATAGTCTACTGCTATTCCATGTTCATTTATTGTGTGACCAATGTAGTCTACTTCAGTCACTGCTATTTTAACTTTTCTCTTGAGAATCTCAGGTTCTTTTCTTCAGCTCTTTTCAATACTTTCTCCAAACGAGCATCATGTTCTTCGATATCTTTTCCATACACAAGTAAATCGTCGATGTATATAAGAATTCCTTCTATACCTTCAAAACGCCTCGTGCATTGCTTTTTGCCAGACTTCAGCGCACTGTTTGATACCATAGGGGAGCCTGGTGAAGCGGTACCGTCCCTTAGGTGTGGCTATGGTACACAATTTTGAGCTCTCTTCGTCCAGGGGCAGTTGCCAGAATGCTGTAGAAGCATCTAGTACTGAGAATACTTTTGCTCCTTGTAGCTCTGCGAAGATTGTGTCTGATGTCGGTATTTGATAGTGTTCCCTTTGGATGTATTTATTTAGTTCTCGAGGATCCATACATATTCGGACATTTCCGTTAGGCTTTTTTACAATCGCAATAGGATTTACCCATTTTGTAGGTTCTTCTACTTTTTTTAGGATACCTTGCTTTTCCATTTTCTTGATTTCTTTTATTACCTTATCTTTAATAGATAAAGGTATTTTTCTTGCTGCCACTATTTTAGGTTGTGCATCTTCACTCAGCTGTAGTTTGTATTCTTTATTTAGTTTACCTAAACCATTGAAAACATTTTCATAGTTGTTTACTATCTTCATGGCATTTGTTCTACCCTGCATGTTGGAGACTTCTCCTGTTGCACTTGTAGTGTGTATTCTAGCCACAAGTCCTAACTTTTCTAATGCAGTAATACCAAGAATTGGTTGGGTTTTTCCTTCTGAGATGTAGAATTCTATCTCTGCTTCCCCTTGTTTGGTTTTACACATGAACTTTGTCACTCCCTTCACTGCTATTTTATGGCTTGTATAGGATGTTATGGTTCTAGTTGCACTGTGTAGTTTTGGTTGTTTTGACATACTTTTTAGACAATCGTCCGGAATTATGTTGACTTCCGAACCGGTATCTAATTTAAAAGATATGTCTACACCTTGAATCTTAATTGTTTCTCTCCACTCAATATTATTCACTTGAGGGTTGGTAGGACCATGTTCTTTAATTTCCAAGACAAATTCTTCGTCTTCTTCTGAAGTTTGGTTTTGTTCCACGGATTGGACACGTTGCATTTTACACATTTTTGAGAAATGGTTAGGCCTATCGCATTTTGAACAAGTTTTACCATAGGCAAAACACTCTTTAAATTTGTGTATTTTCCCACACCTATAGCATGTCTTCTTCTCTTTTATGTCAAGTTTTTCTGTATCTTTAGTGGTACTATGATTTTTGAATTTGGTTTTGTATTTTGAGGGTTGTAGGGCTACCTTCTTCTTTTGAATTGCATTTGTAGTTTCCCCCTGCAACTCTTTCATTTGTGCTTTACTTGTTTCATTTGCTCTACAAAAGTTAATGGCTTTTTCTAGGCCTAGGTCAGGTTCTCTCAGTAACCTTTCCTGGACAGCTTTGTCCAATATCCCTAGCACTATTCTATCTCTGATTAGGCTTTCAGTTTGGGATTCAAATTCACAGGTCGATGCCAGATGTTTTAATTCTGTCACAAATGCATCAACTGTTTCAGTGGGACCTTGAGCCCTAGAGAAAAATTTGTACCTGTCAAAAACAATATTTTTTCTTGGCTTGCAAAAGTCCTCAAATTTTTGAAGTACAATATCTATCTTTTCTTTGTCTGTAGGGTCTGCATAGGTGAATGTATTGTACACGCCTAGTGCTTCATCCCCTATTAGATTTAATAAAATCGAAACCTGAAGTTTGGACGATTTATCTGTTTTTTCAGAGGCCTGCATATAAATTTCGTACTTCTGCTTCCACCTCTTCCAATTCTCTGCTATGTTTCCTATGAACGAGAGTTCCTGAGGGGGACGAAATTCCATGCTTGTTTTTCTTATTTATTAAGCTAGGCCTTTACTGTTTTGACAGGAGCACGTTTTACTTGAGGTTAGGTTGACATGTTTTTATTAAAATCCCGTGAGCACTGGTTTTATTCTTATCCCACCGCTTGCCACCATGTTACATATTTTATCTACATTGTTATGTAGGATATAGGTAAGGATAATAAGAAGTGTGTACTCACGTAATAAGCTTCAATCATAAGTTTATTATCACTTTATATTCAAGTTAGACATTTTATATTCCTAGGCTCTAGTCAAGTGGTGCCAACTGTCACGCCACAACTCTGAGAACATATTAACTTACTTTCGCAGGTTGACCAACACTTTAGAGAGTGCACATATGTGACACAATTATTTTGTCATGTTTTTACTAGGGTTGCCGTTTGTCATTTCTAATCGATATTGAAACCGTACAGGCCCTCTCGGGGTTCTAGGCCTATGCTGTTCTTAAATAAAATTAGGTAAATCAAGTAAACATAAAAAGCGCTCCAAACTAGCTCAGGGTGAGACTTTTTATAACGGCGGGAAAATTCAACAAAACGCAACAGCAGGGCTTCCACTGAGGCGACTATGCGACTATTTTGTGACTATTTTTAGCAAGGTCCAATTTTGGCGACTATTTTTGGCAATATTAGCAAAAATGCGACGAGAAACGACTTTTTTCGGCAAATTGAGTAAAAATAGGACTATTTTTACTTTAGAGATGGAAAAACACATTTTGAAAACGCGAATTTCTAGCGAAATAACGAACAAAATTGTATCAAACTAGTATAAACGCGAATTAACTCGTGAAATTGAACCTTTTAGTGTGCAAATGTAGGGGGATGGTGGAGGTGCCGGTCCAGTTTTGGTGGAGGTGCCGGTCCAGACCGAATATTACGCGAGCGGTACGCCATTTCGGGCTTCACGGAAATTGACCGCCAAAATGAAGGCGCGTATTACGGACTCCGCGGAAATAGTCCACCAAAATAACGGTGCGTACAAATTTTTTTTTTTTTGTGAATCGATTCTGAAAATATTTTTTTTTTAACTTTTTGGAATTTTGTGGAATCTGTGTCATTCCTAAATTAAGGGTCTCATTTTTTTTATTTGTTAGTAATTTTTTAGATTCTTTTGGAAATCGTGGACGAATGTGATTTAATTTTTTTTTTTTAAAACAAAATTTGGGTTTTTATATCACCATTTCTCATTACCTCTGTGCATTGAACATATATCGGGCCTATTTCATATGAAAGTGCCAACTTTCCAACATTTCCCGTTTTGGAGATGGTTTCTATTTTCGGAGAATTGACGCACGGATTTTAGACTTCCTTTCATTTGTTTATTCTTTATTAATTAATTAATTGTTTAGGTTATTCTTATTCATGATTTGAAGTAATTCGTACAAAAGATTCAGCACATTTCAGGCGAGATTTATTTTAAAAGACTACCATTTGCAACTGTTTTTTTGGACTAAATGCGCCTTTTTTGTGGATTTAAGGCGACTATTCGGAGACTATTTTGAAGATTTTAGGAGACTATTTGAGACTATTTTGAAGATTTTGGGAGACTAATGCAACTATATTTAGGTAAGACATGCAGTGGAAGCCTGCAACAGTCCTAGCAAAACATGGCATGTGACAAATGGTGATGACATAGAATAAGTGTCCTTGTTGGACACAGCTCCCAGTTTAGGAGTGTATTGCCAATCTTACCCAGTGCGCTAGCGCTGTGCCAGCCTCGTACCTACAGGGCGCCACGTCCTCGAAACTGCTGGATGGTCCACTCGTTCTTAGATTAGTGCTATTTCTCTGGCTCACTCTTGAGAGAGAGAAAAATATAAGTGACTGAAGGCCGTGCATAAGTTAGTGAAGTGATCGGGATTGAAGGTCGTTAGCATGCCCCTGATGAATAGAGAGATGAACTCGGATATCAACATTTAATTGAGCAATTTTAAGTTATGCAATGATTTGACAAAAGAATTAATTGAATTGAGCTTTGATCCAAAGCAAATACTACCTGAATAAAAATTCCCATAAAACATAAATCAAAAATACATTCAAGTCTTATTCTAATCTACTAGATATTCAGTACTCAACGCTTGTCTTGCTGCTTGATGCTGTGGTGAGGGGGAGGGGTAGGGACGTTGCCCTCTACTTCGCACGTTCAGGAGGTAGCGTGGGCGCTCTGTACCTGCGCTCGGGACCCTAAGGGCGAATTCCGCAGTGGCGGATCGGCCTCGTGCCCATCTTGGCGTCCTGGATGGACCTCGAAGTGGAATGTAGAAAATAGTACTCACTCAGCATGTAGAAGGGTTGGCAAGATAGTTTGGCGTCGTTGTAGGTACAAATAAAAATATGAATCAAGTAGATCAGATGCCTGTCCGCGGTCTCGACCACGTGCTATATAATTGTTGTTTCGATCGGAGAAAGCCCTCAACTCAGGGTTGTTTATTATAGGGACTTAAAGATTGCCACTCCCGGGTTACAGAATTATATAAAAACTTTCGCTGGATGACCATTTTGAATGCTTGTGTCGTCGACTGCCCGGTGGCGTCGGTCGTATTGGCGGCTACCACATAGCAGGTGGATCGCCTAAAACACTCCCGATTTCTCCGGAATTAACAGAATAATTATGTTCTTATCTATTGCCTCAACCCCAGCAACTGGTCCCGCTCTCTTAACTTAGGAGAGGCGTGTGGTCCCATTGCTCTCGACGGTTCTCTTCACCTGCTTGGAAGGCGTGCACACAGAGGGTATGTGAGGAGCGACTTGCTCGTTTGATCGTTGGTACCCAAGTGGAAGAGCTGTTCTCCTCGCTTCCGTCACGAAGCGTCCCCTGTCCAGCGGCTGATGCCGTGACGTAAGTCATTGTTCGTCGTTCCAACCACCTCACTCTGACCTCTGATTGGTCGCTGCTTGGAGAAACCGGTGAACTGATGTGGCCAACTAGGCCTCCCACTCCACATTCCTTTTGAAGCCTCGCTTACTTGCAGGGCTTCCACTGAGGCGACTATGCGACTATTTTGCGACTATTTTTAGCAAGGTCCCTTTTTGGCGACTATTTTTGGCAATATTAGCAAAAATGCGACTATTAGGCGACTTTTTTCGGCAAATTGAGTAAAAATGCGACTATTTTTTACTTTTAGCAGTGTTGTTGCATAGAGGTAGAGAAAATGGTGATATCGAATTTCGCGATTTTTTTAATCCATTGAATTGCCTAAAATTTAATATTATCGACGAATTACATCATTTAGAGATGGAAAAAAACACATTTTGAAAATGCAAATTTCTCGTGTATAGCGCGAAATAACGAACGAAATTGTATCAAACTGGTCCAAACGCGAATTAACTCACGAAATTGAACCTTTTAGTGTGCAAAATTAAGGCCATTTTGGAGGTGCCGGACAAGTTTTGGTGGATGTGCCGGTCCAGACCGAATATTACACGTGCAGTAGGCGGTACAGTAAACAGACGACAGCGTACCGTGGCGTCTCGGGCTTCACGGAAATAGACCGCCAAAATAACGGTGCGTACAAATATTTTTTTTTGTTGTGAATCGATTCTGAATAGATTCTTGGGTCACAATTATCGATTCTATCTTTTTGGAATCGGTGTCATCCCTAACTAGGGACGTTTTTGGAATTTTTTGGAAATGCAAAAAGCGAATTTGGTTTTTATATCACCATTTTTCATTACCTCTGTGCATTGAACATATATCAGGCATTTCATATGAAAGGCAACATTTCCCGTTTTGGTTGAATTATTTTCGGAGAATTGACGCGCGGGTTTTAGCTTCCTTTAATTGTTTATTCTTTTAAAAAATTAATGTAAAGGTTATTCTTTTTCTGATGTAAGTAAATTTTAGCACCTACAAAAAATTTTTGTCTTGTTATATTTAGCGCCTATTTTTTTTTTCAATTTTTACTTTTTTAAAACTTTTAAACCAGAGCTAATGTATATGGGAAGATATTCAGTGCGTTTTTTTCCCCTTAGACTTAGGGAATAATATGTATTGAAATTTTATTTTAAAATTTTAGCACATTTTAGGCGGTTTTTTTTAAGAGACTCTATTTGAACGTTTTTGCACTAAATGCGACTTTTTGTGGATTTTAAAGGGAAAAATTTGGAGACTATTTTGAAGATTTTAGGAGACTAATGCAACTATATTTAGGTAAGACATGCAGTGGAAGCCCTGTACTTGGCGACGATTTAAGAACACAAAATTCACCCCGTTGGTACCGCAAATAATATTGCTGACCATTAACCACTTTAGACTTTACGCACAAGTCTGGACTACACTTACATGACCTTAGCCATGACCAATAGCTTCCCTCGTAAGGTGAGCTTAATTTACACTTGTAAATTATGCAAATTTATGTAAAAATCAAAAATAATTAATTATGCAAATTTGTGAATTATGCAAATTTTAGGACTTAAAATGAAAAATAAAGGCGATATAGGACTGCCCAAGGCTGTACTGTCACAATACATCGATTGATACGATTAAATTTCCCGAAACGATCGATAATCGATTCAGTCTTCCAGAATTGATTATCGATATATCGATAATCGAATAGCTCGCCCGCCCAAAATTTTGTAATTTACTGTCCGCTCTGCAGAACTTTCAAGACATTAATCACTTTATTCCGTGAAAAATACGTCCACTGCCAGTTCTACAACACCCGTAGGGCGTGAAGTACGAAGCGCCTGCACTGCTGCAGTATAGGCTACTAGCATGACGCGTGTGTGTTACGGGCCGGCTCGGGCGGCTGCACTCCCGTGCCAATCAGGCGCCGATTGCTCAACCTCGGCGCGTCACACTCGCAGCCAATATTGTAGTACATCGTTCAAGGTCAACAAGTATTTTATCGAGATGCATTCCTCCCCACTCCACGCAACTTGGTATTGCTTTACTTCATTCCGTAGTTCTATGATAATATTATCTTATCAGTTCTCTCACATCAATATTACGTCATCTTCCAAACTAATGTCCAACATTATTCATCTCGTCGTGTAATAAATATCGGAGCATTGAATAGTAAAACTGATAATATTTTGTAAATGAATGAACGACAATCACAGCAAAAGCTGAAATGAAACTTCACAAAACCACGATTTCCAAGAAGAACGGCCTTCACAAAGACAACACTCAAGCCGGGTAGCATCTGTCTATTCCACGTAGCGCGCTCTCGTAGGGCCAGCCAGGCGCGTTGTGGGGGGGGGAGCTCGTGAAAGATGTTGCTAGCGTGGAAAACCGTTTTGAGCAAATAAAATGAACAAAAGAATGCACTCGCAAAAGGCTCACGGTTCCCGTCGGTATGCGAGCAAGTTTAGGGCCAAATTTTTATTCGATTATCGATTGATTTTTTTAAAATCGATTATCGCAACCGATAATCGATTTAACTGGTCTGGTTATCGATACTGAAATTTGTATCGAACGGCAACCCTAGTTTTTACTGAAAAATAGCAACTCCAGGGGTTATTGTTTTGTTTATGAAGGACTATTATGATAATTAGCCAGTTTTACTCTCTACTATCTCTTATTCTTCCTCACATGTTGGGCTCTTAAGTCTAATTATCCACCTTAAATTAGCAATCAATATCTCATTAGGCAAATCTGAAGTTTATTAATTGTTTATGAGCAATTGTCAATGATTGTGCTCGATCAGGGTATCTGAGATTATTTCAATACATTGACTTAATACATTTAGACCTATAAAAAGAACAAGAAGTTAATACTTGATAGTAAAATACTTGACAATAAAATTTCGCAAAGATTTGGGTCAAAATTTGATCTGATATATACAAAATAAAACAGCTTATTTACGACAAAGCGGTCTCTACAAAACTGTGCCGATATCTAACCAATACACACCTAGAAGATAAGCTTCCTTGGCTCTAGTGAGCTACCAGCCCAGTCGGCCGCCAGTTGTTGTGAACAATATGCTAACATGCACAGTCAAATCAAAGCAACAATTTATATTCTATTGGGACTGGAGGTTAGAAAGAGTTAGGTTCTCTCCAATGCAGTCACAATGTCCAGTAAACAGTGCCTGTATATTGTCAAAAACAAAGGTTAGCCTACATATAAAAAGTAATGACTTGCCTAGTGGATCCACACTAAAGAACAATATCTATGAATGTCGACGTTGGCTATCGCCCCATCAATTGCCCTTATTTAATATGCATACAATTTAGCTTTTGTAATGAAACCCTTTTGGCCAATTAAAAGAAATGAGTACTCATCACTCAGTGTTGTCACAGCAGCAACTCCATGGACCAATCAGCAGTGCGTAGACTCGGAGGTCACGGCCTCGACTCCGGGTTGGATGATTGCTCGGTTGGCCTACCCAAGGCTGGCGCTCTCCGATCTAGCTAGCTCCCTCGCCGCGTAGATCTGGTCACTCTCCGATCGACACCATTCAGCAGTGCAGAGGCTGAATAATTCACAGTTTCGTCTCGATACACCCTGTCTCTATCTCACTCGCATACATCCGCCTGTCTTTGATAACTCTTTCTCTAGCGCCCTTCTCTAAGTAGCGCTGACACTCCTATAAACAACACTGTCCCACTCAACTTAGGTTCATGCGGTGCTTTCCGACTAATCACTATTAATACAGTACTACCACTTCATACTATTCACTGTTTATACTAAGAGTAAGAGTAATTTTTATTTGCTTGACCAATACTCAATACATAGTAAAAGTATACACACATTATCCTCTTATGAGAGAGATAGTAGAGTGAAGTGAATAATTCTTAATATTAACATAGGTTAATTAATAATAATATTAATGTACAAAAAATGAAATATAACTGAGCTGGGCCTCAAACTCTGTAATAAAATAATTGATTGATGAATAGATAGGTAGGTATTTCTATTTATGTTACATTACATTTCATGCAGAGAGATATTCATTGAGTGAGTAGAAACTTTTGGATTTTAAAAATGATTTCATGCTGGACTTAAAAGTTGAAATGGAGGGACAGGTTCTTGTATTGTTTGGTAGCTTGTTATATAGAGTTAAAGCTAGATATTGTGGACCTTTTGAGAATAGGGTTAGTTTATGATTGGGAATGTGAATTTGTAGATTTGCTCTTGTAAAATGGGAGTGGACAGAGGTGTTTAGAGGGAAAAGATTAGGGTAGGAACAAACAAATATCGCTGCAGCTTGAATAAGAGAGCAGGCCAGAGTAGGTATTCCTAGTTCCTTGAAAAGCTCTCTACAAGTATGCCTCCTGGAAACGCCAGCCATAATGCAAATTGCTCTCTTTTGGAGGGTGAATATTTTGATTGCATGGGGGGATGCACCCCAGAAAAGTAGGCCATATGATATGAATGAGTGAACATGAGCAAAGTAAACCATTTTAAGTATGTGGGGATGAACTAGCTGTTTGAGCTTCCTTAAAATGAAACAACCACTTTGAATTTTAGAGGCCACATGGTTAATGTGGATAGACCAATCTAAAGTTTTGGACATGTATAATCCTAGCAATTTAATGGAGTTGGTTCTAGTGATGCTTTTTCCATCTAGCCAGATTAGGGGACTAGATTTGGGGATGTTGAGGGGGGAGTGGAAAGAAATGTAGGTAGTCTTTGCTAGTGATATGGTTAAGAGGTTGCTATGGCAATAAACAGACATTTGGGAAGCTTGATTGTTTACTAGTGGGGGCATTGCAGCAATTGAGTTTTTTGGACAGGTTAGGAGTTGACTCCAGTCATCTGCATATTGAGTAAGTGTGTCCTCATCTAGGAAGTTGAGCAGGTCATTAGTGAAGAGTGTGAAGGCAAGGGGACCTAATATTGAGCCCTGTGGAACCCCGGCGACAAGTGTTTTGGGTTCGGAAAGATATTTATGGGTGGAAAGTTTTTTCGTAAACTGGATTTCAACAACCTGGGTGCAACCAGTCAAGTAAGAAGCCCACCACTTGTGTGCCGTTCCTCTGATTCCTAAGGTTGACAGTTTGTCGAGAAGAATACTGTGGTCGATGGTGTCGAAGGCTTTGCTTAGATCGTAGAACATTCCCACGGCATGCTCCCCTTTATCTAGAGCAGAGTAGAGGGGGGAAAGAAAGCTGAAGAGTGCAGTGGTAGTTGATTTATTTTTTCAAAAGCCGTGTTGGCTGGGAGAAAGCAAGTTGTGGTAGTTGAAAAAGGAGAGTAATCGATCGTGCATGATTAGTTTTCATATATTTTAGAGAATGATGAAAGGAGGGAGATTGGCCTATAGTTGTTCATGTCAGATTTCTTTCCTTTATGTTTGTAAATGGGAATTACTTTTGCTAGTTTTAGTTTGGAGGGTAAGATACCAGAAGAGAGGGATTTGTTTATTAAAAAGGCTAGGGGAATTGAGATCAAATGCATACATTTAGTAAGAAGGGATCCCGGTATCTCATCCATACCACTTGAGTATTTAGACCCTAATTTCCTTGCAATTTGAGTAACTTCAAAGTGTGTAGTAGGGTAAAGAAATATTGTTTGTTCACATTGAGTTTTGAGATCAGTAGGACCTGGGGTACCGAGGGGGTTATGATGGGTAGAGCCAGTCTGACCTGTAGAGCAGGAATGTAAGAAAAAGTCATTGAAGAGATTGCCTAGGGAGGTGGGATCAGAGATGGGTCTACCATTGATCATAATGGGAATATTTGCTTTGGGGACGGGAGCTGCAGTCAGAGATTTGACCAAGGACCACGTTGCTTTGGGTATGTTGTTCGAGGAGGAAATTTTTCTGTCATTATGATGGAGCTTAGCTTGGCGGATATTCTTTGCATGGGATTTTTTTAGGTTTAAATATTGTTGTTTAAGATTTTGGTTTTTAGCTGAAAGCTTTAAGTTACGATGAAGTGTTCGTAGTTCCTTGGCTTCCAGGCGGAGCTCTGATGTTATCCAAGGGCTAGTTTGGGCTCTCGAGGTGGAGTGACTTTTCAGAGGGAAAGCTATATTGAAATGGTGTAGGAAGGCTGATAGGAATGAGGAGAACAGTTCATTGGCATCGACAGGTGAGCCTTATGATGGCCATTCTTCACGGCTGAGAAGGGAAAGGAAATAGTCTGTGTTCTTGCGGTTGAAGACTCGTTTCAGAACCTTAAATTTTTCATTGATTGGTGGAAAAGCAAGTGAAAGAGTGAGTAGGTGGTGATCAGAGAGACCTGGGTCAAAGGAGCTCACTGTGAAGTGAGAGGCATCTACCGAGGTAAAGATGTTGTCGATTAGGGAACTGCTAGTACTGGTCACTCTAGTTGGGGAGGCAATGGTTTCATAGATGTTAAAGGAATGGACAAGATCAAGAAGTTTACTGCGTGAGGTAGAGGGTGTAAGAAGATCAATGTTGAGGTCACAACCAATGACTATTTCTGCTATTGGGTGTATCTTGGTTGATAAGATTAGTACATCTTCAAGCCTTGATAGGAATGTTTGAATATCTCCCGTGGAAGACCTGTAGAGAGATAGAACAATAATTTGGCGGTCATGGAGAAGCCAATACCCACCTGCACATTCAAAGGATTTTTCGAGGCAGAAGTCACTAATTTCAGGAATGTGAGATACGTTTAAATGGGGCTTGGAAAGTATGGCTATTCCGCCTTGGGATAATAGTTTTGTGATAGAAAATGTCAGTATTGGAGTAATTGGCAATGCAAAAGGAGTTGATTTCACTGGGCGTGAGCCAGTGTTCAGACAAGCATAGAATATCAGGGGATAGTTTGTTGGTTACAAGTTCTAATTCTTTAATTTTGTTGCGAATAGAGCGGATATTTAAGAAAGAAATTTTGGTGATTGGAGGATGAGGGGACAAGTAAGAGACTTGCTCATTATCTGAATACGACGATATGCTCACAGTTCACGGTGATAAGATTCACTATTAACTGTCGAAGATGACTATCCACGTAGTTACTACACGCTTTATGATAACCCACAAGGTTTCTTGGTTATGAACGGCTCACTCGACTCGCGGCGTCGCGCGATAGATACTAATTGCACAGTCAAAAGCGAAATCTCTCCTGTCAAATGATATGTACGGGATGCTCCATCGATTGTACCGCTAATCTGGTACCACTTGTTGCAATCAACTAGCAACTCACTTGTGACGATCTTTGGTTCAATTACCGATCGATATATAATAACTGCGCGGGTTAAAGGCATTGTCCGAGTTTCCAACAAGTGTCTTTTAAACAACTCTTAAGATTATTTATGAATAAAAAAAATAAATAAATTTATTAGAGTCTACCCACTCAGTATATAACTGATTTTCAGTGGGGGACTTTAATCAAGCGACCAAGCCAACCCTGCAGGCCCCGACGCAATCGACGAGTGAGCGATAAACAACCAAAGATCGATATTTTTTAGATAGAATGTAATGAAAAAAAGAATGTATTTGCAAAAAATGCCTATTGAGGGTGGTGTGGGTCGTATGGGGCTTTCTTTTCAACCCGTGCGAAATAGTTTTGACGTCAGTGCTGGGCACGGTCCTCGCTCTTGCTTCCTGCTACGGAGCAAGCTATTCAGTGTGTACGTCGGACGTCCAAACTCTTTAGTTAACCGTTTAGTTTTGTAAATGAGAATTGTAGTTTCATATCATACGTGTTTTATATTTATATTTATACTAGCGCTGAATGCTGATCATCGTTTATGTTACGTGATTTTAGTTATTAGCACAAGTGTTTTAATTCGACATTTTGATCGAGTTTTTAGTGGCAATGTTTAACTTTGTGTCAGCCTGAGTAGTTGCAAGTTATAACTTGTAATAATTACATATTTACATTCGAAACTACTATTTCGTGTTTTGTAACTCAAACTGTGACTCCCGTGTGAATAGTTACATATCTGTGCTCAGGGCCAACGTAAGCGAGATAACATTTGGCCACCCCCAGTGGTGTCATCCAAAAATTATTTAAAGGTAAACGATATTTGAAAAAATAAATTACACCTAACTACAGTTATTTTGTCATGTTTTAACTGAAAAATGGCAAGTCAAGGGATTTCAGTTTAGTTTATAAAGGATATACACTAAGTTGATTTTGGACGTAAAAAAATGTCAATTATTGATTGCCTAACTAAACCATCATGTGTATAAAAGAAAGTTTTGCACAATAATAAAGACATTTTTGAAATAACTTAAATTTATACCTCAAAAACTTAAACTAAACTTCCTGCACTCAGATCTAAAAAACTTTAAAAATGCACGTAAAGTTAAATATGTTACCCCCCACCCCCACCCCCACCACCGGTTCAAACGCCACTGCTGTACAGATAAAACAACACGAGGGCGGAGAGTGGTAGCTATACTCCCCACTCTGCACTAGTTTCGGAAAGAATAGTATTACTCTCGTAATGATTAACTTTAGTCAAACAATATTATGGAAATCAATCCAGAAATTAAAAAATCCATCTCTGCGGGGTAAATCAATTACACCTACGGCAGTGTTTACCGATTAATGAAATTGAGAAAGTCAAACAATAAACCATCGAAAAAGTGAAATCTGAGCTTCCATGATCTGAATGAGTCTTTTGGCCACCTTTGGCGTTCGAGAGGTGACAATACGGGAGTACAGATTCATGTGAAACGTCAATGTTTGGTAAAGTGTTGAATGTTACATTTTTGTTATAGTATAAAAACTTTAATTTAGTTAGTATTCAGAAACAGTGATATATTTATCTTGTTCTTTCAACATGTAAAATCGGTTATTAGAAATGTCAGGGCGGCAATGCCACCCCTAGGAAATTCGCCATAAGCTGCCGCCTACGGCACGTCAGCGAGCTTGAGCGAGGCCTTCCTCCGCTAGAGCCAGCCTAGCAGGTAGCCCTGCAGTGACGTCACCATAGGCGGCCTACGTGCTGTGCAGGGCTTTAGTAAAAAAAACGGCTGAGATTTTATGCTCCAGTTTTAATGTCTCAAGTACCTGGATTTTTTTGCTTTGTTGCTAGATCATGTCGCACTCAGCGTCTTCTGAGCTTGCTATAGCAACCTCGACTTCCTTTAGATCTGTC
Source organism: Sweltsa coloradensis (assembly GCA_024449915.1). Lineage (NCBI taxonomy): Eukaryota > Metazoa > Arthropoda > Insecta > Plecoptera > Chloroperlidae > Sweltsa > Sweltsa coloradensis. Next base: position 81,443 of record JAMZAV010000311.1, read on the forward strand.
CCGATTACTTCACTCTTGCATACACACTTCTTCTTGCCTTCCGGCCTTGCTAGATCTGTCGCACTCGGCGATCTCTTGCTGTCTCCTTGCTATACCACACTTCTTCTTGCCTTCCGGCCTTGCCAGATCTGTCGCACTCGGCGATCTCTTGCTGTCTCCTTGCTATTACGGCCTCAGCCCCAAGCCAACTGTCCAAGCCAACTGTCCTTGCTATACCGGCCACAGCCCCACAAGCAATCCAAACCCTTGCCTGCCTACAACTGTACCTCGTGGGGCCCGAACTCCACTATTTACGTCAGCGGGTATGAATATGTTTCTCGATTTGTTTGGTCGGGAAACACTCCCGTAGGTGTAATTGATATTATTTACTACAATTCAGAAATTAAAAAAGTCCGGTAAAAAAAGGCCTGTCTGGAATGCGGCAGATCCGTGGTTCGATTCCCGGTTGGGGCGGACTTTTTTAATTTCTGAATTGTAGTAAAAAATATGAATATTGTTGTTGACGCCGTACTATTTCCGGCCACACTCACGTGTAATTATTAGTACTACCACGCCAAGTCAACTCAAGTTCAAACAATAGGGTCTATTACCATAAATCCAGATTAAGTTTGTATTTGACCGTCCAATTGAGTAGCGCATCTAGCCTCACTTGTTTCCGGGTTTGGGAACCGTTAGCCGTTCGTTTTCATTACCATATATGGTCACGTTTTTGGGTACTCAAAGTCTCTATCTCCACAAAACTACACACAGATAGTTTATCTCAGTTTATTGTCTATTGTGATGATTGCTGAATTAGGATGAACTTTTTATGTTTAAGTAAATTTAATTCTGCATCGTTTGAGATATGTCTGACTTCTGTAGACTTGATATTGATGATTAAGTTTATATAAATAAAAGTGTAGAAGGTTATGATAGACCCTAGCATAGCAATGTTGGGTTCTTTAGGAATTGCAATGGCCTCATCTTGGCTTTGATAGGCCTACATAGCAATTAAGGAAATATTGATCAAAAATATAATAACAGCAATTGATTAGATAATTACCTATCAGTAATTAATGAAGAGGAGATATGGCTGATTCTTTACAAGTTCAATTGCAAAATCATTTTTGTTAAATTAGGATAATTTTTTTAAAGTAGTATTATTGCTATGGTAATACCAACTAGGGAATGCCAAAGTCGTTGTTAGACGAGTGAGTGAGCCATGTGTTGAGTACCCGGTAACATTCCTTTCTTCCCCCTACCTTAGGCCTCCCTAGCCTATCATAGGCTAGAGTGGAGCATTATGGCCTTACAGTTGATGCGCCCTTATATCAACTAAACTTAAAACCCATACTATTTATACCAATATAATTATCAATTTTAAATGCAAATGTTCCAAGGTACTAAACACATGACTAGCTCACTCGTCTAACAACGAATTTGGCATTTCCCTAGTCTAGTTGGCTAACTAAGGCGCCATTATACCCAAAATGTGGGAGACCTGGGTTCAAACCCCCGGTCGGAAAAGATTTTTTTATTTCTGGATTGTATTTAAAAAATTATAAAACATGTTTTGAAATGCATACAATACTATGGAAAACATAGCCAGTACGAAATACAAGTAAAGATTGCAAGGTTTACTCAATGTCCCAGCAGAATTTAGGGGAACCTTGGTCGTTCTCGTTCCATATTCGATATACCTTGATTACTGCTATGCATGTAATCACGGCCTACCAAAAATTCTTTGATAAAAATGACTTCTTCAAGAAAAAGCATTGTTGTTAAAACCTATACATTTCAATCATATTTTTCAATTTATTATTTCTTGTGGGTTCAAATCGAAATGAATTGCGCTCATTTTGTTAGCAGTTCTTAGTTACCTGGTCGCGGATGTCTGTTTAAAATTTCAGCATGATCTATTTGGCCGTTTGGCCGTATGGGACTGGACAAACAAACATTTTACAAACAAACAGACAGAATTAATCACGACCAAGGCCCGATCGAGTGGCGTTATAAATCCTCATTCGCTTTGCTTACTCGTCTAATTAATAGAATGTAAAATATCTGCTCGATCCGAGCCTCCGTTCGAACGTTATGGCGAGACATACAAACTCGTTGCCATGGTAATGTTTTTTTTTTTTTTTTTTTTGGACCAGAGTATGGCTCTGCTAATCGTAAAAGGTGATTCAAGAGAAAAAGTCCACCTCGCAAACATCAGCTAGAAAGAGCGGAGTATCTTACTCCCCAAAACTAGAGGCGAGCTCTGGCAATCGTCGTTGGGGACCTTGCCCCCTTCCCTTGACGACCCCCCGGCGACGATGACAATGACTCAACGAACGATGACAAAGACTATGACGACTGCGACGTGAGAAACCCCCCTTCCTCCCCCCAACCGTGGCTGGTTTTGACCAGCATGGGCCCCTCCCCCCCCCCCCCCCCTCCCCCTTAGGCTAGAGTGGTGCATTATGACCTAACGGTTGACGCATCCTGAATCCAAATAATCCAAAAATGGAGGCCCAAAGATTTGCTTTTGGAATGCATTGTAGGCGATTGTTGTCAAGTTTCTATAGTTACCGTACTTGCTAATTATTATACACCTCAAAAACCTCATATTTAAACCTTTTTTTATGGATTCTGGCTAACTTTTTCAACTTTTTCTTTCTAAACGCAATACATCACCATTACCTTAATGTACATGTGAAATTTTAGTGTTGTATTGTATCCCCGCCCGTTTAGTCAGAATCGGCCAAAATATCGTGAAAATATTGCATTAAAAATAAAAATAAAATCGTAAAAGTACGATATTCATGAGAAATATTTCTTTGATTGTACTGGTACCCAAAAACGTGGCAGGTCTAAGTTCAGAGATTTCAAAGGCCCCTCCAAATTTCATCAAGATCGCATTTGCCGTTTGCCCTATAGAGAGCGAACAAACAGACAGAAAAAAAAAACACCCTAGCTTATTTTTTGGGGGGGGGAGTCAGTGAAATTGAAGTCTTTGCTTTGCTCATCCAAAAGTATGTATTAATATTTATTATTTATAAAGCAGACCTTACAATACTCTGCAATACAGTAACACTACAATTTACCTGTTTGAACTTTTAGTGTGTATACATGTTGTGATATGTATACGCCTCTGGGTACAACCGTATTTGTCGCCTCGACCAAAATAATGTAAACAAAATGACATTTTAAAATAAAACATTTTGTGTGTTGCTAAAATTTAAATTTTTACTCGGCTCATTGTATCCAGTAATGTTCAAAAAAAGGTAAAATATGACGTTATGACCAACCTAAAAAGTGCAGTAACAAATTTGCTTTGAATCAAAGTCCCCTCTTAATTTGTAATCTTTCACATCAAAATCGTATTTAGACTCGTTATCGCTCCGATACGAGCGATAGGGAAAACACAACAATTTGCAATGGAAGTAGTCAACACTAACAAAATGCTTGTTGCAGTCTCGACGCTCATGTGGCAACAACATCGTTGAGGAAGGTGAAGACTGTGATTGCGTACCAAGACGATGTATTATGACCTTGACCATGCTGGACCTATCACATGCAACTAACAAGGACGCAGAATGTCTTCCGGTTCCCTGTTGTGTATACTGTCGTGGAAGTGACTAACTGTGTCTATGGTGGTTGTGGTAAAAACCCATCTGTGGCCTACACATCAAGCTAACCAACGTAGCAAGTGTGACTTCTGCCAACTTTGTAAAACTTCGGTATAGACTAAACTGTTCTATGTTGGTTGGTTAAGCCCATGCTGTGCCCTATCACTGCAAGCTAACCAAGGAGGCGAATGTGCTTCGTCCATGTGAAACTTCGGGATATGTGACTATATCTTCGCTCTGATGTGGTTGGGTAAGACCCATGCTGGGTCTAGTCAACATGAAGCTAACCAAGATGGCAGTGCTTCGCGTCCATGTTGGAAACTGTTGGGAAGTGACTAGACTGTGTTCTAGGTTGCTTGGTGTAGACACCATGCTGTGTCCTATCACATGCAAGCTAACCAAGGAGGCAGAATGTGCTTCCGGTCCATGATTCCGGTCTGCATCAATTCCAGATTGGAGGAATCGATTCCTCACTCGACAGTTTAAGGCAAGCGTTTGCATGATGTGTTTTTTAACCATGTTTCCACTGTCCCTTCCTCTCCCCGGCAGATGCTAATCGTACACAATTGCATAGTCAGGGCCATAACTAGGGTATAAAAATTACCTAGGTATGATTCAAGGACATCCGCAGACATGCGTGGGGGGCTTGGGGGGCTCTGTCCGCCAATAACACCTAGCGCCGCAGTCAAAATTTTTTAAAATCAGGATTTTAGAGGGCATTTGGTGCGTTTTAGAAAAAAGTAGTGGCCTTAATGCAATACCAAAATAATGTAATTTTTGTGCAGTCAATACTCAAAACTAGAAAACCGCCAAAGGGAGAAAATCGTATTTTGCAGGTATGTGTTATTACACTTTTATTAACGCGGTACAATGTCCCGAAAACTGTTGAATATTAATGTAAATAGTTACATTATTCGACTCTAATTAATATGTTAGTAAAATTGCATTATATAGGATTCCAGGGGGACGCCGTTAGTGTGATTAGGTAAAGTACGTACATGACCTTGTATAATGGGGACTGGACTATTAGTAATAATTTGAAATGGTCTACTCCAGATTTTTACCCGGGTTACCAACCCCAGGTTACGGCGGTGGGTACGGTTAACAGACAACACTCTTCCGCCCAATACATTAACTTTACCCCAGCAACGGTAGGCGTAATGTTTAATTGTATAATATGTATGGTATTGTACTATTAGGTTTGGCATTGGGTCTTCTGAATGTGTCAACCTCGCGACAAGTTGGATACCTAATTCATTATTTAACAAGTGACATTTACCTCTTAGGACTCCAAATACCGGAGTGAAGCTACCGGTAATGTAATTGTATTGTAATTCTAAAATCTCTACCAGAATTTGTATGTTTGTTCTCTAGTAGTGCATGTTATGTTTCTTCTGTGATATCGGGCCATGCCACACATTGATTTGTGTTTATGGGCTTGCTCGTGACATTCTAAAAATGCTTATCGATCTATTCCTAGAAAAAAATGTTAGAATAAAATATATTGTTAAGATACATTCAGTACATAAAATGTAGGCCCTACTGTTTTCTAAATTCTTAGTATGAAATTTACATGCTTCTATCTTTTTAAAGGGAGAATTGGGTTAAACAATTAGTAATACTAATCGATTATGTCGATAAATACGTACAGGCCTACACTAATAAAGATAATGAATAGATTATCCAATAATTGATTAAAAATGGATTGATCATAAGTTAATAACATAATCGATATTGAAAGCAACCTTAGTGAAACGAGTTCCTGATTGTTCTAGTTGCGACCTCGTGGCGTGGTCTGTCGTGACACCGAAAACGAGTGCGACCTAGCTGAGCACTGCTCGGGTGAGACGGGGCAGTGTCCCCAGGATATCCACAAGAAGGTAAGGCCGAGTAAATACGGTGTTAAATAATAACATCTGTCCGCACAGACGTTTAGCTTCACAAATCACTATTAAGTGTATAGATTTACCCTGGGGCCATAAAAGTGTGCAATTGAGGAGCTGCCAGTATAAACCATGTAACGGACAAAAAATTGATCTGAGATACGAGCAGTTGCGGTGGCGGCAACATCGTCCGGTAAAGCTAGAAGCCACGCGTAGACAACTGCATGCTGATACATATTTGTTCATTATGGCGCTATCTGTGTGCAAATTGGTGAACTCAAAGTGTATTATGACAATGGCGGGACCACGGCTGGCCGAGCACGCAGAAACCAGGTAACGCGCGTTAGACGGTTTATGCTCGCGGCCCCTCAATTGCCAGTTAGACACATTTTGCAAAGTGGGTGGAAATGTGACCTGCAGCTGGAAATGTTGTATTGTGCAGTTAAATTCAGTTTTATTAGCATCCGTGTAGGTTAGGCTACATTGTAACATTGGGTTTGTCAATACATTACAAATAAATAGGTATATTATATAATATATATAAATAAAACAAAACAATAATTTTTTTTAACTTTTTCCTAACACAAGGATTTAAAATTAGCCTACTATTACTAATAAAATACAAGATTACAGTATGTTGATAGAATGCCAATCAGCTGGAATTGGTGTGAGATAGGATCCAATAGCTTACCTTTTAAAAGTAATGGTCGCTGCTGAATATCTTGATAAATAGAGACCTAAATATATACAAAACGAAAACACACAAAAAATATAGGTCTACGATACGTCCCGTGTTTTTCTGTGTTTTGTTATATTTATGTCTCTAAGAAATTCAACAGCCACCATCACTTTTCGAAGGAATGCTGTTGGATCCTATCTCACACCAATATTATTACTTATACTACAATGCTATTGAAATGGAGGTGTAGGTAACATCAGAATGCATCATCACGTTTTGCAAGAGTGCAGACACAGTAACGAAAACGATACGATACTGAAAAAACATGTTTCTTTTTAATTTAAAATGGGTTGTTTGTGCAATTGAAAAAATCCTTAGTAAGTCTAGGGGCCTATAGGCCTTTGATTTACCAACATCCTCTGTGACCCACGCCATTACATGCATGGCCCTCACCTCAAGAAATGTTTGTTCTCTGTAGTAGGAGGATAATCACAGAAATAGTGAGCAGATGTCGTCTTTATATTCTAACACTTGTCTCTCATGCCTAGAACGGCAACCCATGTGGCAGCGACCGGCAGAGCTATTGCCTCCACGGTGTCTGTCCTACGCTGGGCGTACAGTGCGAGCATATCTGGGGCTATGGAGCCGTGGCAGGAGACAAGCAATGCTTTGACCAGTTCAACTCCAAGGGATCCATCAACGGCCACTGTGGAAAAGACACGAACGGTGGGCTCATTAAATGCGACCCTGAGTGAGTACTTGATGCACATTTCATTTCTTACGAAGTTTGTTTGGTTTATCTACACAATTCTAATTTCATACTAGTATTGGCCCACGGGTCCTTAAAGCGTTTTGGTATAACGAGTTGTGGAAAGTGTATAAGTTTGTTTTGACTTATTGGTACTTGCACTTTTGAACTAGCTTAGGAGTTTGTGTAGAGAGTGTGGTAAGTTGCGCGTTTGCCAAAACTTTTGCCTTCGGCGATACGGGGCACTACAATCTTGAGCTTTACCTCAGAAGGGTAAGGGTTTTACTTTTTGGAAAACTTAGGCCTACTTACTTTGTGAAGCCTGAAATTCAGTTGAATGTTTCCTTCAATCCCTTGATTTCAAGGGTTGAATTCAAGGATTTTGGCCCATTAGACGGTACACTGTCTTGAATGCAACTTATTTTGTTTTAGAGCAAATCCTATTTCTAGTTCAAGGTCTTAACAAAAAGGCCAATCATAATTCATGTCATTGTCATCAGAAATATTTGTTATCATGATGTCACTGCTCCAGCCATGGTAGGTACTATAGAGTGAGAGTGAGTTTAAGAAGCCATGGGCTGGGCATGGGCATTGTTGGTTTGTAGCTTATGTTTGGATTTAATGTCAACACTATAGCAGTTAGGCCTTTTTATTTTTAAATTCAAAATACGCGGGCTAGTCTAGCTCTGTGAACGAGAAACTTCTTATGGAAATTAGCTTATCAAACAAAACTAAAATTAACAAGACAGCGACAATGACATGACATCAACCACCAACACAGATATGTTAATCTCAACAAGATTAAATACCTTCGGCTTACCAGGACTCCCTTGTCCTCCGGAGGTGTGAGCGCGGCTGGGCTGCGGTATCCGTCTCCTGGAAGACTGGCGTTCTAGGCTTTATCTAGGGTCCCTGGGGGTTTAGGTGGCTTAATGCTAGAGGTTTGCTGAAGACTTGTCATGCTGAGTGGAACGTTAATGGTTAAATGGTAGGAGATGGGTCTCTCTTAGCCAAACTGAGACTGATTGAGATTCAGCTTTGTGCAATTTACTTGATGGAAAACAACAGGTTACATATTATTAAACGATTAAGTTTAGCTTGGATCCAAGACAATGAAAACCTCCCCTTATGACATTGAAATACAGGTGATACATGAAATTTGCATATTAATTAATATGAATTGCTTTTTAATACTCAACACTTGTCCATTGTCCTGACGTTGGTCGGCACGTAGATTTATACGAAGCGTAGTATTGAAGAAGGGACAGGGCACGATGGCTTCAAGCGGGTGCTTGAATGATGACCTCGCGCGGGCAAGGTAGGACCTGGCGTCCGGTCAGCGGCTGCGCTCGTTCAGGGCGCGTCCTCTCTTGATTTACGTCCCACGGCGTCTTGGGGCGTAGCCAGACCATAGGTCTAGAAGCTAGCCAAGCCTATTGACTGCAAACATAGTCAGGCTCGCTCTCGTAGCGTGGTTCCCTGAATCACCACGTGTCTCAACATAGGATGCGGACTGACCTAGTGACTTAGGTCAAGGATAAGTGTGGTCTCCAATTATGATTATGCAATTTGGAAGGATTAAATGTGGTTGAGGTGAAGTTAAGGAATGGGTGAGGTTAGGGATTACCGTGTCGTTGCCTGGTCGTCATGTGTAGTCGCGGAGTCACCAGCATAGCGTCATGGTGGGGGCTCCTGCCCAACAAATGGTGATTATTTGTTTAAAACGACCTACACTCTCGACACTGTACAATTCCCGATACCTACGGGTATTCTGGCTTGTAGTATTGCCATCGTGGCCACTTTTGATAGATATTCGCGGATGATAACCAAAAATGCGCGCACAAATTCCTCCGGTCACTTCACACACGCACTCAGTCCGGCAGTTCAACTTCCACTGGCTCCTCTGCGCACCACCCTGGCGTGGCGTCCTCCAAGCGAGGCCACACACGTTGGCATGCAATGCTCTCCCTGAGTGACCGCACCCCCTATTGGTAGCCAGAGCGCGGGACTCGACCTTCTAAGCCAATCCCCATTCGTTTCACAGATTTATTTAAACTTTTTGATTTTGGGAATTTTCCTCTATGACGTAGGTGCACTGGCCTACGTGTCAAACACAGCATCGCCTAGAAACTTCGCCTAGCTTCGATAGCCTCAGGGCCTGGCTTCACGACCACCCTCGACGATGTCTCCCAAACCTGCACTGGTTAAACACAGCATCAGCCTAGAAACTTCGCCTAGCTTCGATAGCCTCAGGGCCTGGCTTCACGACCACCCTCGACGATGTCTCCAAACCCTGCACTGGTTAAACAACAGCATCAGCCTAGAAACTTCGCCTAGCTTCAATAGCCTCAGGGCCTGGCTTCACGACCACCCTCGACGATGTCTGCGACAAACACAGCATCGCCTAGAAACTTCGCCTAGCTTCGATAGCCTCAGGGCCTGGCTTCACGACCACCCTCGACGATGTCTCCAAACCTGCACTGGTTTGCGAGCAAGGTTACCCCGTAAAATGCATGGTAGCATTTCAACAATAAAACTTATGCCCGTCTCGCAAGCCCTAGGCTCACGGACCTTGATTAATTGACTTTAGATTTTACCATTAATTAGTGATTGTATATTATATAGCACTGGGCTAATTTGATTGGCATATTATTTTTCAGCAATAAGATAATTGCCTAATTTATTAGATTCAAAATCCGAAAAAAATGCTGGCTGGTAGGGTGACAAGGCTGGCCCGCCACAACACCACTGGTCATCACAATCTACAACAGTAGGCAGGCAGCAGTAGGCTTGTATCATAGCCTTTTATCTTGTCATGATTTATTCAGAATTAACAAAGACTACTTCTCCAAAGTCCTTTGCGCAATGGATGCGCGAGGAATCCACAGCAATCATAGAAGACAGCAATGACTACCTTTCAATACATTGAACCTTGTAAATAGTTGTTCCATGGTTTCTTTAATGGGTAGAGCCCCTTGAAATTCGTGACTGACGATAAAACCAAAATATGTGCTAACCATTTAATTTCATAAAATGAGCACGAATTGATCAAATCTAAACCAGAAAATGCCAAAATTGAATCACCGCCAAACACCGAAATAGGTGTAAATTTCGTAATAACACCGAAATTCACAATAATCATGTTTTTAACAACGAAAAGCACTAAAAATGGGAATTATTGTTAAATTGCGGTGTAATTTTCAATATTTTATGCCAGTATAGTTCAACCAAACAAAGTTTTTATAAAATAAAGTGCAGAAAAAATGATGAATTTACTTGTAGTAGATTACACCAGTCTGAACATAAGTACATTCAAACTTGTTTGTTTTGTGGCTAGAATGATATGCGAAGCGTGAACGAATATTACTCGCATATAAATTGGTAAATATAGATAAAACCGCTGAAATACAGCTTTAAACCAATAACACCGAAATTTTAAATTTTAAAAAACGAAATTCACTACAAAATAAAACCACTTTCAAGGACCTCTATCAATGGGTCTTAAATTCAACCCTTGAATTAAAGAACCATCTAAATCAGGCTTAAGAACTTACTTACCACAACATTTAAATATTTTTTAAGCAGGAAACAGTTCTAACATAACCACATTATTGTTTGTAATCACTTTCTCATTGTGATGCAGCATTCTCGAGAGATGACTAAGAATCTGTTATTTTTACATGGTTTTATTATTGGCCTATATAATAGACAATAGTCTATTTGAAAGGGTTTTTGCTGGAAAATAACCTTTTCAATTACCTTGAAAGATAGTTACGTACTTTCAACATTAAAAGTTTCTTCTGTGATAAAAGGAACGATTACCTGAAGAGTTAACTAAAGAGTAACGCTCTCCTATTAAAGTTAAAGAGTGTGTGCAAGTGGATTCTGCCTATGCTTGTATAATGTTAACTGGTATAACATCTCCTCTTGTAGACCAAGGATATTTACAATTTTTTTCCTAACTAACTTTGGGGCAATGCTAAGTGCAGCTCAGTCTTACTTTTTAATGAACTCGCTCCACATCCCTCCATAAGAATTTGAATTTGCAAAAAAAAACTGTTGGCTTAGGTCGCGCTTCGATTTTTTTCCATTTTCAAATGTACATTTTGTTTTAAAATCGGTTCAGTTACTAGTCCAAAAAAACGAAAATACGAATTTATAGTATGCTGCCATTTGGGGGAACATGGAGTTTTTTAAGGCTGTGTGGGCTCAAAAATATGTTTTTCGTAATAACTATAAAACATAAGTTTTGTAGTAACACTAAGAACATCATAAATATTCTTTCGAGAAGACCAAAACTATTTTTAACATTTTTTACATCCATGCATAGGCCTGTTCCCAATATTGCGGCTTTTTCCAATCATTTTTGTGGATTATTTTTTCAAAAAGTATAAAAGTTGTATTGCTGATATTTTTACTATAGTTTAAGTAACATTTCCCCATGACTAAAACATGTGATTTTTAAAATGTATAAAACTTATCTTTAATATCTTGCATTGTATGATTTTTTTGTATATTCTTGTACAAATATCCTCAGCGTACCGGAAACAAAACATCAATGTAAGCAGGATATTAGAGATAGTCTCTACAAAATATCACATGTCCTACTTACGGATAAGTGTAAACTATAGTAAAAATATCGGCCATCCAACTCGTATACTAATGATAAATCGATCTACGAAAATGCTTTAAAGGAATTATCTCATCTTGGTTGCATTTCATAGCATACTTTAACCATTCAATTTCATGGTAATAAATCTTGGATGCAGCTTGATCGGACATCTGCTTGCTAAGTAAATAGAGTTTTAAAATATCACTGCACGAAAACCAGTGGCCTAAAATTGACGCCACTGCACGGCCACTCATCGAGTCGACCCGAGCGTGTAGCCGGCTCGCGGCCGGCTCGCGTTACAAAGTGCTCAGCTTTCAAGACCCAATCAGTCGATTACTTGCAGCTGTGCGTTTCGTTTGTAGAGCACCAATTATGATGAAGATGATGATATGATGATGATGATGAATTATTATCAATTATGATGATTATAATCAAGTATAGCGAGTATACCACGTGCTTCCATTCTTTCGTATGGATAGTGAACTCGCTTTGGAAGGTACTTGAGTCTTTCATTGTGGTAAGATTTTAGGGCACCTGTGTAAAACATGTTATTTTGAATGTCAAATTCACATTACATTATGATCTAGGCACCAAATATGAAACATTCATTGCTATATACGTTTTAGCAGTACGTTCATGCAGCAATATAATATTCATGTTGTGAGTGTGTGTGTGTGTGCGTGTATTTATTTATTTATTTATTTATTTATAATTGTACCGATAGGGGAGAGAAAACATCTTCCAAAAGGATATATTTTCTCAAAAACAAGAAACAAAAAGAACATAAATGTGACGGAAAACTATGACGTTAAGATAGAATGAGAGACAAAATAATATGATAAACTAGGAAGAGCCTGATGGGCTTCTTCCTTTCCGTCTAGATACTAAAAACCAAGGAGAAAAATACAATAAACAATGTAAGGGTTTGGGAGCACAAACCCTATCGGTCACTAAAGAAAACGAAGGTTTTTACAGGGTCAGTGCCTGAGAGAAGAGGAGCTCCCCATCAAGGACGGAGCAGAGCGCCTCTCTATCACACCACTTTGCCTCAAAGCCATCTATCGTCCCTCGCCCAAGGTGCCAGCATACTCCTTGAGGAGTCGGGACTTCAGACGGGCTTTGAGGACCACTTCGTAAGGAGACGGCGCCCTGCCGTCCTTGAAGAAGCAGACTAGTAGCCTGTAGATTGTGCTCTTGGCCAACACGAGAACAAAGTTGGCCAGATCGATTTGACCGATAGTGGAGGTGTTGTTGGGCCAGAACCCGACATACAAATCTCGGAGAGACAACCTAGGGCGACCGAGAATGCTCCTTATGAGGGAGTCGGCCAATCGCCACATGGGTACGGCCTGCCGACAGGACACCACCATGTGCCACGCCGACCCCTCCACCAGGCACCAAGGGCACAGGAGGGAGGCGACCAAACCCGCATGAAAGAGGAAAATGGGGTCGGCTAGACGGTTCTTTTAAGCGCCACACCACCTCGGAATCTAGTCCCAAGGATAGTGGGCGGGCTAAGCCTATCCAGTTCATCCGGTCATTGGACCATTGACCCTCTGCAGAACCGTCTATGCCGAGCCCCTTCACCATGATGTCAAGCAGGATGGTCCGCCTGTTGGTCACGGGAATGCGAGGGACCCACATGCCAGAGAGCGGGCGACGGTAGAAGAGGGATGGTGGCCAGGGTTCAGGACCCGGAATCTCCTTGACCCCACGAAAGCGGAGGTCACAAAACGCTCGGATCCTGTTCCCGTTGATCCTCAGGGCTTCGCGTATACGACGAGGCAGATTGTCGAAGCCCTCTAGTGATTCCACGGCCACCCACTCATCACCGACGAGTAGGTCACCGAACGTCCTACATCCCAGTGAAGACCAGGATGGAATGAATGGGGTGGTTGCTGTAGGGATCAGTGAGGTCAGCGTGAGAGGGATGTCACGCAGGCCCCAGACAGTGAGGGGAAGTTTCTTGGCTTTGGTTGCAGGGAGAACCAGGCCACCAGAACCGTGCGGAGGAACTCGGACGTGCTCCGGGCTGCAGGTTCACCGATTTGGGGTGAAACAGGACCTGCCACCCAAGACCCAGACGTCGGTACTTTCCGAGGAAGTGGCGTGTCATGGCGTGACAAGGATGGTCGTTCAGGTTGGTCAAAAATCGGTGAGCAAACAACACCCAGAACATGGCCACCTTGGACGGAAGGTGAACAAGTCCAAGTCATCCCAGATGGACAGGAGCGCAGAGTTCTCGTAAACGAGTCCAGTGCCTCCTGCCCGCCCATACGAAGTTTGCCAGTTCTCTCTGCATCCGGTTGACAAGAGCCGGAGGGGGAGGTACAATCTGGAATGTATACCACAGCCTTGGAGCTAGGAACTGGTTGGCAACCAGGACGCGACCACGAAGCGACATGGCCGACGCCCTAAAGCGCCACCTGAGGATTGCAGCGCGGAACTTAACGAGTAGTTCCTCCAGGCTCCTAGCCACTACAGCTGGCGTGTTCCCCAGAACAACACCCAGGATTTTAGCACCTTCGCTCGACCAAGCGAAGTCAAGAGGGGTGTCCATACGTCCTGTCCAACTGCCCGACCACAGGCCTGTCGATTTCTCGGCATTGAGCTGCGCTCCGGACTGTGCGGCATAGACGTCGTACACTTCTCGGAGACGGACGAAGTCTCCGTCGTCGGCAATGAATGCCGAGAAGTCATCGGCGTAGTTGGAAATAATGAGCCTGCGTTCAGGTTGACCGGGGAGAAAAAATCCCTGGAGACTCGATCTGCAAAGTCTGAGGAACGGTTCGGCAGCGAGAGAGAAGAGAAGCCTCGACAACGGACAACCCTGCCTTATACCACGGCCAAAAGCAAAGGGTGCCGTGAGGCAACACCCTACCCGCACATGGCACGTGGCGCCGGCGTAGAGCGTTCGCAGGGTACTCACGAACGACTCTCCGAACCCATAGGTACGGAGAAGGTGAAAGAGATAGTCGTGGTTGACCCTGTCGAATGCTCCCTGTTGATCCAGGGACAGAATTGTCAGGGGCACTCCCTCTGCGTTGGCATATTCCAAGACGTCCCTGTGCAGGTGGAGACTATCAAAGATAGTCCTCCCGGGAATGCAGTACCCCTGGTCAGGGTGGACCAGGGATCCTACTACTTCACTCAGGCGCGTTGCCAGGGCGCGGGCCAGGATCTTGTAGTCCACGGTGAGAAGAGAGATGGGACGCCAGTTCTTGATGTCCATCCTGCAGTGGCGTGGCGAACTACTAAGAGTGATCGGTGCCTACAATATTATAATTATACCCACCCCTACTTTCGTGGGCAATAAGGGGGTCTGGGGGCGCGCCCCCAGTTTAGCCCCGCAGGGAATTTTTTCAATTTTGGTGATCCAAGAATGGATTTGGTGCGTTTTACCGGCAATTAATATGATTTTATAGATGTTGATAGCCTCATTTTTATGTGATGAAATTTTAATGAAATGGATGAAAAAATGTTTTTTGTTGAACTCGTAAAACCAACGGTTTGTCATTCTTTTTTGTCTTCCCCAGTTTAGCCCCACAGGGAATGTTTTCAATTTTGGTGATCCTAGAATGGATTTGGTGCGTTTTACCAGCAATTAACATGATTTGATAGCCTCATTTTTATGTAATGAAATTTTAATGAAATGGCTGAAAATACAATTTTTTGTTGAACTCATAAAGCCAACGGTTTTTAATTCTTTTTTGTCTTCCCCAGATTAGCCCCGCGGGGATTTTTTTAAATTTTGGTGATCCTAGAATGGATTTGGTGCGTTTTACCAGCAATTTACATGATTTGATAGCCTCATTTTTATGTAATGGAATTTTAATGAAATGGCTGAAAATATAATTTTTTTGTTGAACTCATAAAGCCAACGGTTTATAGTTCTTTTTTTGTCTTCCCCAGATTTTGGTGTTCCTAGAATGGATTTGGTGCGTTTTACTGGCAATTAATATGATTTATTAAACGAGCGAGTGAGCGAAGCGAATGAGGATTACTATTCAAGATAAACGGCACTTATTCTGTGACTTTGTGTGTGTGTGCTAGTGTGTACTATAAAAATCAGCCGAATCGCTGAACACATTGCGCTTTTGTTTTAATTGTTAACTCATAAAGCCAACAGTGTGTTATTCCTTTTTGCCTCCTCGTAGCGGCATAGCCAGAATTTGGGGAAAAATACACATTGTGAAAGTAATCAATGAAGAATTTAATACCTACAAGAGGAATCCGGGGGCCTTCCCATTTGAAAAAAAAATTGTATGTCCTAGACCGTTAAATAATCTGTGTGTTTTGGAAAACTATTTTGTTATTTTTTTTGTTTTCTCCGTTTATTGGCAGAGCCATTATTTGGGATTTAGGAAAACTACTTAAACGCATAATAATGAAAATTAGAGGCTCCGTGGGCGTTCCCCTGGAAAAATGTATGTTCAAAGTAATTTGGTACAAATCTGTGTGTTTTAAAGAAACACTTTGTTAACAAATATTTTAAGAGAAAAGATACGATTTTATTCTTTTACGGACAAACTTGCTGTCTCTATCTCATTGAAATCAATGCTATTTTATGTAGAAATTGTACTGGAAATACCTCAATTGAAATAGGTCCAAGAATGTTCTTCTTATTGCATTCACGACGTCGATAATCCTGCTTTATAAGACGGTAACTAAAAATTAAAACAGATAACTCGAAAATATTCCTGACTTCCTCCATGCCACCAGCTGTTTATTTACTTAAATTCCCCAAATCAATCTATTCAATCAAATATAAGCGAGCTTGTCTATTCATTTAGCAGAATTGTTGAATTGCTACCTGTTATTAGTTTAGTTGAGAACTACTGGATGAATATCCATCATGCATGTTGTCTGCACTTTTGCTTAATCATGATTCATGACAAACTTTTCAACGGTTTAGTAAAACTATAAGGTAAGTAAGAGCTGCAGCCATACAATTCAGTAGGATGTGATTTTAACAATTAAAATAGTCATATAAAGTATATAAAATATTATGTTTCAATAAAAAGTAATGAGTGGGTGGGTCCCTGCGGGACCACCCACCCACCCCTTTTGGTATCGGTGCCTGGGCTCCGATTTGGTATGTTCGCCACGCCACTGCCATCCTGTCTCCTGATTTTGGCAGGAGTGTAAGGACAGACTTCTGAGCCGACTTTTGGAGGTTTCCCAACTCCAGAGAACACTCCAGCACTTCCCTGAACGGGTCCGACAGCTCACTCCAGAAGAACGAGTAGAACTTGGAAGTGAGACCGTCTATGCCGGGGGCCTTACCTTTGTTCAAGGAGCCCAGTGCTTCTGTGAGTTCTTGGTGGGAGAAAGGGCGATCGAGACTCTCACGTTGAAGACGAGAGAGTGTTGGCAAGGACTCGTACAACGGAGATTCCTCCTCGATAACGACGGGCATGGCACTGTAGACGGAATTGAAATGCCGCCTAGCAGCCGTGCAGAGAGACGGACCGTCCGACACGATTCGCCCCTCTAAGCGAAGTTGTTTCAGTGGCTGAAAAGTTGGTGCCATGTCCCGCGCCAGATTTGGAGCCGCCAGACTATCTACTGCAAGTAGTTGCTCGTATCGAGAGTTTGCCAACACTCTCTTGCTTCTTCGCGCGTACGCGTCGCGCACCTGCTCGTTCGGGCGAGCAAGGTCGGCCGTGGTGTTTCCCGCAAGCAGGGGATCGGACACGATTCGATGTGCGTGTGTGCGTGTTTATGGGGGGCTGGCATCTCAACCTATCGTCATCTGTGTTTTCTTTATTAAAAATGATCTGTATTTGTTTGACTACGAATGGTAAGTGCCTCAAGTATCGATTCGCATAACTTATCACGTATATAACACAGAATGCGTGCTGGGTGTTTACGACCGCTCAGATAAATGTGAGCGCATGCTTGTGTCATGTACAGTCGTGTTAGGAAGGTTCTATTTCTAATGTTATTGTCTGCTAGATGGTTTAGGGCAGTGGTACTCAAACTGCGGCCCGCGGGCCACGTGCGGCCCTCCTTACCAATTATTGCGGCACAGAGTTTTGTGTATTTACTCTTAAATGTTCCTATTTTTGTGTTTGTTCGTGATGATAATTCTCCAACCAAGTAAATGTTTTAAAAAGTTCTGTAATTTCAGTTGACCAAAGGCTATTGCTCTCTGCTAGGATGCAATTTCTCGTATTTGTATCCTGATTCCTGACTTAAATATTTTGCTTTGTGAATTCAGCGGCTTCTGTACTGTACTACAGTGTATAAAGCAGACCACGTTACTGCGCTGATCCGTGTTGATATATCACTGAAATGTCAGGTGTTAATTCAAAGTGTGCAAAGAAAATGAAGTTAGAGGATGAAAATCAAATTTTTTCAATGTTGTTGGGAAGAGGAATTTAGAAGATACTTCAATGTGTGTTATTTGTAGTTAGCTAGTTTCGGTCTGGAAACGTTTTAATATAGGACAGCATCACTCATCGAAACACAGCTCATTTGAAGACAAGTTTCCCAAAGGATCCGTGATTTGGAGACAAGACAAGATACAGTGTCATCGTTCAATGTCGTGTTTAAAGACAACACAATATATTCAGCATACAAACACCGGTAATTAATATATGTACCTCAAAAATTACTGCCACCTCTTTCCCCACCCTGCCACAAAACATCAAGGCATACTTGTGTTTTATTAATGTGGCCCAGCTATACTTGGATTATTTGAAAAGTTGCTCTCCAGAAAAAAAGTTTGAGTAGGCCTACCACTGGTTTAGGGCCTTAGTTGGGTTGAACTTCGCGTACTACGCTCTTCTATAAAGAATGGCTGTTTATTATCATTGATTTTGACTGATTCTACGTATGATGGTTATTGCACATGTGACATACATGCATTTGCTCACAATATTAGGACAAAATGTATACGGACAAATAAAAAATATATACTACTATAAAAAAAACAAATACATGTATGACAATAGTTGCTGGTGTGCTTATGGTAACTTATCACAGTCTGGAAACTGATGAAATTATAGCTTTTTGTCTAATTTTTTGACTGTTATTACATTTATACACACAGCCCTTGATCACCATTTTATATTTAGAATAACATACACCATTATTATATAGCATCGATAATATTACACTATTACTTCAGCTGATGCACATTCTTTCACCGCACTGTCCAGCTAACTACTGTATGATGAAACTAGTATCTGCAATGTTATCTCTTGATGCGGGGCGGGGGACCGAGCGCGCATACGAAGCTCAAGTCAGCCAGCGAGCACGGCCGTGCAATGACGTCAATATACGTTCGGCCGGAAAACCACTAAAATCGCTGCCGAGCGCAGCAGATTTTTTGTGGATTTTTTCCCATTTAACCAACGTTCTAAAACATCAACACCTTTAACATATTAAAAGTTTTTACAAGTTGGTATACGGCCTTTAAAAAAGCCACAATATTGGGAGTATGCATGGCCGAAAAAATGTTCAAAAATAGTTTTGGTCTTCTAAAATTTTTATGTCGTTATTACTCCAAAACTACTGTTTAATAGTTACTTTGGAAAACATATTTTTCGTGCCCGCACAGCCTTAGGCCTTCTTTAGTCTTGGAATTAATGTTAGTAATTATTCATGTTCATTGTAAGAAACGCGTTAGAAAAAGAATTGTAGAAATCGGTCCAGTAGTTTACGATATACTGAGGCTCGAGTTCCCCGTGTTGTGGCCGCCTGTAACGTCATCTAAGGTGAAGAGCTGGTCTCGCGGCCGGCTGACCCGCTAACTAGAGGATGGGTGCAGTGGTTGTAGCTTCATTCACATTCGTCAGTCATCATTATGGAAGGGACGAAGCCGTACCGTTTCAAGCCGTGTTGTACGGAAGATGATTAGGGATGTCAACGGGTACCCGGGTACCCGTTACCCGCCCGTTGCCCGCGGGTACGGGTACAATTTTCCATTACCCGTTACCCGGAATTACCCGTTCTTTCCTTTGTCCATCGCGATCTTTTTCACGGAACAGACAATACATTGCGTCATTATACCCCTCCCCCTCCCGCTCATGGCTGGCTGCTGTGATTGTAGCGACGAGTGATTGAGTGAGATTGTTGAATTCGGCGCGGGTTGGGTGGGTTGGGGGGGGGGGGGCTTAGAGATGCGGCGAACAAGGCTTGACCTTGAAGCAAACTATACGATTTGGTTGCTCGAGACAAAACAGATGCCAATGCACCGAATTTCGTAATCGGGAGCGCAGAAACACTAAAAAATGAGTGTTATCTGCCCGGTTGTAACGACGTTTGACTGTAGACCTACTAGTTTGCGATGACTCAAAGCTGCCGATGTGAAGACGGGAAGGGTGTTGGATTGGACACTACTCGCGTGTATGAATGAAACAATGACCGTAGACCTAAAGTGATTCATGAGAAAACACAGTTCGGCTGGTCGCACACAGGATAAAAACAACATAAAATAAAAATAGTTTACTGATCAAGGATAATTGGTAAACGTGTACATGTACCATCACTAATTTTCTGTGAAGTGGAAGATCACTTCGAATGAACTGATACGAAAATAGTGCGCGGGGAGCGGGAGATCATGCATTGGGATAAAGACAAGGATTGACCTTGATCAGCCTACGATCCGATTTTGGTTGCGTACATATGCGCATGAAAGGAATGTAGTAATCAATCAGTGTTCCTTTCCGCTTGATGTAGTTGCTCCGAACCCATTGAGTCATCGTACACTAAAACATACGTGGCCTTTTACCAATACTACTTTTCAACTGCCAATGCTTTTCTGAATCATTTGACACCCATGACGATAAATCGAACATTTACTACTCGCGGGTATCTCGGGTAACGATCGCGGGTACCCGGGTACGAAAATTTCCGGGTATTGACATCCCTAAGATGAATATTCAGTGATAATAGAAAACATTTCATCAGACACCTTAAGATCACAGGAGCTACATGGTGGAAATGGAAACGTTTTGTGGTGTAGATGTGGCGAGTGTGCTGAGATGGTGACGAACACCGAATCGGTTTGCTGGACCGAATTACCTTTAATTAATGGTGTACGGCAAGATTCTGTTTGCATCATTTACCACGAGGCATATGATACTGTTGTTCTTAATATACACACTTTGAGAACGGCTAGGCTTAATTTGTTGTACAACGAGATATGTGCTGAAAAAAAGAAGAAACTTAAAAGTATAACCAACACACTGCTCCTCAGTGTTTCTACACAAGGAGATATAAGCTACGATATCAGTTAACTTTACATACTGTACTATAGTCACGTCTGCTGAGATATTAGCCTACGATATCAGTTAACTTTATATACTGTACTGTAGTCACATCTGCTCCTCAGTGTTTCTACACAAGAAGAACATGATGATTGAGTGAGTTTGTTTTCCGTCTAGGAACGTGCGATGTGGCTCTCTGCAGTGTCAGTCGGGGAACCGGAATCCAGTCGCTGCGGGGCTGGAAGACCTCTTCTCCAGGACCATCATCTCGATCAAAGGCCAGGAGTACGAGTGCAAGTGAGTCACAAGAGTTTTCATTGCTTCAATATATAATATTAGGTCTGGGCAAAAGATCGATATTTCAATACGATATCGATAAGTAGGAATATTTTTTATATCAATTTTTAACTTTATTTCAAAATACCGAAATTTACATTAAAAAATGCTAAATTTCGTAATTTTGGTGGAGGTGCCGGGTAGGTAGTCGAAATTAAATTAATCTTGGTTGGTACATTTGGTGGAGGTGCCGGGTCATAAAACGCGATTGTGAGACCCTAAAAGTTGTTATGTGTTTTTGGTGATACCTTATCATCCCTATTTGAACACAAATAAAAAATAGGCCCACTTCTTTGTTTTATATAAAAAAAATTAGATTTTTTACTACTAATAAAACAACATTACCGTATCTAAGTATTAGTAAACTTTAGTTTTTATAAGCTAATAGGACACATACACTATACGTTGTGTTATTGTAAATTAAAATGTACAAACGTCCTAATAAAATTTGAAATTTGAAATTTGAAAATAAATTAGTCACACACTTAAAATCAGGTTTGTGACTGAATAGGTATTATTTGAATACATTTTTAAGTGCAATTTCCAGTTCAAATACTTTTTGAAATAGGCAAGCTTATGTTTTCCAAACTGAATCAACATTAACAATTATAATCTTACCTTAGTTCCAACTACTATGTCTGGTTGAGTGGTGGTATTCTACCATTATCTAGAGCATGAAAATGTAGATACTGAGCTTGCCATAAAATATCTGGACCATTCCAGAATGTTGTGTATATTTTTATTTGCAATGGCAACATCATTCAATTTTGGATTACTTGAAATAATAATAATATATATATCGCTACTCTTTATTCCAACAACTACGGTATATAGTTGGGTAAAGGGGTGTTTCCACCATTGGTCTTGGGCATCCTAGGAATCAGTATCGGTCTGCCAAGCTCGACACATCATTTTCTTGAACTACATGATCTTCGTGTGTTTCTTTCTCTTGTCGTGACACCAACTCTCTCCACTTTTTCCTGTCTCCCTCCATCTCTCTCTATCTCCCACCACTGCCCAATCCTCTCCTCTCTCCTCCACATCTGCTTGCCATCTATCCCTAGGTCTTCCCACTCTTCTTCTCTCATTCACTACTTCAAATGCTTGTCTTGGGATCCTATTCTTCTCCATTCTTCTCATGTGGCCATACCATCGTAGTCGGTCCTTACCCATCTTGAACTTTAGGCTCTCAACTCCCACTTTCTTCCGTATCACACTATTTCGTACCTTGTCCATCTTAGTGACACCTGCCACACTGCGGATGAATTTCATCTCAGCTGCTTGTACTGCACTTTCTTCTTTCCATCCCATTGGCCATATTACCGCACCATATGTTAAAATTGGAAGGTAATATTGTTTGTATAGCAGCATTTTGCATTTTTTAGGGAACTGCTCATTCCAAATCAGTTTTCTTACCTTCTGGTAAAACTTTTTTGCCAGTCCCACCCTTCGCTTTACCTCATTCCATATCTTTGCTTCATTTGTCATCATACTTCCTAGGTATTGGAATTCTTGTCACCTCATTCCACTTATCCACCTTCCCCTGCACTTCCTCAGCACTGTCGCCCAATTCCACAATGTCATCCGCATATATCATAGTCTTGGTCTCTTGTCCCTCTTCTTCTTCTCTTGGGTCCACCCTTTGCAGCATCTCGTCCATTACTATGTCAAATAATATCGGTGATAGCACACTCCCCTGTCGTAGTCCTATGTCTATTGTGAACCATTCACTTAGGCCATGGCTTGTTTGTAGTACACAACTTTCGCACCTCTCGTACATGCTCTTTATTCTCTCTACTAGCGTTTTCCTAACCCCTTTCCGTTGTAGGCATGACCAAACTTTCTCCCTTGGCAGGTGGTCATACGCCTTTTTCAGATCCAGAAAAACCATAAACAAAGTCTTCCCTTCCTCCCACCTTTTCTCCATGATTTGTCGTAGCGCAAAAATCAGGTCAATAGTGGATCTGCCGCTTCTGAATCCATATTGCTCTTCTCTCAGCTTTGGCTCCACTATTTTGCGCACTCTCCTTTCAATCACTCTCTCATAAATTTTTGCCCCCTGGCTTTGTAGGGTGATTCCCCTGTAGTTATTACAATCTTTCCTGTCCCCCTTTTTAAATATAGGCACTATCACCCCTCTAAGCCAATCATTTGGGACTCTTCTGTTCCCACGCTGCTTTCACAACCCTGTACATCCAGTTGATTGCCGTTGGTCCTCCTGCTTTAATCATTTCGACGGCAAACTCATCAGCTCCTGGGGACTTGCCATTTTTCATTCCTTGTATCGCTTGGTTTACTTCTTCTTTTGTTACTGTGTTCTCCTCTTCTTCATTTGCCATCTCACTAATACTGTCTTCCACATATTTCTGATGTGGGACATTAAGTAGGTTCTGGAAGTATGATTTCCACGTGTCCTTTAATGTATCTGGATCATTGGTCACTACATCCTTGTATTTCATGAACCTTTGTTTCTCCTTGTCCATGCGCTTCTCCTTTATCATGCCATAGATCATTTTCTTATTGCCACCAAAGTCTTCTTCCAGTCTATCAGCCATTTCCATCATTGTTCTGATCTTTTCTGTCTTTACTACTTTCATCACATTACTTTTTGTCTTCTGTATTCCCTGATGTTTTGTTCTGACCTATCAAGTTCTTTGGTCTTCCATGCTACTTGTTTCCTTTTGACTGCCATCTTCACTTCTGTATTCCACCACGGTGTCTCTTTTCTCCTCCTCCTCTCATGTTGTGTTCCACACACATATTTTGCTATCTGTACTGTATGTTCCCTCAGGCACCACCATTCCTCTTCTACATCCATCATCTCACCCTCCTCTGGCATAACCTGCTTTAGCATCTCCTCATATCTTTCCTGTAGTGTTTTATCTTGTAATTTCCAGAGTTTAATTTTTCCGTGTTTCTTCGGGTTGTGGCTTGCTTTCTGTCCCCTGTTCGTTTATAAATGCAGCTACTAATCAGTGGTCACTGTCTAAGGCAATATTTGGAAACGCCTGTGCATGTCTAACTTGCCTCTTCCCCTGGCTGCAAGTTATTACAATATAGTCTATGACTGTCTCTGATTTCCCATCCCAGCTATATCTTGTGATCTTCTTTTGCTTCTTCTTTTCAAATAGTGTGTCACATATAGTCAGTCCGAGTCTGGCACACTTGTTCAGTAGGTTGGTCCCATCGTTATCTCTCATCGCATACCCATGTGCTCCAATTACCTCTTCATATCCTTGTCTATCCATTCCCACTTTGGCATTGAAATCCCCCATGATCACCACATTCCCTTTTCTATTGTCCTCCATGCTCTCTACCATAGCGAGGAAGTTATCTTTCTCTTGCCTGGGTCTTCCCACCTGTGGTGCATACACCTGTAGTACTTTCCATCTTTTCATTTCCATTTGTATTATTCTGTCTCCCATGTTTGTAATCTCAATCACTTCATTTTTTGTTCTTTCGTTAGCTATGAAGCCCACTCTGTTTCTTCCTTCATTACCTCCGGACCACCACAATTTATATCCATCCCTCAAGTCCTTTGAGCCTACTCCCTTCCATTTCGTCTATTCGTCCAGCACGTCTATTCTTTGCTCTTTCATTACATCGATTATTTCTTCCATTTTTCCATTTAGGGTCATGATGTTGAGTGTTGCAAACATCATCTCCTTTTCTCTCCGCCTCATCCTGTTCAGTTGGTTTCCCTTGTCTATTTGTTTTCGTCTGCTTACTGGGTTCTTGTCTCCTAGCACTGTTATCTTTTCCTTGCCCACACGAATCTTGTGTGAAAAACCTGCCGATATTTTTTATTATCTTCTCCTCTGGTGGGGTCCTGGTCCACTCTAGGCCTAGGTCTACAATAGTTCTCCTGGTCATGGGTGCCCATGGTCAGTCCGGTTTGGTCCCAGCGTGTTTCTAGGCCTACCTAGGTCTACACTGGTTCTCCTGGTCATAAGTGCCCATGGTCAGTCCGGTTTGGTCCCAGCGTGTTTCTAAGCCTACCTAGGTCTACACTGGTTCTCCTGGTCATGGGTGCCCATGGTCAGTCCGGTTTGGTCCCAGCGTGTTTCTAGGCCTACCTAGGTCTACACTGGTTCTCCTGGTCATGGGTGCCCATGGTCAGTCCGGTTTGGTCCCAGCGTGTTTCTAGGCCTACCTAGGTCTACACTGGTTCTCCTGGTCATGGGTGCCCATGGTCAGTCCGGTTTGGTCCCAGCGTGTTTCTAGGCCTACCTAGGCCTACACTGGTTCTCCTGGTCATGGGTGCCCATGGTCAGTCCGGTTTGGTCCCAGCGTGTTTCTAAGCCTACCTAGGTCTACACTGGTTCTCCTGGTCATGGGTGCCCATGGTCAGTCCGGTTTGGTCCCAGCGTGTTTCTAGGCCTACCTAGGTCTACACTGGTTCTCCTGGTCATGGGTGCCCATGGTAAGTCCGGTTTGGATCCGGTTTGGTCCCAGCATGTTTCTAGGTCTACCTAGGTCTACACCTGTCTCTTCGTAGTATGTTTGTTGAGTTACAGATACACACTCTTCTTTCCTTTTTTCCTCCTTTGATTCCTCATTTTGTTGTTTGTTGTGTTTTGTTTGGTTTCTTTTGTATTTTTGTGTGTTGTGACTTGGTTTTTGTATGTCTTCTGGGTGGTCTGGTCCCTTTCTTGCCATTAAGTTAGTTATGTACATCCTTGTTTGTGCCCCCATTTGTGCTTCTCTTTTCCAGTTTTCACTTATTCTCTCAAAGTTTGACATGTCTAAGAACATTATATTTTCTTCTTCACAAATATTTTTGATATGTCGATTTGCACTTACTCCTGTCCATGTGGTCAGGCCACTCATGGTTATTTGTGCCCCCTTAAACTTCTGTTTTGTTGTTGTCAATAATTCCCGCACTTGTCCCATCAGTTCTTCTTGGTTTCCAGGCCCAACTCTTTCTGCATTTCCGGCTTGTATGGAAACGATTGTCGCTTCTTCTTGTCCGTATTCCTCAATTTTCCGTTGTAGCTCTTTTATTTTAATACCTGGGTATGCCCTAGCTCTATACCCATTGTGTTCACAGAATTTTCCTGCTGTTCTTCCCCATAAATCCCCTATCAATATAGCTTTGGAAGTTTTGTATAGTCCTATATTTGTAGGTTTACTGTTTTCTTTGGGAGTCACACATTCATTTCTAGTCCACTCTTGTTTCTCAGTTCCTTATATATATATATATATATTAGAATCACAATTGTAAACTTGTCGGGTTATTTCGCCACGTCGATTTGACTTACCCATGTCAACGTTTCTGGACCGCTCTGGGTCCCGTCATCAGGACGACTCCTGTCGTCGTCCTGATGACGGGACCCAGAGCGGTCCAGAAACGTTGACATGGGTAAGTCAAATCGACGTGGCGAAATAACCCGACAAGTTTACAATTGTGATTCTAATACTTCGGGCCACGAAAGCCTTAAAAACTTAATATATATATATATGTTTAAACTTGGCTTTATAGTAGGCGACTATGACGCTGTTATGTTAGTACTTTAGACAGAAATTAAAAAAGTCACTACACCCTGGTGTAGTCACTTTTTTAATTTCTGTCTAAAGTACTAACATATAATTATATATTTAATAATAATAATAATAATAATAATAATAATAATAATAATAACAATAATAATAATAATAATAATAATAATAATAAATAAATTTATTTATAGTCTACCCACTCAGTCAAGTAACTGATTTTCAGTGGGGGACAATAAACCAAAGCGACCAAGCCAACCCTGTAGGCCCCGACGCAATCAACAAGTGAGCGATAACCAACCAAAGATCGATATTATTTAATAGGAAATACTATAGCAATCAGTGGTATGGACAGTGCGAACACCCGCGGATTAACGCCAGAATCAACAAGGCCGATTCAGTTCAACCTTGAATTTATTATGTGCCTCTTTGCTAGGACGGCTCCAAAGTCACCGTTTACAAATACCTAATACAATAACTGATGGACTTAAGTCCAAATCAGAAGTTAAAAAACTTCTGACTTTAGCGGGAATCGAACCCTGGTCCTTCTGCATTGGAAGCAGAGCTGCTAACAATAAGACCAACGAGCCACACAAAAAATATAAATAGGAAGAATGAAAAGAAAGAAATAAGAAAAAATAAATTAAAAGAAAGATTTTCAAATCACTAGACTAGAGAACAGTTTTTTTATTTGGGGACAAAATTTTGAAATCCCAGCAGATTTTATAAACTTAGAATAATTGTGGTTGCCACTGCCATAGCCTATAGGTTATTATAGAGCATTAACATAATAGTACTCAATATGAATTTTGAAGTAAGTAGGGGAGTATATTACACCCTGAAATTAGATGCGAGCTCTGGCAGTCATCTTCGGGAACCCCTCTTGACCACCTCTACGTTGACGATGACAATGATGACCACGACTTTCCACCCCTTGCCCATGGCTAGTTCTGACCAACATCAGTATTTTCTCCCCACATCCCCTAAACTAGAGTGGCACATACTTTTTATTGATTGTTAATATTAGATACTTGCCACCATGTTTGTAACATATTTGCAAGGTGAAATAAATGAAATTTAAATAATGACCTGACGGATGGTGATCCCTTTTAACTATTCATTTTGTAGGCTGTCCTCTAATACGTTGTGTTCTTCTACTCAGGGCAACGAGTGGATCGAAGGCGGTTCCAGGGGTTCCAGACTACGGGTTGGTGAGGGATGGGACTCCGTGTGGCGAGAACTTGGTGAGTGAGGGACGGGACTCCGTGTGGCGAGAACTTGGTGAGTGAGGGACGGGACTCCGTGTGGCGAGAACTTGGTGAGTGAGGGACGGGACTCCGTGTGGCGAGAACTTGGTGAGTGAGGGACGGGACTCCGTGTGGCGAGAACTTGGTGAGTGAGGGATGACACGATACGTCTGGCTGGATACATTGTATTCGAAGCCTGCATATGGTTTGTTGCTACAGTGGTTAGTTCCTGCTCGATACAGTACTTGAATCCATCTACTCTTGGCTTGGGAAAGACAGTAGTGACGTGGGAGCCTAAGCTCATGATAAATTCTAAGGTTGTTCCGTATTAACCATGTTGATGATGGCAGCGACCGAGTTTGTATCATGCCTAACGAGTTTGATCCGCGTTTTCTATTTCAAATGCATTTCTGTGGTTGGTGAGTGTTTGCTCGTCGATGGCGTCGGTGCCGACAGGCTGGCTTTGTCCGCTTTGTCCGCTCCCCCATCGAAAATCAGTTATGTGACTGAGTGCGTTAGAGTTAGACTATAAATTACCGGCAGTGGTGGCTCAAGCATAAAGTGCAAGACTGATTCGGGAGGTCACAGATTCAAATACCGCCACTGGCAATTTTATTTAATTTATTTTAAAAATGTATTCAAAGGTTTTCTTTTGTTGTTAATACTAGGCCGCTTTGCGAACGCTTTTTTTAGTCGTGTTGATGGATGAGCTTTTTTGTAAGTTTTTAGTTTGCGTGCATACTTTTGCAAGTGCTTTTTGACTACATTGTAGGTGATTGTTGTCAAGTTTCTATTGTTACTTGCTAATTATTATTATATTCCTAAAAAAACTCATATTAAAACCTTTATTCTATGGATTCTGGCTAATTTTTTAACTTTTTCTTTCAAAAGGCAATACATCACCATTACTTTAATGTCCATGTAAAATATGAACGTTGTAGCCTCACCCGTTTGGTCAGAAGCGGCCCAAATGTCAAGAAAATATCCATTAAAAATCGAAAAAAATCGTAAAAGTACGATATTCATGAGAAATATTTCTACAATTATACCCAAAAACGTGGCAGATCTAAGTTCAGAGATTTCAAAGGTTCCCTTCAATTTTCATGAAGATCGCATATGCCGTTTGTCCTGTTGAGCGCAAACAAACAGACAGGAAAAAAAAAACACTCAAGCTAATTTTTTGGGGGGTCAGTGAAATTGAAGTCTTTGCTTTGCTCATCCAACAAATGCAAGGGATCTAATCCTCTTTAACAGCCCCTGAACATCCCTTTACAATAGTCCACATTCCAAAATATCTAGGCCTAGTTAGACACCTGGGTCCGGATTCATGTAGTACATTTTTAGCCATTGTAGGCGGAGTTAGCAGGGATTAGCTCCAAATCCAAGTCATGAAAACAATCCAGCCTTGCCCCGGGGTTAAGGATTTATGTAAACAGATAGGCGGACATTTTGAATTTTGCGTCGAGCTGTAAGACAAGAAAAGTTGTCATTATTCTCATAAAACAAATCAGAAATTGTCCCGGACCTAGGCCCAGACTACAAAAATATTTGTAATACAACAGTTCAGGCCTAAAGTTCCCTTGTACTATGGGAGACCATATGACAAAAAGAGGGCACTGCGAGCGATCACGTTCACTTACCACTCGTTAGATAGATAGATTTATTTGCGTAATGTATACTCTTCCCACGAAGACCATGTTCTGAGTGTACTACATGTCATGATATATCTAGCCTAATACATAAATACCAATATATACAAATAATACTAAAAACATTTACAATATGTACAGATCTAGACTAAGTAGCCTAGTAGGAGTCACTTACTTAGAATAGCCATGCTTGTGTATTGTTGTCTCACAATTTGATATCGTAACAGTATTTAATAATTTATTTATATATTTAAAGAACTAAAGGAAGTAAAGAAGAGCACAATCCAAGAAAAGAAGATACGGGTGTGGAAAC
This sequence comes from Sweltsa coloradensis, assembly GCA_024449915.1. Taxonomy (NCBI): domain Eukaryota; kingdom Metazoa; phylum Arthropoda; class Insecta; order Plecoptera; family Chloroperlidae; genus Sweltsa; species Sweltsa coloradensis. Next base: position 111,217 of record JAMZAV010000311.1, read on the forward strand.
TAAAGGATAAGGATGTAGCTAGAGAATATGAAGTGTTGGTCACTAGAGAAATTCACAAAAGTGAAATAGGAGGGGTTGAAGAAGAGTGAAGTGCCTTTAAAAAGGGTCTTGTTCAAGCAGAAGAACTGGTATGTGGTAGGACAAATGAAAAAAGAAGGTACCTTATAAAGAAACACCCAAGGTGGAATAATATGACAAAAGAAGCTGTTCTGCAAAGAAGAATAACGCATTCAGAAATTGGTATAGAGTTAAGTCACAGGAGTCTAGGGACGAGTACAACAAAGTAAAAGAGGTGCACAAGCAGTGGTCAAAGAAGAATGTCGAAAATGGTTTCTTGTCTGGACAGAAGAAATGAGAGAGGATGTGCATGGTAACAAGAAGATGCATTATGGCATAATGAGAGAAAGGAGAAAAGAAAAGGTTGATAGCCACAACTTGGTTAAAGAAAATGGTGAAGTTGTGACAGATGATGAAATGAAGGGGAAAATGTGGAAGACGTACTTTGAATCCCTTCTTAACCCTGATATCAACCAACAGCAGATAAAAACACCTGAGGTAGTACATAGAGAAGAGTCTGGAGATGAGGATGAAGAGGAAGATGGTAACATCACATGGAGAGAAGTGGAACTGGCAATGAAGAAAATGAAAAATGGTAAAGCTGCGGGAGTAGATGAGCTGGCCGTGGAAATGATAAAAGCTGCAGGGCCTGTGGGAATGCAATGGCTATACAGAGTCTTATCTGTTGTATGGAAACACAAGGAAGTTCCTTTAGACTGGAAGAAGGGTCTCATTGTACCTATATTTAGAAAGGCAGACAAGAGAAACTGTGCCAACTATAGAGGGATAACACTGACATGCCACTGCGCCAAGATCTACGAAAGAGTAATAGATTGTAGAATTAGAAACTCGGTAGAAGGAGATTTAAGAGAAGAACAGCATGGATTTAGAAGAGGAAGATCGACGGTGGACCTGATTTTCTCACTTGGACAGCTAATGGAAAAGTGCTATGACCGAGAAAAGGACCTGTGTATGGCTTTTCTAGATATCGAAAAGGCATACGATAGCCTCAAGAGAGAGAAGGTTTGGGATGCAATGCAAAATATCGGAGTTAAGAAAGGAATAATAACAAGAGCGAAAGAGATGTACTCGATATCTAGAAGTGCTGTAAAGACAAGAGGTGGAATTACAGAGTGGTTTGACATTAGGAGTGGGTTAAAACAAGGAAGTGTACTGCCACCACTATTGTTCATTAATCATTATTGTCATGGACGAAATCACTAGGAAAGTTGTAGAGATAATCGGAGAAGAATGTATGAAAATAATGTTATTTGCAGACGATCTTTTGGTGTGGGGAGAGGAAGAAAAGGAAGTGCAATCTCAAGTTGATGTGTGGAGTATGGTTGCAGGAGAATATGGTCTGGTGTTTGGAAGTGGCAAGAGTGAAACAATGCTGATGACACGAGATAAAGCAAAGAATGTCAGGATTCTACTAGGACAGATTTTAAAGCGATTGGAGAATTTTAAGTACGTAGGGAGTATAATAGCATGCGATGGAAGGATTCAACCAGAGATAGGAAGAAGGATGCAGCAAGCTGTTGGGTTATTCCAATCTATCCGTGATCTTATATGGAACAGAGAAGTACCAAAGAAGTGTAAGGTTACCATCTACCAGACCTACTTTGTTCCAATACGTACTGACATATGCAGCAGAGACTTGGAATATGACAACAGTGGATGAGAGCCTTGTGCAGGCTGTAGATATGAAGTTTTTGAGAAGCATTGTAGGTAAGACTAGATGGGACTGAATACGGAATGAGGATATCCAAGATCAAGTAGGCTTGAGGAATTTAACGGAGCGAATTGTAGAGAGAAGATTAAAGTAGTTCGGACATGTCAAAAGGATGGAAAGAGCGAGATTACCGAGAAGGATGATGGAATTGGAAATTCCAGGTAGGAGACCAAGTGGAAGACTATGACAACAATGGCAGAATAGTGTGAGAAAAGATGTGGAACAGCGAGGAGGAGACTGGAATGTGGTGGAAGGAGAGGAGTGGTGGCCGGACAGAATAAGATGGAGAGGCCTGTCTTCAATGCTGACCCAACGCAGTGTTGAACGTGGCAACAGATAATGATGATGAATTGTTATTTAATAGGTACATGTTTTAATAGTAAAATAACAGATGCATCAGTGTTGTGTGTTATAATTTAAACAATCAGCAAAGTTTACTAAAAACAAAAGAATGCTTGGTGACAGTAGGCAGTCCAGTGCACGCTTTGCACCTAGGGTTGTGATGAAGCCGTCTCACAGCCTTATTTATTTGCACAACAACATAATTTCATGCATGAAAAAAGGGGCAGACTGTGAATTTGTTGAACTGCACCGCTCCCAGCGCTTCTGTCATATGGTCCCCCATAGGCCTAGATATATGATTCCTAACATAACGCATTTGACAAGCCCTATTGCAAAAGTTGCAAAAGTACCCTAATTGGCCTACCTAGTCCTAATTGAATCGGTTATTTGAGAAACCAAACCGAATAAGTCGCCCAAATTGCGTAAATGAGTTAAGATAGCCATTTTCTTCAGAATTTCAAGACCTATCGATTAGTAGAGAAACAAAATATTTTTTGACCATGGCTGTGTATATTACAGGGTATCAATTTTCCCTTTGAGTTTAGAAACCGAACAAATCAGTTCATACGTTCTGAAGAAAAAATTGTATTGATTTGAGAAACGGAACAAGTACTTTCAGTAAAATGAGTCATTGGCTCTCATTGACTAGAAATTTTAATTAAAAAAAGTTTTAAAAAATGTAGTTTTATATTGACTATAATAAACAATCATAAAAACTTATGATGCCACCTTGTTTTTACTAATTTTATGTATCCCCGCTCCATTTAATTGAGAAACCAAATAAGTCCACGCTAATTACACCCTCGTAATTATGAAATAACGTGCTCATAAATATCAATATCAACAAAATTCAATGTAACTATGCCACATCTAAATTACTACATCAAAAAACCTGCATTATTTGACTTCAGGGTATTAAATGCAAGTTTTTTGCGTTTTACTCAGAACAATGGTTACATGACTTTTTCGGTTTCTCAAATAACCGATTCAATTATGTTCATAATCTAGTAATTTTGAAAACCTACTTCAATAAATATTTACTTTTAGGAGATACGTAAGATATTAGGGCATATGAAAAGAAGAATATATTCAAACCAAATATTGATATTGAAATTAATTTGTGGATATTGTTTGAATTCAGATTTATTGATATTTTTTTTAATTTTCTTGTGTTCACCCAACAGTCTTAAGGATTTCTCAATTAGGACATCAAAAGTAGGGATGTCAAACGATAGGAAAATTCATATCGATAATATCGTGTCCAAAAAATATGGTGCTGATACGGTCACTTTCTAATCATATTACGATAGGCCTATATCAACATAAAACTCGCTTTTATCGCATATGCAGCAAATTGAATTGCGCACCATCTCGGCGCTGGTCGGCGGATTGACCGCATGACATGCCCCTCGATGCCCCTCCGGGAGGGGCATTGATTTAACAGGTACCAATTTTTCCGGTAATGTTTGGAAAAAAATGTTTTTTCCGTTTTTTTTACGGGCACGTCGGAAAAATTGGGAAAAATGGTTTTAAGGTGCATAGTGATAAATAAAATTGAAATGAATGTACATAGTTATGATTATTTTCATCAATAAGTAGAGATGTGCAAAAATGGTGACAACTAAATTTGCATTTTTTTTTTTAAGTTGCAATAATCCCTTCAAATTCAGTTTACACATGAATCACATGAACTGTGATTGAATGGTACCATTTTCCAATTCGTGAATTTTCGCGATACTTTAGTTGATACCGCGAACTAGTGGCGAAATTAGCAATTATATCTTTAAACGCGAATTAGGTAACGAAATTTCAAACAAAATGTTTTCAAAGTTTTGGTGGAGGTGCCAGGTATGTAGTCGAAATTAATTTAATCCTGGCTGGTACAAATGGTGGAGGTGTCGGGTCATAAAACGCGATTGTGAGATCGTAATAATCGTTTGTACGCGAGGAAGCTCAAATACTTCATATCAAAATATCGACATTATGCAAAAATGCATAATTTCGTATTTTGGTGGAGGTGCCGGGAAGTCGAAATTAATACTGGTAAAAACTGTCGGAAACTTTGAAAACTGAAGGCTGAAATTGAGCTTAATATTAAAACTGATTCTCACTCTCATGTGCTTGTTTTTCTTTTAAATTAATCATAAATTGTCCTGGAATTTGTGATACTGATAATTTAAAACTATTTTTTTAAAGTTGTGCATTATCAAATTGTTTTTTTGGTAAATAACGAAAAATCGCAATTTTTTTATTTTTAAGGCGCGAATTTTCAAACTTTATAAAAACATTTTTGCACATCTCTATCAATAAGGTACTGGTAGCCCAATTACATTTTTTAATAGAAAAATTAAAGGAAAATGCCTTAGTTGTTCTTGTTAGGTTAGGCTAAAATTATGATTGAAATTCTCATTTCAAAGCTTGTTCCGTGTCCATATTGTGAAGTAACTAGGGCATGCCGTGGGAGGGACCTATCTACCTATCTATAAACAGGGGTCGAAATTAATGCTCGCCCGAGGCTAGTGAAACTTTGCTCGGGCTAGTAAAAATCTAATTTCTCGAGTCCAACAGGAAAGTCCTTTTTCCAGAGTTTCCCAATTGCCGTTCAAAAAATCTCAATATTTCGCAACGATAACTTAAAGAGTTTCCAGTAGTATGCGCTACCTAGTATGGAAAATCCTTCTAAATATGTAAACAAAATAAAGATTACTTAATTTATGATAATATTATTAATATTATGGTGAAAATTCGTTTCTGGTCACTCCCTAGTCCTCCCCACACACAAGTCAAACCCGGCAAATATTGTGACTTCAAACATTCACGTACCCTATGACAGACCGTTTTACATCAATATAACCTATTTGATTGCGGGCTTGTAAAAATGCTCTCGGGCTAGGGGACTATTGTTGCCATTAGCCCGAAGTGCTAGTTGCAAAAAAAGTAAATTTCAACCCCTGGCTATAAATAGTAATATTGCAAGTGATTTTGAAAAATGTTATGTAGTATTGCTGCCTTAGTAGGCTATCATTTATAAACATCAATAGTAAACACACGTACGGAAACACATGTAAATAAACTAACAATAAATCTTTATTAATAATTTACCATAAAGATGCCAATAATCTAAACTGAACTAGCAAACTTTATGAAAAGTAAAGAAATTTAAATTTTTCCCAATTTTTCCGGAAAAAAAACCGGGAAAATATCCGTTTTTCATTGACTTTAATTTTTCCGGAAAATTTTGAACCCTACCCCTCCCACAAAAGTGTGCGAGAGAGAGCGGTGAAGCGAGAGAGAGAGAGAGAGAGAGAGGGGGCGTACCTCGATCGGGGAGGTAGGAGTCGTCCGTTGCTAGGAAACAGATACACAGTAGACTAGGGCTGCCCAACGATATCAATATGGAAATCCTTATCGTGATTCCGTTAAAAAAGTCTACTTTGCAGATCGGAGATATTATGTTGACCAATAAATTAAAATCTCTGGTCGACAATGTGTACTTGTGGGACGCGCGTTAAGTATTGAGTAACAATTCGTAAAAAGGAATTTACTTACGAGTTCCAATAAACCGCACGATTCCCGAGAGAATAATGTTATCTCATCTAAACAGTTGCCGGCTGGTTTTCCCGCCGTGCCGTTCCGAGGCCACGACGCCTACTACTCCCCCTCCCCGCCAGCGTTGGGTTAGTCAGCGACAGCCGGCAGCCAGCAGGCGCTCTCTCTCTCGCTCACTGTCTCGCGTACTGAGCTCTCTGCTCGCTTGCTCACGCTCAGTCGGCACTTAGAACTCGAACGGGTAGGTCGTAGTATTTGGGCTCCTGACTAGGCCTAGGTACCCTAATTATGAAAGACGTAGTTTCATCACGATTTACTGAATTTAAATATACAATGAAATAAAATTAATAATTCGTGAAACTGGACTGGACTGGACGCTCGGAAATAATTGCGATATTGGCGATATTGATAACCAACTTCAACAGTGCAATATCGTATCACGTTATCGCCTCGTCTCCCCACGATATCAATGATTTTTTTATCGTTGGACAGCCCTACTGTAGACATCATGATAACTCAGACACGTTCACGTACTTATGCACTGTAGGGATGGTAAGTGTAAACGTGACGTATACACGTATACCGATTATTCTTGATCACTAAATAATTTTAAATTTTGTCATGCTATTTTTATACTGTGTGCGACCAGCCGAACTGTGTTTTCTCAGAGCAATGAAGTAAGATTTAACAATGCTCCATCTGCCTAAGGGAACATAATGCTCTAATTGCTCTTTTTTGCATAATGAAAACTTTATCAATGTGAGTTGACATTCCCCAAAATTCTATTCCATATCTTAGATGTGAATCAAATAGAGAAAAGTAGCATAATTTAGCAGTTGATACATTGCTTATATGTTTGATGCTTTTAATTGCAAAACAAGCAGAGCTGAGTTTTTTTTATCAGTGTCTTAATGTGTGAGCATGCCATGTTAGGTTTTGATCTATTGTTATGCCTAGAAAGTTTGTTTGTTCAACTGAGTTTACAACTGATTCGTCATTCGAATTTGCAAGGTAATGTTTGAGGTTTAGTGATTTCTTTTTTGAATTGAATGGAACTGGATAAAGTTAGTTTTTAGAGAGTTAAGCAATAGTTTGTTCATTGTAAACCATTCAATAGATTCAGTGAGTCTTTTTCTCCCTGTTCTTTAAGTAATACTGCGTCTACCTACAGCCGTTAAGCTCTACTTTACTATTCCAACATCTTTGGTTAAGCTAGTAGTAAAGTCATCAGCAAACAACTCGGTATCATCAATATTGTCAGGTAGGTCCTTAATAAAGATAATGAAGAATAGGGGCCCAAGGATCGATCCTTGTGGAACTCCACAAATAACTTTTTCAAATTCTGATTTAATATTTGTTAATTTGTTGTTCTTAAGCTCAGTCAGTACTACGCATTGTAGTCGGTCGGTCAGGTAAGATGTTATGAGTTTTAAAGCATTCCCACGTATGCCATAGTACTCTTAAGTTGTCCAGCAATATTTTGTGATCAACACAATCAAACGCTTTCGTTAGGTCACAAAATATGCCCAATGTTGGTATGTTTAAGTCGACTGCTTCAACAATGGTTTTTAGAAATCTACTAATTGTGTCACTTGTTGATTTGCCTCGTCTAAAGCCATTTTGTCTCTCTGTTATGATATTATATTCATCGAAGAAAGCGATCATTCGGTTGAATATCAAGGTTTCTAAAATTTTTGAGGTAGCTGGAAGGATGGTTATAGGTCTATAGTTACTTGCAATGAGTTTACTTTCTTTTTTAAATATTGGTATAATTTTTGATAATTTTAATGCCTGCAGAACTGTACTAACCCATACTATTTTTCCAAACTATCATAAATGTATTTCATCTTTGAAAGACACTCTGATAACTTAACATACACCTCTACAAGGCGCATTTGTTAGTGATGATGGTTTATTTGACCATGTGCTCAGATCAGTAAGACTAGTATTGGTTCGCTGCCTGGCACACTATTTAAAACAATATTTTTAAAATCATGTTTAAGGCAGAACCCATTGTTGACTCTCACTAAAATTATCTCTATAATGGTATCAGTATACCATTGATAAAATATTTTTTTATAATTTATGTTCATTCATGTAAACTTATTTTTATTTTTTGTCATTCTTTGTTAATCAACTCTTATAAGAGAATAGGATAGACCTTTGATAAATATAGTGCATCTTGTAGCGGAGGTTTTATAACGTGTTACAGATCTGCGTGAACCAATCCTGTACCAGCATCTTCCCACACATCGACCAAGGAAGGTGTCCAAGTAACCACAACAACCACGAGTGCTCCGGACATGGGGTATGTTCTTTGACAAGCATTCAATAAAATATGACTTGAATAGTTTCAGGTTATTTCATTGGGAATTTACCTTGCTGACAATAACTTGGCCTTTTGCGTTTGCATTTAAATAACAAGTATGTAATGCTCTAATGTAAAAAGTGTGATTTTTTATTAATACTCACACGTACACTGTCTGCCTAATTAAAGCCAACAACATTTTTTTTATAATCACATAATATTCATTGTATATCTATTGAGTAAGAAGATATGACTTGAATTTATTTTTCATCATCATTATCTGTTGCAACGTCCAACTCTGCGTTGGGTCGGCATTGAAGATAGGCTTCTCCATCTTCTTCTATTCTGCGGCCACATTACAGTCTCCTCCTTGCTGTTCCACATCATTATCTGTTGCAACGTCCAACTCTGCGTTGGGTCGGCATCGAAGATAGGCTTCTTGATGAAACACTTTAGGTGATGAATAGAAACGTTTATTCTTTACAGTTAATAATATGAGACACAATACAAAAGACTAAGCTAGGCTACTTAGTACGATCAGAGATGAGGGGACGCCTCGAAAACGCGGGAGTTGTAGTAACTGCTTGCACCGTGAAGAACGTCTGCTTCTGGGCGTGGCCTACTACAGAGGTCGAAACGTAATCGATACTATTACTACCAATCTTGCAAACATTGACTTATGCGATCTAGTAAACTAGGCCTAAGTTAAACACAATAGCATGGCTAAAGTCACTTGGGCTAATAAGCCTACTCATTCGAGTGAACAAAGGGCGCACAGTCCAACACCCCTTCTCGCCGTCTTCACTCGCTAAACACTAGCTGGGCTTGTGAAGCAAACCGCTTTAATAGTTCTCTTGACACTGGCTTAGTCATCATGTCCGCAGTCATGTGTTCGGTTGGGCAGTACTGCACATCCACGATGCCACGCTCTCGCAGATCTCGGATGAGATGGTGCTTGACTGCGATGTGCTTCGTCCTAGCGCTGCACCGATCTGACTCGATCAAGCGAATACAGCCTTGGTTGTCCTCGAAGATCGTGGTTGCTCCTTGTACTGGTACCCCTACGTCGTCCAGCAGTTGATGTAACCACAACAGCTCTTGACAGGCATTCGCAGCCGCGACATATTCTGCCTCGGTGGACGACAATGCGACGATCGTCTGCTTGCGACTAGACCACGATACTGTGCTCTCACCCAATAGGAAGATGTATCCGCTAGTCGATTTTCGGTCGGTGGTGTCACCGGCCCAGTCAGCGTACACGTACCCTTGCAGCTGGAGCTCACTCCTTGCAGACAGGCGCAGTTTCGCATCGAGGGTCCCAGCCAGGTAACGCATTACCCGCTTCACCGATTTCCAGTCGCGTTCTGTGGGTGACTCCACATGTCGGCTCAAGAAGCTGACAGCTACCGCAATGTCCGGTCTGGACACTGTAGCTATGTACAGGAGTGATCCAATAACTTGTCGATACTTTGTGTTATTCGGCAACTTGACGCTGGGTTCTTCCATGGAAGACAAATAATTTGTTTCCATTGGCGTGGCAGAAGGCTTCGTCTCCAGCATCCCTTGCTCTTCTAGAAGTTGAACTATCTTAGTTCGTTGGTGGATAAGGAACGAACCGTCTGTTTCTCGCTCGATCTGGATCCCCAAATAGTGAGCCACTTCACCTAAATCCTTGGTCGTGAAATGCTCGTTTAGCTGCGCACAAATGCCCTGAACGACCTCTTCAGATTCTCCGGCTACCAGTAAGTCGTCTACGTACAACAGCACATAGGTGGTACTACCGGTCGTTTCCTTTTTCATGAAGAGACATGAATCAGCTTTTCCGCGCTCGAAACCAAGACTTGCCAGTGCTTCTGTGGCCTTCTTGTTCCATGCTCGTGCCGATTGTTTGAGCCCGTAGATACTGCGCTTTAGTCGCAATACCATGTGCTCCTTGCCTGGTTCCTCAAAACCCGGTGGTTGTTCCATGTAAAGCTCCTCTTCCAGATCTCCATTTAGGTACGCTGACTTAACGTCAAGGTGCCGTACATGCAACTGGCGAATAGCCGCCACGCTGAGCAGCACGCGCACTGTCTCGTGCTTGACCACTGGCGCAAACGTCTCGTCGTAGTCCTCACCATAACGCTGCGAGAATCCTCTCGCCACTAGCCGCGCTTTGTAAGTGTTGACGTCACCATTTGCATCTAGTTTAGTCTTGAATACCCACTTGGATGAGACTGCCCGGCGGCCTGGAGGGAGTTTGGCAATCTCCCACACTCCACGTTCTTTAAGAGCTGACATTTCCTCTTCTGCGGCCAACACCCAGTTCTTCTTTTCGCGTTCTGGTAGCTCCATCACTTGTTTCCACGAGGATGGCTCACGTGGTTGGTCCACTCTTACTTTATACGAAAGTTTTCTTGGTGGGATTCCTTTATTCGGTCTCTGTGATTGACGTGGTGCTGGAGGAACAATCTGCTGATCGTTGACAGTTGTTTCTGCCGCTGTAGGCTCTTGCTGAGTCAACTCGGTGGCCTCCTTCGAATCCTCCTCCGCATCCTCAAGAATGTTGACGAAGTCCCCGTCCGTTTCCCCTTCTGGCAGAAGACTGATTCCACCACTTGCTTCAACGATGTGTGGATTGTTCTGCTCGTCCATCTCGATGATGCGCACGGAACGACTTATCCACACTTTGTTGGTGTTAACGTCCAACAGGCGGTAACCTTTGGAGGCGGTGTCATAGCCTATGAGCACGCCCAAGATGGCCTTATCATCCCATTTCTTGCGTTTTTGTTTTGGGACAAGGGAATACACTTTTGACCCAAAAACTCTGATGTGGCTTAAGTCGGGCTTATTGCCATCCCAAAGTTCGCAAGGTGTCTTGTCCACGCTTCGGCTCGGTAAACGATTCTGAAGATATGCCGCGGCACACACTGCTTCTCCCCAAAATCTTTCAGGAAGTCCTGCATCCAACAACATGCATTTTGCCATCTCAACTAGAGAGCGATTCTTACGCTCGGCCACGCCATTTTGTTGAGGCGTGTGTGGCACCGTGAACTGTTGCTGGATCCCCTCACGCTTGAAGAAATCCTGCAGATCCCTGTTGACATATTCTTTCCCGTTGTCTGTGCGGAAAATGGTGGGCCTATGTCCATACTTAGTGTGAACCATAGCGATATATTCCTTTACAACATTTGCCGCTTCATCCTTGGACTTAAGGAGACGGACGAACGTAAAGCGTGAGTAGTCATCGATAAAAGTTACCATATATCTATGACCGCTCGGCGTTGTGATCGGCATCGGTCCACAGACGTCACTATGTATCAGTTCACCGGGCTTGGTAGCTCTGGTCTCGCTCGTTGGGAATGGTAGTTGGGTTAGCTTCCCTCTCATGCAACAGTCACAGTCCACCTTTGCGTCACATTTGCCAATGTGTATGCCTAGGGCCAGTCCCTCCGTGAACAACCCTTGAAAATCCCACTCGCACGCTCGCATTTTGCGAGTGACAATTTGGCTCTTGCGAGTAACTTTTATGGACGTGCTTCAAACTATCGTTTTTGCGAGAATTTGAATCGAGCGCCGATTCATGCCGCCGACTTGTGGCAGTGTGCTGAGTATGCCCCCCCACCCCCTCCTGCCTAACCACTTGTGCGATCTTCCAGAGATTATACCGCGTAAATAATTACCACAACATCACTTATGTTTTCAATCTGCTAGAAGTCAAAACTTAAAAGCTATCACCCATGGTGATAAATCTTTCCTTATCTTGTTTACTCTCGTTCGGGCTCCAGTCCCGCACCCCGAGCCAACGCATCGTGAGTCGTGACCTTGACTTGACTGTGACAAGAAATAAAGCAGATGCAACCGAACAGTGAGTGTTATCTTAATGGCCCGCTGCTGTTCCTCTTACGTGATTATGAAATACTACTTCATCGGCACGTCATTGTTTATAGAACAGCATTACGTCTGAGATATTACGATAATTGATGAGCGCGTTTCTTCACAGTTCATTAGACACCCCACACGATTTTTTTGTTTTACTACCCGGGTAACCCGCGGGTAATGTGGACGGGTACCCGGGTCGTAAAAAAGTCGGGTTTCGTCATCCCTAGTAAACAGCCAGACACATTATTGTAAGACGCGATCGCGAACATAAGTCATTGGGCATTTTGTTGATGCGGCGCATATGATTTGTACCATCAGTGTTCTTATCTTATCTTATCTGCAAGTGGTTTACGAGTTTTCACGGTATAAATACTGAAGTTTTTCAGTACTGAATTAAGCCCGCTATGTTATCCTAAAACGCACCAAACGCTCTTTAATAAAACCTGACCTCAAAATTTTTCGCCTGCGGCGCTATTGTTGGGGGGCTCCGCCCCCAAACCCCCCTTGCCTTCCCGCCGAAAGTACCTTCCCGCTAGGAGCGAGTACTAAAAGATGGGTGCGAGTTGATTTGTTACACAATTTTCAAGGGTTGTCCGTGAACAGCTTCTTAATTGCAGCTGGATCCCGGTGACCTAAGCGTCGGTGCCATCGATGCATGCATACTTGGCTGCGTGCACACAACGCTGCGTCGTTGCCCGTTTTGCACTTGAGCCTGAAAAGTGTCCCGTCAAGTTCAGCGGTTGCAATGACGACCGTCTTGTGAGTTATCTGGCAGGTGGCATCCTCGAACGTCACCGTGTACCCACTACGAGTTGCACATTGAACCGATAACAACCCGCCATCCAGTTCCGGAATGTACAGCACATCCTTGAGGTATACTTGTTCCACCTTACCGTTTGGAGTGTTGCACGACAACCACCCGCTACCGATTCCTTCCGCAGAGATCGTTGAGTTGTCTGCCAAATATACCTGGGTCTTCACATCTTGCAACGCAGTAAAGAACCTTTTGTTGCTTGTCATGTGGCTCGTAGCTCCCGAGTCCACATACCAGCGGTCGGCCTGGTCCTTGTGTATACTGCTCCATACCGCAAAGGAGTGCTGGGGTGCTGCACTGCTGCCAACATCCTGGATGCGTACCATGCAGTTAGCTTTCTCCTTTACCTTGCCTAGATGTGTTTTGTACTTGAGGCAGTCTGCCTTCAGATGGCCTTTCTTTTTACAGTAGAAACATTCCCGTTCCTCCTTACCTGACTTGCTCCCTTTTGGCACCTGCTTGCCGTACGTGCCCGCCTCTTGTCTCTTGTGATATGTTGTCTGGAGGGCTACCTCGTTGTCGCGATGGTCCCGCGTCGCCTCGACACGGCGCTGGTACTCGTCGGTCGACGTTCAAGTCTTTCTCGTCTCTTCCTTCAAGGGCTGTAACTAACGTAGAGTATGACTCCGGTAGACTGCACAACATGACTGCTACTAGGTCGTCATCTTCGACCTTCTTTCCCATGCCCCGCAATTGACCCACAACCTCCAGCATGGAGTTGAGGTGCGCCTGCATGGTACCTTGGGTAAACCTCATCCCATACAATTTTCGCATTAGATATAGTCGGCTGCCAATAGTGGATCTCTCATGCAACCTTTGCAGCATGGCCCACATTTCCTTGGCCGTCTCAAGTTGAGCGAGATGAAGCAACTGGTCATCTTCGACACTGAGACATATTGCTGCAATGGCCTTGCATTCCAGTTTTCCCCAGTCACTGGGCTCTGGGTCTGGCTTGGGTTGGGTGACTACATCCCACAATCCATCCCTCATGAGTACTACCTTTAATTTTAATTTCCACAGTTGATAATTTGCATTATTCAACTTGGTGATCAACATTTTAGAGTTATCACCTGCAACAGCCATGCTTGATCCTGGCCTATCCTAGGCCTAGGCCTGCTTTCAGGAAATTAAAAGTACTCACCCGTACGTGTCAACCTTAACCTCGTTTTTAGGCGCAGATAAAGTGTTCTAGGCCCATAACCTGATGAAACACTTTAGGTGATGAATAGAAACGTTTATTCTTTACAGTTAATAATATGAGACACAATACAAAAGACTAAGCTAGGCTACTTAGTACGATCAGAGATGAGGGGACGCCTCGAAAACGCGGGAGTTGTAGTAACTGCTTGCACCGTGAAGAACGTCTGCTTCTGGGCGTGGCCTACTACAGAGGTCGAAACGTAATCGATACTATTACTACCAATCTTGCAAACATTGACTTATGCGATCTAGTAAACTAGGCCTAAGTTAAACACAATAGCATGGCTAAAGTCACTTGGGCTAATAAGCCTACTCATTCGAGTGAACAAAGGGCGCACAGTCCAACACTTCTCCATCTTCTTCTATTCTGCGGCCACATTACAGTCTCCTCCTTGCTGTTCCACATCATTATCTGTTGCAACGTCCAACTCTGCGTTGGGTCGGCATTGAAGATAGGCTTCTCCATCTTCTTCTATTCTGCGGCCACATTACAGTCTCCTCCTTACTGTTCCACATCTTTTCTCACACTATTCTGCCATTGTTGTTGTGGTCTATCCCTTGGTCTCCTACCTGGAATTTCCAATTCTTTCATCCTTCTCGGCAATCTCGCTCGATTCTATCCTTTTGACATGTCCAAACCACTTTAATCTTCTCTCTGCAGTTTGCTTACTTAAATTTCTTACGCTGTCTTCCGTATTCCGTCCTATCTGGTCTTATCTACAATGCTTCTCTAAAACTTCAACAAGGCTTGCTTGTACAAGGCTCTCATCAACTGTGGTCATATTCCATGTCTCTACTGCATTTGTTAGTATTGGCACTAAGTAGGTCTGGTAGATGATAACCTTGCACTTCTTTGGTACTTCTCTGTTCCATATGAGATCTCGGATAGATTGGAATAACCCAACAGCTTGCTGCGTCCTTCTTCCTATCTCTGGTTGAATCCTTTTAATCGCATGCCACTATACTCCCCAGTCCCTACGTACCTACTTAAAACCCTCCACTTGCTTTAAGATGTGCCCTCATAGTAGATTTAGAATCCTAACATTCTTCGTCGTATCTCGTATCAGCATTGTTTCACTCTTGCCACTTCCAAACGCCAGACCATATTCTCAACCCTTCAAAATTGTGTCACACTAAACTCGCATCTGGTTTTTATTACTCGCAAGTACTTTCACGAGAAAAGGACCAAGCACGGGGGGTTGGGGGTGCGGAGGCCTCCCAACATTAGCGCCACATTTGAAAATTGTTGTGAAAACATTTTACCTGTTTTAGAGTGAATTTGGTGCATTTTAGAAAAAAATAGGAGAGAAGAAGAAAACTACCAACAAGAAGTAGAACACTTGTCCCGAGATAGATCATGTTGCACGTGCCGTCTACAGAATCTCTTATAGACCAAATTATTCAAATTCGCAATCTCGTCAAACAAAAATGTGCCTGCCCAACTCAAATTATCGCGACGTGTCATATTGCCTTCGTTGATACAATTTCGATAATAACCTTGAGCGTGCAATCGCGACTTGCGTAACACTGCCTCGTCAGCCAAGGCCTGAACTCTACCCGTTCTTCTCACTCGACTCGCTGTCTCATGTTTCATACTGTATCTTCTCATTATGATACGGCACGATTCAAAAACATCTGGTTCTTCGTTTTGTTTAAGCGCGTTCCACGTTACCTCGCGGTATTTGAAATAAGAGAACTATTGGCATAATGAAATGCAGATTACTCGATAGAAGATCATATTTTGCATTAACTTACATTCAGTCACAAATCCACTGCAGCCAGCTTTCGTTTGTGGCCATCAACAGGCCACTTTCTGGATGAATCAAAATACAATTTATTACTAGTTGCCTACTTATTACTGCATTAATTATTACAATATGATGTAAACTAGCTATAGATATTCACACTCTTCTCATTGAGAAGTATATCCTACCTACAATGTATGATCAAAGTGAATGAAGAAACTAAACTAAACTTTTCAATGGCATTTTTAGGGTCATATTCTGCTTCTGGCGGACCATTGACAGCTAAAAATCGCTGAGTGTAGAGGAATTGAGTGAGAGTAATTGTTTTGATTTTATTCTGTTAACGAAACTGAAGCCACGTTCACACGAGCTTGTGAAAACGGCAACACAAGCGACGGCTTGCATTACCTTGAACTAAAATCTGTACCGATCGGGATGAAGGTCATGTTTTTTTAAGAACCCGTGGATTTAAATGTTTATTCCGCGGATTGAGTATTTGAACTCCATCCATTCCGACACAAGTTCAGCAACATTGTCGTCAGTAATTTTACTGAAATGACGGCCAAGCAACACAATTTTGGTATTTCCATAGCTTGACACTTGACAGTCCGTCGTGACCGAGATGTAACGGATCCAGAATGTGACAGTTTTCACCAACAACGTTTTTTGTTGATACGTACTGTACTTCACCTCATTGAAAATGGTTTTGAACCAACCCATCATATTTAACATTGTCACCATTGGGGACGAGTTTGGCAACAAAATGTTTGACATGCGTATATCCTCATTGTTCAGATATGTTTTAACTTTCAAGTATTTTAACTGTTACGTCGATTTTTGTTTTTATTTGGGACAGAAGTAACTCCTTCTTCTGAAGAACCTTACACACTGGGTCTAACTTCCCATACAAGTCAATGAGGATGTGCAGCATTTTTGCATTTTTTTAAATTGGAGGGGACCTTCGAAATTTCTGAACGTAGATCTGCCAAGTTTTTGGGTACAATCGAAGAAATATTTCTCATGAATATCGTACTTTTACGATTACGTATTTAAATTTGTTTTGCAATATTTTCGGGATATTTAGCCCGCTATTGGTAAAACGGCAACTCGATCTTGATGAAACTTTATGAAAAACTTTAAAATCATTGAACTAGGACATGTTATGATTTTGCCATTTGGGTACAATCGAAGAATAATTCTCATAAAAATTGTACTTTTAGGGCAACGATTGGTCAATATGACCTCGCCGCCCCACACCTTTTCGCGGCTGGCACAACGAGATGCATGTCACACAACACTGTTGTCATGCCAACAGGTGTGTTCTAATGTCAACAAGTGCTACTGCGAGCTAGGCTGGTCAGCGGCAGACTGCTCAGTACAGGTGGAGATCCCCATCTACACCACCGTAACGACGGCAACACTGACTGAGACTAACAACAAGACGGCTGCTGGATCTTCTTCTAATCCGGTCCTAGAGAAGAAAGAAACCCCCTACGGTATGATTCATACTTATTCAAATACTGTTTGTGTACAGCAGCTTTCACACCCTGCCAATAGTAGTGGGAGAACAAAACATTTGGAGGGCTACCAAAAGTAGCCATTTGGATTTGTATTTCTATCTCAATTGCCTGTCCGAATTATTTCACAACTCACGTGTTTTTTTCATGTAGGCTTATTTATACTGTTGAGCCAAACAACATATAAATGGCTTCCATTTGTTAGTCCCTCAATACAACAGAACAATATATAATAGTTTTCTATGTTTTTACACATTTTTATGTCATAGACTCATAGTACAACCAGCTTGTATGCCATTTGTTAATATTTAACATGGAAAACCCTGGAGACAAAAATAGTGGTTCAGTTTTTTATGTCAAAGAAATTATTTATTGTTTTGTAACATTAGCTGACAAACTGTGGTTTCAATAGTGGTGCGTGATGATCTATAATACTGAACAGAAACTACAATGTCAGTGGTTTTTGTGCTCCCACATACCAGTTGATTTCAGGTACTCTTTTTAAGGTATCAAAATATTTTATCTGAATCATATCGAGGTAACGTGAGAGTTTTTGTAACTCATACAAAAATTTTAGAACAGTACTTCTTTCTTCTTTTTCTGAAAACGGTGTCAATTTATTATTTAATATGAAAAGAAATACCTTTATCAACAATGATTTAGATAAATATTTGCTTTTGAAATATGCTCCTAAGATTATTTTTTTGTTCAAGCGAGTACGTAATAAAATATTTTGCCTCCAAAATATGACATTTTATGCTTAGTGGTTCAGAATCGTCAGTAAGGTAAACAATTAGTTCTTCAATTCCAAAGTGCCGAGGCACCCGAGAGTAGGCAAAAGACACACGCCCCGCCCACTATGAGGGATTAATTCAAATACTTTTTGTTCTCAGTGTTTTCAGACAAAACATAATTTTTCTTTTGATGCATAGTAATCATTGACTGTCTGACATCACAATAAAAACATACGAGTCTAAAGTGCGTGAGTCAGTACCGGTACTTTAGATGGCTTTTTATAAATTCCACAAATATTTTGCATGTTTTAAGCATAGGTTAGATGTTACGACAGGTGTACATCTTGTACGGACGCAAGTTGTTATAAAAGTACTGCAAGATGGTTTAGTTGCACACTCAATTATTTGCAGATATCCTAGTATTAGTTTCATTTTTGTCGTTCGCTGATTTATATCATCTTACTATGTGTGAAACGGAAGAAAACATGGTGTGAATTACTAGTAGGCCTATTTGTGCAGGATTTTACTTGTAGGCCTACTTCACTCTTGATTAGTGACGCAAATTTTCCATTTTTTTTGACTGGACAAAAAACTCCATTTTTCCTGGGTTTTACTGGGAAAAACGGAAACTTTTGGAAAAATGATTTTTTTTTTATTTTGCTTAAAATATTGTTTGGTGTTTTTAATCGCCTTAACATCATATTGGAGAAGGGTTGACAGGTTGGGAAAGCAAAGAGAACATAAATCCCAGCCTGAAACATCTTAACATTATTTTAGTATTTGCATATTTGATTAATTTATTGCTTTAGGTATGTATACTGGTGAATAACTGGCATAAGAGTAAGACTCAAGAAAAAAGTCTATCCGTTTTCTTCAAATTATACGTTCGGCGGGGTACTAGTCTAACATTATTTTATTTATTTTCTTACTGTGTAGGCCTATAACTTTGATACATTACAGCCCTCTGCCTAGTGAATAGTGATAAACTGATAATAAGTGTACCTACTGCAGTGTGTCGATCTTTGATCCCAATCTAAATTATCAACTAGGCCTATGTATGAGATTGTTTCAATTTTGAATTCAAGTAGGCCCTACAAAAATACTGGCAGCTACCTACTAAAAAATGGTTGAGAGTAAATCAGTTTAAGAAAGGAGAAGAAACCAAAAATCAATTTTCCATTTGTCCCAGGTGTGATGAAAAAACGGGAAAAAACATTTTTTTTCCCTGTTTTTTCCAACCATTTGCATCACTACTCTTGATGAGTCGAACATTGTCTGCATGCGTGTTTGACTTTGATGTCAATAATGTTTTACTAGGCAAACTGTTTAACACTGAATAGTGAATATCGTCACTTTTTACGATAATAATATCTCTTATGCATATAACGATTACACTCACTCATTTCAACACTGTATGCCCGTCATTAAAATTATGCCCTGCTATTGCTTTTCGTTTTATTATTATTATAATTATTATTGTTGTTTAATAATAATTATTATTGTCAGAATTATTTTCACACTTGATGCTTTCACAGCCCAAAAACAATTGAGAAATTATATATTTTGCTGGCATCTGCCTTTAATGGTGGCACACACTGTCGCATTACAACGTGTGGACTAAAAATTAAACCAATAACACTGAAATGACCAACAAAATATGTAATTTCTCTATTGACATAATAATGATTTTTAAATTGATAAAAGAACAATGCCCCACACGAGATGTCAGGCAATGTCCTAAACAACTCAGTATTTTCAAATCAGATTTGAAACTGACTGTACGAGAGTAGGCGTACGCAACAATGAGGATCTCCTAAAATGAGGTTAAAGAAGAATCATTTGTTGATATTATATTGAAAACCATACTTATGGATGGGTCAAATAGCATCAAAAAAACTATACCACCGCTACCGAGGCCTAGTTTATCCTAGGGCCATAAGCGTCACAACCTAATTCAGTGTGGTTTAAGTTTACAAGGAGAAGTTTTACGCGTCTCACCGGACATCATATTTTCACTGGCATTCTTGCACTTGCCTCCGAACTCAGTCGCCATTGGTCCAGTGCGGCCATTGGAAATCACGATTAGTATCCAAACAATGTGTGCATGTAGATAATTCATATGATTGACAATGAGGTAGTTATTGACATGTAGTCGGACTACATATTTGTAATTATTCAAATCACATTCGAAGCGTAACTTATGTAACAAGCTCTGTCATTTTGAAATTGTTGTCAGTGTAAATTTGATCGACGCAAACCAAACCATTAAACTAATAGTAGCAGCAAAATAATTGTAATGTTGTTAATCGCTACAATTTTTTGTTGAAGATATTATAATCCATTCAATTGTTCCTAAACTTCTGAAAAATCATGTTTGAAAGAAGGTATATAATTTAAATTTAAAATTAAGATTTCTCTTATAATTGCAGAATTCCTTCTGTGAGCTTGTAAAGTTGGCGTTTCTCTTTAGCAGGGATAGTTTTCATGATAATTTAGCCATTAGTGATAGTGATAGCGTCACTCAATACTGGGTTTGCTTAAGAAAGAATTATTCTTTTGTAACATATTGCCCATGTGCATATAATTAGTGTCTTGATGCAAATACCATCTCTCACAGACATTACACATAACAATCTCATGTTATCAGATTCTTACGAGATAGCTTCTCCGAGGCTTCATTTAAGTAGTAATATTTACCCATCTCAAAAGAGATTTTTTTTTTTTTTTTAATACAAAATATTTAGATCAAATTCTGTCTGCAGACTTTTAGGACATTAAAAGTAGTGAAGTGTTTACCCTCCCTTAGCAGAAGACACGCCACATACAAAACACATGTTAAAACATTGGCCCAGTTTTACACTTACATTGTAGATTGAATGTTGTGGAATTTTTCTTTCTAGGTGCAAAAAACAACAATCTAAGCACATTGTCCATGGTGTTTATTTTGGTCGGGGTGGTGAAAGGAGTCTTCATTTGTTTTGCACTAATGGCAGTTTGCTACAGGTACTGTCAAGCGTCTTAAGTACTGTCGTTTTTGACTAGTACTGTCCACTATAAGACGGATTGGCCTTGTTAAGTTACCAGAACGAGGAGGAACAATTGACACATCCCTTTGATTATTTGTATGAGTTGGAAAAGAAAGTTGTTGTCATCGCTGAAGGTTAGAACGCGAGTATTTTGTAATGTACATAGACCAAAAACATTTTGGCTAGCATTACAAATTAATCTTCATTATTAAAATTAAATCAGTAAATGCAGTTACATATATTTCATTGTTTTTTCTTCTGTGATTCTCCAAAATATTTGTAGGGAAAAACATTGAATTTTAGAACAATAATGTTATGAACACAGCGACTTAATTTTAATCAATCAATCAATATCTAGTTCCCTATTTCCAGCTTTGAAGTTGGGTAGGGGGTTGAAGGGTCCCACCACATTCTTGGCCCCATGGGTTTATCGAAGCCGGCTGTACTTTCTTCCTCTTCACTTTCTTCTTCCTCAGAGACCCCCACCAGTTTTTGCCATTATAACAATTTATTTTAATACTATTGAAACCCACATTTGTTTTTGTCTCTGAACATTATCTTTATTGCAACCTCAGTGCAAAGTAACATTCCAGGAGTAGCATTCTGATATGGATTTCCATTATATGTTGTTAATAATACCAGCCTACTGAAAATGTCAGATAAATAATTAGCAACCTTTATATTTTATATTTCAAAATTTACTAGAATACCTATCGATCATACATCATTATGAATGATAATGAACATCTCTCGTTATGGACCAGGCTTGTGGTCTACAACATAGTGATTAAACCTCACTTTGAATTTTGTGGATCAATAATCTATCAGGCAATACAAGGGGATATAAATAGACTTCAAATTATACAAAACAAAGCTATGAGATGTATTCTGAAATGTAGAAAGACTGTTCCTATTAGAATTATGTTAAGTGCACTTGATTGGTTGTCTGTCAAAGACAATAATAGATTATTATCCATGGTTTTCATACATAAAATATCTAATGGCATGTTGCCAAGTTATTTATCAGGAAAAATATATTACGTACCTTAAATAAGGTTCCAAAATTGGTACAAGGAGCGCAAGAGGCAATAATATGTTCTTAGGAAACTGTAATTCAAAACGATGGCAAAAATCTATTTTTATTTAGTATTAATATTAATCAACTAGAGTATATTGGTGTGAGATAGGATCCAACAGCTTACCTTCGAACAATGATGGTGACTGGTGTGAGTGAACAAGACCTCGTGTCAAAACGTCTAGTGTTTTGCTGTGTTTTGTACATATTTATGTATCTATTTATCAAGAAATTCAGCAGCCACCATCACTTTTCTAAGGTAAGCTGTTGGATCCTATCTCACACCAATATAAAGAAGTAAAATAATAATAAATAGTTACAATGGGGGGGGGGGGAAATAGGTATAATAGGTTAGTATTTTGCTTTAATGTTTTTAAAAGAATTTATGAAGAAAGTTTTAGCCCTTTAGGAAATTCCCCAACACTCCAAGCATCAAAGATCTTAAATTCCCCAAAAAATTAAATAAATAAAGTTATGTAAAATTTTTAGGACTTTTTAAATTGTCATTTTACATTGGTATATTTTGTTAGTAAAGTATTTATCGGCTACATGCCTATTTAACTAAACATCGTTTGAATCCGGTCGGTAAGTTCAAAACGTTTTCACGCTTATGAGTGGAACAAAGTAAGCGAGCTTCCAAGATGACAACAACTTTGTTTTAATGTTATGACTGGAGCTAATGTGCTTGTATGTTGTTGCGTGTGTCGTATGTAACTCTGTGGTGTAGTCTTGCACAACCCATAACCCCCACCCCCACCCTGCCTCCCACGTGCGCGTATCTGTGTGTAGTACTGCGAGGTCGCTTGCTTTGAGGGCACTTCATAAGACAAGTTCCCCCCTCAATACTCGCAGCCTCTTCAGAAATGCTTTTCTCTTTTCCTTGTGCAAACCAGTGTATGTATTAATTTCTCCACCAACATCTAAAACGATTGAAATACATTGTCATTATCTAACAGGTGTTCTTTCTAAACATATTCACAATGCATTATGTTGGTATAAATTTTGATTTTCTAAAACCAAAAAACAACTTATGCAATCTTATAATAAAATACATTTTACCATTACCTACATTTAATTTGATTGACCTCATCACTCATTATCATTAATTGAAATTTTGCAAAACAAAATGCATACTAAAATAATTTTGTTTCGATTTGTTTAGCTGTTCAAATGTGTGTGTTTCCCATTTTTAACATGGTAAATGTTTTTATTATTTAAATCATCATGTATTCTTGTTTTGTCCAATGTTTACATTGTTGGCAAAAAAATTAGCAACTAACCATTCTTGCTCTATTCTCAATCATCAAAATAAGTTCAAATTTTGTATTTAAAGTCCACAAGTTTTTATTCAATTGTAGGTCATTACCTTATAAATTATAATATAGAATAATGAAAAAATAATGTGAAGGACATGTTAGAAACCCAATACATGTTGCACGGAATAGATAAATGCATTTCCGATACTTCCATTTGCAGTTTTTGGCAGACGTGTTCGCCTCAAAGCTTCCTTGGCGGCCATCTTCGTATTCTCAACTCTTCTTTTGAAGGGACACATCACCCAGACATAGTCATACGTTATTTCCAACAAGTTATATTTGATACCACACATATATATATATATATATATATGTAATATATATAATATAATATATAATATATATAATATGGTACCACACTAGGATTATTATTATTATTATTATTATTTCTTTATTCATAATCAAAATCAAAATATACATTTCCATTCCAATTATAAAAAGGTTGTAGAAAGCGAACCTTAGGCTCATTCACACTGTTGTGCGTTCTGCAACCGATTATTACACTAAGAACTATAACTAAGACACATAAGATTCATAACAATAAGTCAAATTATATGAACTTTGATACAGACAATATTAAGAGCATGAAGATTCGATAAAAAGAAAAGAGAAGAAAGCATGGTGATGTATGGCAGTGTTACAATTAGTTATAATGACATATCTAACAAGGCGTAATACAGATAATAATCCATAATCAAGTCCATTTGATGCAGGGTCGTCGTAAAAGGGCATGCAATCACTGGGACTTGATGTTATCGGAATTTGCTGTTAATTTTGTGCTTGAACTCCTTGTAAGGCAGAGATCTCACTTCACAACTTAGCGAATTCCAAACCGATGCACATCTGAAGTACAGGGACATTTGATAAGCTGTGGTGCGTGCCCGCGGAGGTCTAAGCGTAAGTCCTTTCTGGTTTCCGCGTCCCAAGGTCACTGTGCGCTGCACTGGAGTTAGGCGCTCCAGTGGGTCGAGATCGATGCAACCACTGAGGCATCCCTTGAGGAAGATTGCGTCACATCTTCTGAAGAAGTTGTCCACACTTGGAATGTTTAGCTTTTTTCTATGAGAAACAGTATTAAGGGTTGATTTGTATCCGTACATGGCCTTTATTGCACGGTTCTGAACAACTTCCAGTTTATGAATGTTCTCTTTGGTTGTTGGGTGCCAAGCTGGAGATCCGTAGGCCAATTTAGATCTAATTAAAGAAAGGTAAACGGATCGTAGAACATTTGGATTACAGTCTCTGAGATTTCTAAATACAAACCCTACAAGCTTCGAGCACTGTGATCTTACTATGTCTGTATGCAGATTCCAGGAGAGGTCTTTAGTTATGTTGATTCCAAGGAGTTTTATGCTATTGCTTGTTAGTAGTTTCGATCCGTTTATGTGGTAATCAGTGTTAACTGGATCTGATGATCGAGCGGGTTATACGAATAAAAGTAGACTTATTGGGATTCAGGCACATACCATTGTTTGAGCACCAAGAGGATATTGCGTCTAGGTCGCATTGTAGAACTATGGAATCGTCGTGTTCGGATATAGCTTTGTAGATAGTGCAGTCTTCCGCGTACATGGCTATCTTTGAGAGGACACATGCGGGAAGGTCCATCATGTACACAATGAAAAACAGGGGGCCAAGTACGGACCCCTGAGGCACCCCAGAGGTGACATTGGCATCTGTCGATGATAACATTCGTCGTAGACCACTCGTTGGCACCTACCAGTAAGAAAACCTGTGCACCACTTGAGTCGGTTACCTTGTATCCCATAGTTCTCAAGTTTCCTGAGTAAATGAGTATGTGGGACTCGGTCAAAAGCCTTACTCATATCTAATGAAATCACATCCACTTGCTTTATCGCCTTTTGGTCCAGATCATGTTGCCAGTCCTCAATAACTTTAGCTAACATGGTGGTGGCACACGATCTTCTGGGAAGAAATCCATGTTGGTGTTTATTAATTATTCCGCTTTCTTCAAGGTGCTGGACAATTGACATGTTTACTAGTTTTTCCAATACTTTACACAGAACAAATGTGAGCGCGATTGGTCTGTAGTTGCTGATGTCTACTTTATCTCCAGATGTGTACACAGGCACAATATTTGCGGTTTTCCATTGAGTTGGAAAGGTCCCAGTAGACAGAGATACATTAAAGAGGTACGTGATCGATGGGGCAACAGCTGCTGCACATTGTTTCAATATCCTAGTAGGGATTTCGTCAGGACCAGTCGCTGCACCCAATCGCAGACTACGCAATCTCAGCAGTACATCATCTTCGGACACGTATACGTTATTTAGAGGAAGATGACTAGCAGGACCGGGAGTTTCTCTGTAGACTTCATCGATGTTTTCCGGGGCGGGCGAGAAGTTGTCTTTGAATTTGGCATTGAAGGCTTTGGCAATTTCAATGGGTTTTGTTAAGGTTTTTCCATTGATGGTGAAGTGTGCAGCTTCCTTGTTTACAATGGATATACTTCCACAGTTGTTTGCTGTTATTCTCGGTCCCAAGTTTCCAGATGTAGTTTCGGTGGGCGTGGCGTATTGTTTTTTTTCATCTGCCTACATACCTCCAGATATTTGTTATGTGCTAACTCTGTCTGAGTTTTCTTCCATCTCTTGTAAAGCCAGTCCCTTTTTTTAATTAGTTTCACTATGTCATTGTTGATCCATGGAGCACGGCGTTTTCCCTTTACTTTGACAGTTGGAATAGCCTTGTGAACACAGGTCCAGAATACCTCTTGTCACTCTTTCCAAAGCCTATCAATGTTATTAGAATCAGTCAATGTTGGTAAGTCCTGAGACAAATATTGACATAATTTATCCCAGTCTGCCTTTGCGCAATTTAGAACTGATTTGTTGATTAGCTTAATTTTTGGAGAGCGGATTGTAAGGGTAGTCATAATTGCGTGGTGGTCACTTACTCCGGGAATGTTTAGTTATGAAAAAGGATATAGAAGGCATGCCTAAGAATCAAGGAAAGTTAAGACTTCAGGGAAAAGTATTAGAAGAAAAGGAAGAATTTAAGTACTTAGGAGGTATCTTGACAAAAGATGCTAAAGTTAATAGAGAAGTAACAGCTAGAGTACAAAAAGCCGAAGGATTTTATCAACTGGTGCGAAAGCTGCTTTGGAACGAGCTGTTTCCACAGAGATGCAAAGTTATTTTCTATAAAACATACTTCATACCTATACTTACTTACGGGGCAGTAACCTAGACAGTTGGATCAAAGGAAGAGAGTCAGTTGGAAGCAGCAGAGATGAAGTTTTTAAGAAATATCAAGGGAGTTACAAAACTGGACAGGATTAGAAGCGACGTTATAAGAAAGGAATTAGGTCTGGAGAAATTGAGGTTTAAATTAGAAAGGGAACGTTTAAGATGGTTTGGGCATATGTAGAGGATGGAAATGGATAGGATTCCAAGATGAGATTTTGAAGCAGGGGAGGAAGGTAAAAGAAAAGTAGGAAGACCGAGAGAAAGATGGGGGAGATTGATCGAAGGAGACGTGAAGAGAGAGTTGAATCATGGAACCAGGTGATGGAAGTGAAGCTGTGGGAGGACAGGAAAGAGTGGGGAAAATTGGTGGAGAAACAGATGCAGGATGATGATGACGATGAAGATGATGATGAAGAAACGCTGAGCCTGGCAATCTTGGCAAAAAATAGCTTCGTGTCCTAGATATCAATGTAAAGTTTGAGTGGTGACTCAAACTGACATTGTTGGAAATGAATTTTGATGATTGTTATTATCTCCAATAGGGAAGACGCACAACTTTTTTTTATTAATCTACTGTATTCAGGGCCAGTTTCTGATTGCATAAATTTCAAATTTTTGTAAATTATAAAATGTTTTCAGTCATAAAAGTGAGCTTAAAGTTTTACACGTAATAATGGCGGGAAAAACAGGGCAATACGTCATAACCCTACAACCAATCACCGTGCGGTAATTGAAAAAAATCATTTTTGCTGATTATCTTACTTATAGAAGCCTTTTTGGAATGAAATTTGTTTCTAGTATGATTAAAAAATGCTAATAAACAATAATTTGTATATCAAGGTATA
Organism: Sweltsa coloradensis; assembly: GCA_024449915.1. Classification (NCBI taxonomy): domain Eukaryota; kingdom Metazoa; phylum Arthropoda; class Insecta; order Plecoptera; family Chloroperlidae; genus Sweltsa; species Sweltsa coloradensis. The sequence goes on from JAMZAV010000311.1 coordinate 138,547, forward strand.
ACATTTGCAAATTTGAGTATACATTTATAACAATTAATGGTGTTATGGTAACATTAATACTATAAAGAAAATGTCAACAATGAACTATTGTTTATACACAAGCTGGTGAACGGCCGAGAGGTGAATTTAGGTCCGTGATCTAGAAGACCGTGGTCAATTTCATTCATAAACAACGCTGTCGGGTTATGACGTCACACGTCTTTTCACAATAAAATCGCAGGAAAGAGTAAACGTAAATTTTGTACCCCTGTGGAATAGACCGTTTTTAATTTAGAGTGTTATAAACTACGGCGATGGTGTTTTCAAGTTAATATCTACTGATTCTGTACAACAGCGCTAATATCTATGACTAAGGAGCCTTCCCTATTTTATAGATTTCTTAGTAATTATGTGTGGTATATTATTTTAAGTGCAAAAATATTTGGTCGCAATCTTAGAATGTTTGTGGTTTGTATGACTTTTTAAAAACGTACATTAGCACTAGGACACATTGTCTACGCAAAGCTTTTAATAATAACTAATATTACATTTCACAGTCTTGAATTAAATTTGTCTTGAATCCAACTTAATTCAATGACCAATTTTTAACCCAACAATGCTGGTTTAAAGCATCTGCGTTGAAATTACAAATGTTTTTTTATTGAAACGATGTGAACCAATATCAAATTATGCAGAATAATTCCTAGATGAACTTAAATCAACAAATATCCATCCGAAGAATTGTGCAATAAAACACTTTAACATACTTTAAACCTTACACTTTCACAGATAGAATATTAAAACATGTTTTTCTTCCTTATGTTTATTTCTATTTCATACATTTACATAATTAAATATTGTAATTCCAACGTTTCCAAATTTTGGTTTATGAGTTTTGTCTGTTGTCGATGTTTCGATTGTGTTGTTTCCTTGAGATGTCGAGGGTGCTCCCTATGAACGTTGGAGTTAAACGGTATGTTATTAAATAAATATACACGGAATTTCCTACAGAATTAATAATATTTAATAATTACACATATTATGTGTTCTTATATTTATTTAAATATATATAATATGTTTAACCTTGGCTTTATAGTAGGCGACTATGACGTTATGTTAGTATTTTAGGCAGAAATTAAAAAAGTGACTACACCGGGGTTTGAACCCGGGACCTTAGCTGTCTGGGCTATGCTCTTACCAACTGAGCTATGCAGCCACCAATTTAAAATTATATATATATAAATTTTTTTGTCTTAAGCTTTCGTGATCCATGGTTAATGTTTAACCATCTTTACGGTAAATATCACGCACAGTATTATATAAAATAACTTTTAATCCCAACGTTTCAGAAAAACTATGTTTCCATTTTCAAGGTAATGGTATTTAACAAAAATTCAATAAAACAACAGCAGCATATAAAAATAAACAAATAGAAACAAAAAACATACTACCTTGCAAACATAGAAATTTACAAAGATCCAATTGCAGTGAACCTAAAATTAAATCACTTGGTTGCATTGTGAGTGTGACTTCTTGTGACCATTCTAGCAGTCTTGGTACCACAGGTGGATCAGTATCATACTTTTCAATAGCTGCAGTATGACTTCTAGTAATTCTGATGGATTCTTCATCTCTAGACAAGATGGTTGGGTCCGTCCGGACCATCCCACGTTCGTCTAGAACTGCAGACACCCTATCAGTCGTTGAACAGCTTTCTTTGACCAACCTCTCAATCAAAACAGGCTTCCACGATTGAGCCAAACGTTTGCCATCGTCTCGTTTGTTAAGATTGAGTGGGCGCTTCTCAATTTCCACTGCCTCTCTGACGATTCGACTAGATAGATGGCTTACCATGGCAAGAGGTCTCATTCCGTCAAAATCAATGGAATGACCCTCCTTCTTGACATGTTGTGCCAAAGCAGATGTTGTTTCCATCTTGTTGACGGCGAGCTTATGTTCCTGTAGGCGCATCGACATATTTCGACCAGTTTGTCCAACATATGTCTTTGAACAGTCTCCACACGGAATCTCGTAGACGCCCCAACCCTCCAAATGAATCTTGTCTTTGTGGCCACCAATCATTTCGCCTAAGGTTCTGTCTGTCGAAAAGACCGTCTTGATGTTTTCAATAGCCAGTAGTTTGCCAATTCGGTCGGTGGTCCCTCGAACATATGGCAAATATGCAGTGGCTCTTGGTTTGTCTACTGGATCGACTTGAGGTTCTTCTGCTCTGGTTCTTCTGTTCCAAGCCTTGTGGAAAAACCAGTTAGGAAACCCGTTACTGAGCAGTGCCTCACGTAGAATCTTGCCTTCTTCGTCTAAATGTTCTTCGTCAGTTATTCTTCAAGAACGTGTAGCCAAAGTTAATGCTATTGATCAAAGTTGCGAAGGATGATGATGTTAAGAGGCCTGCAAATACCTATTGGTATGATTTGGATTTCTGTACACAGTGTGGCCCATACGTCCATCAGGTCTCCTAATTATCAAGGCTTCAAGAAAATGCAATTTTCCGTCTACTTCAACTTCCATTGTGAATTGAATGTTAGAATGGATAGAGTTTAGGTGGTTTAAAAAACTCGGTAGCTTTTCTTGCCCATGTTGCCAAATTACAAAATACTCGTCAATGTATCTCAACAAAACTCGAGGTTTGTAATGGGACAATTCGAGTACTCTGGTCTCGAAATATTCCATTTCCAAATTTGCTACCACTGGTGATAATGGTGAGCCCATCGGTGCGCGGTTATAGAATTGTCCTTCATAAACAAGGTATGTAGATGACATACAATGCTGCGACAAAGTGACAACATGCTTCGCGACAGGGTATTTTTCTGAGATTATTTTCAAAGCTTCATCTACTGGTACCTTTGTGAAGAGAGAAACAACGTCAAAACTCCCCAGTAGATCGCCTGGATCTATTTTTTAGTTAGTAGAAACATTGTTTTTCTGAAACGTTGATATTAAAAGTTATTTTACATAATACTGTGCATGATATTTACCGTAAAGATAGTTAAAAAAACATATATATTTTTTTATATATATACACATTCAAAAGAAGAAAAATCACCTTTTCAACCACATAACGTGATAAATAAAACCATAAAGAATAGTATGAATTTCTACGCGTAGGACTCATCATAAGTCATTGTAAATAATCCATCATCTCATTCATATTTGAATTCATTAATTTGTAATAAATATCGTATATCAGTAAACATGGAAAATAAAATAAAATTAGAAAAAACGTTTGGGTGGTGTGTCCCCTTAAAGAACTCACATTGCTGTGTGCCTAGTGTTTCCAGTGTTGTGTATGTAATTTAGATAAATGTAGCTTGGTTTTTTAATGCAAACATTTTGCCTTTTTGAAATGTAGGTTAGGTTGGTTGACGATTGCCGGTATTTTGTACATTTATTGAAATGTGTTTTGAACTTTTTCGCAATGTTGGATGGTTACTGATCGATATAAAGTTGGTTTTGTCAAATTGATTGTGTGTCGATGTGTTAATACATTATTGCATCTATGTTGTTGCTGAATTTTGTGATGCTTATTTTATTTTTTATTTTTCTTCTCTTTTTCTGTCTTACCTAACTGCATGGGATAATGCAATTGATGAAACCAACGGCCGTCTACCCCCACGGGCGCTTCAAAATCCTCAAATTCGGTACAAATATTTTCAAATTAATTTCAACCAATCAACGGGCCTCCTGGTGATTCTTCCAACCTGTGAGTCATTTTTATACAATTACTTTAATGTTTCTTTTTAAATATATTCAAACGCGTGTTTTATGCAAAAATTTATTGCGTTTCTTAATTTTAAAATATTTCATTCTTTCATATCCGTCAATTTTTTTTTCTTCCTGACGCTAATATATGCAAATTATTTTTATTTTACCCTCACTCTCTCCTTTTAAACACCAAACCAACTACGTTGATTGACGGTTTATAACCTATCTCACTAATTTTGCATTTGATATTAATTTACATATTGTTTTTCATTATTGCATACACTGTTATTAATTGTTTACACCTTTTGTATTTTACGCACGTACTTTTAAAAACTTGTCTGTTTTCTGTGTTTTATTATCAATCTTCCATACCCATTTTATTTGTGTTGTTTATTGGTATGTTTGACATGAAAACTACCGTTCTCACATGATTTGTTCTTAATCATCAATCAATGTGTATCCCATCAATACTTAACATCCATGATTCTTATTTGTTTTCTTTTCACCACTTTTGTACGTTTCACACTTCAATTTAATATTGTTTTCGGTTTTATTTTGTTGGGGTAAATAAACTAATGTGTTTCCTTCTCTGTGACATGTCTGATCTGACTGCGCAGAGAATGCTCATAGCACCAACACAGTTTTCCTAGTAGGAATGCTTATGGCGGTGGTAGGGGGGGTTTTCGTACTTTTTGCCCTGATGGCTCTGTGCTACAGGTCAGTTGTAGTTCACAGAAACTTCTCCCTGTGCCTAAGGTTAGTGAGCAGATAAAGAGCAGGTAGAATTCACTCACTCACTTCACTTTCACTCACTATGATATAGCAGCACTTGCATTATATTTGGTTTCTTAACTCCTACCCTCAAGCGTCCGCATTATGTAATGACACTCCTAAAAAAAAGCAATAAAATATATATTTTTAATATAAAGAGAAAATGTGGCAAATACTTACTAGCAGCTTCAACTGGTGAAATATAGCTAGACTTCATTAGCAAATTATTCCTCGATATAATTAATTTTAATCCATTTTGAAACTAAATTAACAACCATTTAAGACTTACAACTGTACACTTTTCGAACAAAATTTGTTATGTAATGTTTGTTTTGAAATCACCATGTAGTGTTGTTTTATGAAACGTGTGCGATCACAATAGAAACATCCACCTTAGGGATAGTTGAGCTGCTTTATAAACTTTGCAAGATGTGTTGATTCTAAAATGTGATTAAATGCATTACACTATGAAGATTTTATTTTTTATCAAAATTAAATCATTAAAAGCTTATTTCATGGAGTCAAAATTTATCCATTTATTACGAAATTAAGATATTGAAGACTTCAATTATTATGTTCATGTTTTATAACGATTAAAGTAAGTATTAATTTTTTAGATCTATAAATATCAAATTTCTAACTGTTGAAGCTGGTAGTTGGTTGAAACTTTTAAGATCATTTTAGGTATGGCAAATCAACTTAAAATTTATTCTACACTATGTATTCACAGTAGCACTCAATAAAAAATATGATCAATATTATTTTGTTCTTGGTCAGTAAATTACACACTACTTGTTGCACACATACTAATTACTTCAAAAATAAATATTTGAATGTAATATACTTGTGTTATAATGTTTCCGGCACATATTAAATTATTTTAACCTTAAATTATTAAAACTTCAAATTAATGGTAGCTTGTATACTACTTAGGTAATTGTGGAAATTTTAAACATACATTAATCCCAATATAATACATACAAAACAAAAAACAAACATAAAATTATTGCATTATTTTTTTTATTTTTTATTTTTTTATTATTATTATTATTATTATTATTATTATTATTATTATTATTATTATTATTTATTTCAACAAATCAAGATACAAAGTAAACTCAAAATGTTAAAGAAAATCAGAGGGGCTTAGCCCCTTTGCAAGTAATGCATTGTATTTAATAAAATAGGTATTATTTATACTAAGGGTACGTCTGTAATCGTTTTTCGACTGCTACTCTGCTAAAAACTTGCCTGCTCTATGCTTGCCTGCTTACACCTCGCCTACTCAGCGATTTTGTCAACAACTACTCGAAGCCTGCTTGGCCTGCTTATCATGGCTTCCCACTGCCTACTTAACGGACATACGTTTTTAAGTCGCTCTCAAAACCCACCCACGAGAAGGCGGTAGCTTGAGTCTTTTTTATAAATTTGTAAACAAACAAACTTTCTTGTGTTTGTTAGTCCATGTGCGTTGTATCTCTCGTTTTTGGCTTGTCATAGGGTCTAGACCTAGCATAACCTCGTTGGTCAAGGTCAAGAAGTTAAAAATAAATTTAAAAACATCAAACTATATCACAAAACATTCAAAATGCTACATTTTGGCTGGCTAGGCCTAGGTCTAGGCTACCCTACGCTAGGCCTAGGCCCCACCTTTACCTAGCTATGCCCTAGGGCTTCGGCCTAAAACATGCATTTAGTTGTTTGAATTCCTGACACTGCTAATTTTCTACGTGGTAAGAAAATAATTCATTAAATATAAGATCTTAGGAACAATTTAAATTAATTAATTACAATCCTGCTTGCATTTCACTTCTTCGCATTCGGCCATCTTGAAGTAGGCGAAGTAGGCTCACAAGCATACACTTTCGGCGACTACGCTCGGGTGCTAACCAAGTAGACTTCTGATGCCTACTTGTGACATTTCGACGCCAACTTCATCACGTGACTTCCGGCTAACGAGTCGACTTAGCCAAGCAGACTCGCTCAAAAAGTCGATTACAGACGCACTCTAAGATTGCAACTTTATTACCTATGTTGACCAAGTAACTTTTTTACAAGACGTAATTATATATTACCTGGATGCAACATAAGTTATAAACGTAATCAGTATGTTGAGCTATTGAGAATTCTGTTAAATTTGTTTTACACAACTTAAATTGTTAGTTTCTCAATTTCTCAGTAAGCCACCAATTTAAGTTAACACTATATTACGATAATGGTTGCCATACCTGTATTAAGTTTTTTAAACTCGCGTTCTGGGAAAAGATAGTGTTGATAATTAAACATTAAATATACTTAAATTTAAACATTCAAAATTATCTTTAAACTATCTTATTTCTACTCTTTGTAAAAAGTGTCTTAAAACACCTAATCCTGATTATTTAAATTATTATTTTGGTTAGGTTTTCTTAGTTCATATCAACAATAGTAATCACTCATTAATTCATTCATATGTAGGTCTCCCACCCTTTCAAAATGCAACACTAAGCTAGAAAAACGAGCCGAAAATCGTCTTTGAAAAATTATAGCATCGTTAGGTGATGCCTCATGCATGTCTTAAAGCAGAGCAAAATGCTGTTAATCAGAATCGAAAAGAAGTAAAAAATCTTTAGTGCTTTAAAGTTGCTTCTTATTCTTGTAATTTATTTAAATAGTAAATTAATAGCAGCTTATTCAATTTATATCAAAATAAAATATTTTTATAACGTTAATGAAAGTAACGCCGTTGAAAAATAAAATATTATAGGCCTACTCAGCAATAAAATAGAAACCTCCCTGTGTATATATTTAAAATAAAAGATAAATTATAAATTTGAAAGAATGTACTGTGTTTTTCATATTCAAAATATCACCGTTACGACACGAGTTTATTAGGTTAACCGGTCGCAAACCTTGATATAGACGTGATTGTTTCACAGAATGCATTTCCATTCTCGTGTAATAAAACTTATATGCAATAAATAATAAATTCTTGAAGTTCCAAAGAATTTATAGGATGCAACATAAAATGTGCTGATTTTTGTTCTTTTCGAGGTATTTGTAATGGCTTTTTGCTGTGATAGTTCGCCGTGTCACTATGATTGCCTGTAGCCTTCACACTGCTTATAGATGTCTTCATTCTGTCTTTAGCTGTTCTGTCTCTCTATCTCATGTAAGTTACATGGAAACTCACTACGTACATGTAATTTACGCGGTGTGATTGGATCTATTGAGCATTTCACATTGGAGGATTTTTTTTCTTTACAAGAGCATATCAACATTTTCCCTTAAATAACTCAAAATAACTAAAATGATAAACTATAAACAATATCTTATTATTATAAATCATTTACAAAATCAAATTTACGTGGTGTTAATAACAGTAAACATTCACGTAAAGTATTTGTAAATGTAAAATCGGACACATGAGCGGGGAGTAGTGTTCGCTTGCAATCAATAAAAGGGATGTAACGACAATATGCCAGTACAAGGAAATATTGTTCCAATCTCTAATCACACAATATGATCAACTGATGAAAATATTCAATACATCGAATCACCCTTATCTGCTCACACTTACATAATGTTTTAATCATGTTTAGTATTAAAACATTTCTTTGAACAAGATTGGAATTTTATGAAAGTGTTTTTTTCCTGAATTGTATGGTTATTTACTAATTGGACATGTTTTTCTTTGATGTGTGTTATCAAGGCTCTTATAAGGCAGAGCCAGGAATGTTATGAGTATACCTTGTACATATTATTATTATTATTATTATTATTATTATTATTATTATGCTTCGATATTGATTCGTGTACTGTTTCAAGATTGGTATTGTTTGTTTTATGTGGCTATGTTTTCTGTGTGTGAATGCAAAGAATGCTTGTGGATACCATCCCTTACACTGGCCGTACACTTTCAACTCTAGCATAAGGAACATATTTTACATACTTGCACCCTGCACTGGAACAAAGAGCACTAGTTTGAACATGTACATAGAAACCCAAACAACAACAATAATATATTATTCTCCACTCTTTCGTTCCTTTCTTGGATTTGTTCAAGAAATACTTCTTTACTCTATTATGTTGTGTACATACGTAAACGTTTGAGCATGATACGTTTTGTTTGTACATTGATGAGTGTTTTCTTTGTTAACTGTAAATATAAATTATATATTACAATAGGACAATGTTAGATTTGTGTATACATTCGTAAATTCAATTAATAATAGAAATAATAATAGAAGTAAAGTTGAAGTACTATTTTATTGTAAAAACTAATTTCGAAGTTGATATTAATATGAATTTGCAACATAGAATTTACATCTTAATAACCTTAAATTGAAATAGCTATAAATATAATGCATATCTACAAATAATACTAAGTATTTTAACTGATTCGGAAAATATTTCTCTTCTTTTAATTTTTTTCAAATTTGATTTCGACTTTTCGTTTCTCTTTTCGTTTTGTTCTTTTTCTGTTTTTAATTTTCAACCAGAAGGAAGAGTACAATGCCAAAATATGAGCCGTCATACGTGTCAAAGCCGCTGCCGAAGAAGTTCACGGCGAAGGGTTCTGACCCTGAGGAAGCCGCGATGCAGAGTGCCGACAAGATTTTGAGTTTCGGCAGCATGCCCTCGTATAGGTAAGGAGGCCGTTGTTTTTCAATAGCGAATCAACTAGAGGAAGATCTAACTAAACATATATTTACTGGATAACAAAATTCTCGACAGCTAAATGGTGCAACTTAGTTATTCTTATCATTTGTATTAAAAACGTGGAGTATTTTTAAAAATATCAAAAATATCAGGAATATCAACAAGATGCAATTTATTTATTTAAAATAATGGTATCATTTTGTTATTTCTAATTTTTGACGTTCATCTTGCACAAGCTCTTCTTTTTAAGCAGGTAGCCTAAAGACAGTTAGAAACAACCTCTCTTTCTGTTTACAAATTAGAATAATGCACTAATTTTGTATTTTTTTATTTTTTATTAAACAAATGAACATAATATTCAAGAAAACACGGTCAACAATGCTTTCTAAAAATGCGGCCAACAAACTACCCAAAATGAGTGAGTGCTGAATGTGTGGTGAAAGTTTATTTTAGTTGCCATTCATAATCATTTGTGTAGTGATTTTTCATTTAATACTTTTCAAAATATTTTTTTAAATTCACAACTATTTGTTTTAATTTTGTTTATTCTTTAGCAGGACTAACTTTTTATTTTAACTAACACAATTTATTTTAATGTTGTGTTTTAGAACATTATCAACAAACACCACCAAATGTGTCCGAGATTTTAAATCAATACATTTGCAGAAATCAAAATTTAGATTGAAACTGCAAGTTGCTCGTACCTATTTTATGTATCGTATTTTCACAGAAATGAAGATAACCACAGAATATTGTATTATTTACACACTGTTTTCCATTGAAATCAATGAATTTGTTATGAAACAAATTATGGCAATAAAACAACTAAATTAGTAATGTGCTTTGATGTACAGCCTGTGGAAATAGTATATATTGCAGTTGATAACCTAAAACAATTGTACTACTCCTCTTTTTGAACGTCCATACTTTCTAGTTAGTTAGTGAGTTAGTTATTGTTGTTTTAGGGCACTCAACAATAGAGTTATCAGTGCCCATAATGTACAAGTTTCAATTCACCAACATAATCTACCGTATGAAACAGCATCGTGCGGTAGGGAAACAACTTTCGAACACAAAGTTTTAGACACCACTTAATTCTACTTATAAGTCATTGCGCTTTCTATTATAAAACATTAACATCTTACGTCCAGTATGACGACTTGTATCAAGACTCAATCATTAGGACGGTTCACGAATGTTATTTTCAGTTGTTAATTGATGAGATTTTTGGTATTTTGATTCTTCGTACTGATTCTGTAACTTCCAATTCATTTTGTCATTTTCTGTGTACAGCAACGATGACCACACTTCTATTTAGAGTATTTTATGTACTTTACGTGCTTCACTCTTGCAGTCAAAGGTTTTAATGCCAAGGTAAACGCGCCTACACACAATCACCCCTGTATTCAAACTGATTGGCAAAATGGACGGCGGCTTAAAGAAAGGAAAATGTAGGGATAAATTTTTAAGTGTAAGCACTAACCGTTTCTCCGGTAGAGCGAACAATTAAAAACCGCCAAACTTTTTTACACAGGTTGTCAAATGGATGTTTTTGCTTCGCATTACTACACTCTCCCAATAATTACTCATGGTACAGTATTTATAAATCAAATGTTAATCATTAGAGTGTGGAAATAAAGGTTTCAAAGTCAGAATTTTCAATAAACTGTATACAAATTGAACAATTTACTTATTGATCAATTGGGCAGTAGCTAGTCTTCTTTCTTTATACATATATTATATTAGTTAATATATACAAATTAAATAAATTAAAAACATATAGACCTAGGTTAGTTGTTTAACACTCTTGTCTACTAATATATATCCGGGTCAAATAGAAATAAGGTTCATAAGGCTGTTGGTAACAATAACATAACACATTTAGGGGTGATTGAAGGATTGAAGTTTGAAAAAGCTTTTGAATCAACACATTAAAATGCTCGGACACATTTATTAAAACCAGAATTATATTTTTCTTTTTTCTTTTTTCCCTTGTATTTTACTTTTTATACCTTTGGTTGTTAATTTGTTCTTATTTTCTTATTATGTTCCAGGTAATATTTTTACTTTTTTTGTAGTTTTGTTGGTAAAGAATATGAAAAATAAGTTATTTGGATGAGCAAGTTAAACTGTGGCTTAAAGAACTTGAATCATAATAAAGTTCTAAAATAAAATATTTTGTCAACATTTGAGACAAAAATGTGTTCATTCCAGTGCACATGTGTAAAGACCTCGCTGTTATACTAATGTCCATTGTCCATACTAAAAGTAATGATGTGTATATTATTATCATTATAAGGAGACCAACTTAGTTTAAGCTCAATTGGAACTGGAAGAACTGCAAGGCGGTAGTTGATCACATGTGAAAAAGAAAATATGAAAAAGTAAAAGTATAAAGGAACGTTTAAGACCCGATGCCTTGGCCTAATCATATGGCAGTCAGGAGGAAAAGAGTATGCGTCTTTTCTACATGCACACAGGTGAAACTAAGGGAATTACTGCTTGCAAGTGCTTCATAATGCAACTGATTTTGTTAAATAACCAGTGTTTCTAAGGAGAGTTTACATTCACTTTCTCAAATAAGCCGGGGGGGGGGGGGGGGAGATTATGTCAAATGCATTGGGTCTTCTACTTCACAAAATATAACCGATCACGTCACATGTGTCGAAAAGTGTTCCTCGTCTGATGACTAGTATGACCACAAACAATAGCTTGCTCATTCATATGTAAGAAAGAGTTAGTCTCTCTTTCCCCCCTCTGCCTCTCCTCACTTTACCCTCGCTACTCTCAAGGCCATTTCACTACGGAGAGAGAGGTTGGGTAGATCGACGAGAGGTCAGAGCTGCTCAAGAGATCTTTGATAAATCCTGCTTTATTGTTTCCTCGACAGATATGGATCTTGCCTATTTAATAGCTGGTAATTAACATATTTCATTTACCATCCATAGATTTTTATATTGTTATTTAAACGAATTCAATGCACATTTAGTTGTGAGATGTTTAGCATAATGTTTAGTCAAATTAGATGATTATTAATGAACGTATTGCTGTTCAATAACACAAAGAACAATAATTTTACATGGCAGATTTGAAGGTTTGCTATAACGTGGCTACCATATTTCATTTAAATTAGATACCTCAAAACTGTATTTGTTCATTTTTATTTAAAATATTCGTTGCTCATGAATATAGGAGAATACTGTTATCAGATTATTTTATTTTAATTCTTCGCAATAAGAGATGCGGTTAAATTAGGTCCTAGTTAGAAAGTACACAAAACATTTTTGATGACATCATGATGGGAATTTATTTGTGGATATGAAGGATCACACATAGTAATATACATACCATTGACATATGGAGTATAGACTACCCAAAACATATTACTTATTCATTTGGCCTACATACCCTTCGATGAAATATTCCAGAATGAAGCACAGGAACACAAAAACTAAACAACCAATGTAAAACATGATGATCTTGAATTCGGTCTGTAGTCTAATACGCAGTGAAATCTACCAACTCTTTACAATAAGACCGGTATTCACTCCGTCTCCATAGCTCAACGGCTAGAGCAGCCGCCGGGCCAGTGGTAGACCCGGATTCAATTCTCGGTAGAGTCTGTTTTCTACTTCAATCGTAGATTCCATCATATTAATATACCTAGGTACATGCACAGTTAGGACTAAATCAACGTTTAACTGCAAAGAAGTTCCATACTGAGCATCTATAGTTTAGTTCTCATTGTTGGAGCATGTTTATCAGCGCTATTGTCCATGGATTACTAGAGAGTCTAGATACTATAAAGGCTCTCCACGGATTATACGCCTCTAAATAGAACAAAATAAAAATAAATACATGAAGACTTGGACCGATGTTTTCAGCGTAGATAGTAGCAACCCCTCATTCTTTGCCGCAACCAAGCAGTAAAGAGCCGCATGCGTTCACGACAATCCAACACCTTCAAGAAGGTTGAAAGGAAAGTCCGACTCACAATCTTTGTGAACAATACAAATACAAAGTATTATGTCTACAAAATTAAAATAAATACATGAAGACTTGGGCCGATGTTTTCAGCGTAGATAGTAGCAACCCCTCATTCTTTGCCGCAACCAAGCAGTAAAGAGCCGCATGCGTTCACGACAATCCAACACCTTCAAGAAGGTTGAAAGGAAAGTCCGACTCACAATCTTTGTGAACAATACAAATACAAAGTATTATGTCTACGGAATTAAAATAAATACATGAAGACTTGGGCCGATGTTTTCAGTGTAGATTGTAGCAACCCCTCATTCTGTGCCGCAACCAAGCAGTAAAGAGCCGCATGCGTTCAGGACAATCCAACACCTTCAAGAAGGTTGAAAGGAAAGTCCGACTCACCATCTTTGTGAACAATACAAATACAAAGTATTATGTCTACGGAATTAAAATAAATACAAATACATATAGTACAAATACCTGCGGAATTGGTGGAATTAGTTAATGAATTATTCCTTTATTAGCAGATATAGCTAATTTGTTCATAAAATACCTAAATAGTAAATTTCCTTTTATCCCCATTGGATTCATGACATTGCAAATACATCAAATAACAAAATGCAGAGAAGGAAGAATACTTCAGGGTACTATGATCACTTTGATCATACAAACATGATGCGAGAAATGTCACTAAGGCCTACTGAAATAAAAACGTAACCTCCAAAGTACTGAACGTGCAATCATTACCTTCGGCTGATATTGTATTGTCTGTATAAAATACAAAACTTAATTTAAAACGCAGGTGCACTAACACTATTTTATTGTTCTAAAATTAAATAATATTTTTGAACGCAAGCCTATTGTCTCTTCTTCTTTTCATATGCCCACAATTGACATTATTCAAGTCATCATGTGTTTTCTAGTCAGCCAGTAGAGATAGGATTATTGTGACGAGGGCTGGCCAAAGATACCGATATTTCGATATGATCGATGTGGGAATATTTTTATATTGATATTTAGACTCCATATTGAAATATGGAAAACATTTTTTTTTAACATCGAAGTGGAGGTACCGGGTCTCTTAAAGCGAGTGTGAGAACATTAAAATCATTATGAAATTTTGGTGGTATCCTTACCAAACCTTTTTGCCACACATTCTTAAAAGCAGGCCAATTAATTTGATACAATTTGTATTTTTTTGCAAAATTTAGTTGCACATAGGGCCAATATTAAAATTTTGATACATCGACATCAATATCAAAATTTCCTTGTGATATCAATAATTGAATTGTATGCTATTTACCCTATATGCCCTATTTAAAACCCATAATTTGAATTTCAAGTAGAGAACTATATTTTACATTTTAAACCACTCATAAGAATTTCATGGTGAGAAAACAATACTAATGTTGACACAATTCCCTTCATGATGTCATTGTAAGTTTTGCAGTTGAAGAAATTATTTACCAAATATAACATTTAACACGATCATTCACAAATTCATTTGAAAGTTAGTTTTGAGTTTAAGAAAACAAAATGTGCATTTTTTCGATTTTACAAAGCTTGAATAATATAATTAAACTTTTCTCTTAAGATTTTTAAAACTTGTATGTATTTAGAACTTTTAGAACGTTCAATTAAGTAGATATTGCTTTTAAAAATTATGGATAAGCAAGAAAAACGGCTTGACGTGAGTTTGTAAAATGATTACATATTGTACACACGTTCCTCTAATACTCGTTATCAACAAATTAATGTTATTCCTTTAACTTTCATCGTTTTTCTACAACGTTATCTAAATGTAAAACAGCTTATAAAACATTACTATTACAAATTATTTATATTCATACCACTTACGCTAGTGACATTATTTTTTAGAGTAGTACAATCCACCTCTGGGAAACTGCTCTCGGTCAAACTCGGTTTTTGAGAGCAGTCGACCTATACACTCTTCGCAATTTACATATAATGTACTGACTTAATTTTAATAAATAATTTATTAATAAAAATAATAAATAACACATACAAAGATTGCAATGTTTTGCACAAATAAAAACTAAAACTTTCTTTTCTTCTTCTTTTCATATGCCCGCATTTTTGGCTTACTGGGCATTTTAGTAACAAAATCTTAATTCAACTATTGCTATTGGTTCAGGTAATATGATCTACACCTATTGTCTCGTCAAAACCATTTCCAATTTGATAATTAATAAAGAACTTGTAAACAAATTGAGATTCCTGCACGAACATAGTGCAAGTGAAGCGACATAGTCTGCCATTCTTACACAAGATATTAGGTTCTCAATTTACTCATCAAAATCATTTTTAAAAGCATTTTTAGTAAATTAACTTAATGTTTAATACATATTTGATAGATAAGTGTATATTTTGTTTTACAGTAATGTTTAAAATTGAATGTAAACCCAAGGCAAAACAAATTAGATTCGGTTTGATTAATCGTCATTCTTCCATCTAGCCAGTTTTAACGAAGTATGTAATTCAGAATCACAGTTTTGAATCACGTTCAAAATTTACAGTATTGCAAAAATATAATATTGAATTTAACCTATATAATCAACAAATGACGTGTATATAATGTGTTACTAATTTATATTTTATGATATTTGTCATGGCAGCTTCTGGATAGTTAGTCAGAAGATTAGGCTAAAATGACTGTTATGTGATAATTTGTCTTATCACCTATGTGGTTAATGATGTTTTAACTTTCTACTGTGGCTTGCTTATCCATAAGTTTTCTATCTTACATTTACTCCTGTGCTTTCAGGTGCTCCAACAAATTAACCTGTTTAGTTTCAGTACAGTTTCAAATTTATGTGATCAAAAGTTTTTCAAGTATAAGAATAATTTATTAAAATTTAGATGCCAAAATACAAATTTTATTACAAAGACATTAAAAACATGCTAGGTATAATTAATTTTGAAAAAAGTAAACATTATAAATATTGTTGTTCTGACGGTTAGTTACCTTCTTATTTTTACAGAAAATCTAACAAATAACTTCAGTGTATATTTTTATCTTTATAATTATGCGGAAGAATAAACATGAAAACGACGAATGATGGTTGTAAACAAACATTTATTTCTGGTTTTACATCATTTTTTAAAAATCAAAGGTTTTTGTTGGACATTGCACATAAACACTTAACGTCAATGTTAAATTTAAATCGTATCAAGAGAATGTTTTGCACAAACAAATGCAAATCACTGATTACTCTCTTCTTTTTTAATTACTAATACTCTATATTAATCATAATTTTTACGTTGCATAGAGAACTACTTTAAACGTTATTTTATATAATATTAATAGGCACAACTTTGAAAATTAATGGCGTAACTTGAAACTTTATCTTATGATATTAACTAACTATTCTTAGATTACTGTCAGTATTAAATACTCTTAAGTCAAATTGTGACTGGCATTGAAAATACTCAGACCAAGGAAAAATGAATAACCCCAAATATTTTATTACAAAGTGAGTTTTATCTCTTCATACGTAATTAGAAATCTCGCCATCTTCATAATTTTCATGTTTTAAATTCCATTGCCAAGCAGTTGTTTTCACTTTATTTAGAAATGATTGTCTGCGCTAGCCTATGTAAATGATGGTTGGTAATGTTAGTGTTTTGTGTTACCAGCCGTTCCGATTCTCAGCGTGTTCTGTTTCGCCCTGTGAATCATATGTCAGCAGGAATTGCGTCAAGATTACAGTTAGTTCACAATTCCTTTTCATATTTTTGATTATATTTTTCTAGCTCATTAACAGTGGCGGATCTCTTGCTCGGCCTTTTCACCATCCACAAATGTTCCTTTCCTTGTGCTAGCATTGTAAGATAAGATCGATTATATGAATTGTCTGGCTTCCCCAATGATGATTAAATAACAAACAATTACCAAGAAAATCAGTAAAATATGAAACATCGCAGCATTTTCTAATCACAAATGCCAAATGTGTGTCATTAATGAATTGAAAGATTTTTTCATACAACTCATTAGAGCAAATATATACAACACAATTAAAGTTTATAATCAGTTACTCGTTTTCCTACTTGTACGGAAGTAAAATGTTTCTTAAATTACATCTTAGAAAAACCTTTCTAACAGTTTGATATGAAATACTAGTGTAGAATACTCAAAAGAAAAACATATTCTACTCGATTAACAAAATATTACCTTGAGTATCTTAAGAGCAGGGTTTGGTTGATTTAACTTTCAATTTTTTCCACATATTTGTTGTTCAAATTGTGTTTCAATTTGTATGATACCAACAAACATGATTCTTACAACGACTCAAGTAGGCAATATTGATTGGATGCAGAGAGACTAATAGACAAGTATATGTAGGCAGATAAGCTGGCAACAGGCTAATATATTAGGCAGATGGGGTGGCAAGCAGGCTAATACAGTCGAGCCCACTCATAAAGAACTCTCTTTTAACAAAGTTCTGGATATATCAAAGTAATTTTAAAGCTTATTAATTAAAGTTACATGTAAAGTGACTCTGTTTTAACAAAGTTCTTTTTTAACAAGGCAAAAATCAGTTTTTGTCAAGTTTTTTATAAGTGGGCTCGACTATATATTAAGAAAGATGGGGTGGCAGTCAGTTTAATATTAGACAGGTGGGCTGGCAGCCTAGCCAAATACAAATAAATGAATAATATAATAAAAATAATAAATAATATAAGACAGAAGGGGTGGTAGCCTGGTTAATATATAAGACAGATGGGGTGGCAGCCTGGTTAATATATAAGACAGATGGGGTGGCAGCCTGGTTAATATATTAGACAGATGGGGTGGCAGGCAGGTTAATATTTAGACAGATGGGGTGGCAGGCAGGTTAATATATTAGACAGATGGGGTGGCAGGCAGGTTAATATATTAGACAGATGGGGTGGCAGGCAGGTTAATATATTAGACAGATGGGTGGCAGGCAGGTTAATATATTAGACAGATGGGGTGGCAGGCAGGTTAATATATTAGACAGATGGGGTGGCAGGCAGGTTAATATATTAGACAGATGGGGTGGCAGGCAGGTTAATATATTAGACAGATGGGGTGGCAGGCAGGTTAATATATTAGACAGATGGGGTGGCTAGGCAGGTTAATATATAAGACAGATGGGTGGCAGGCAGGTTAATATATTAGACAAGTGGGTGGCAGGCAGGTTATATATAGACAGATGGGGTGGCAGGCAGGTAATATATAAGACAGATGGGGTGCAGGCAGGTTAATATATAAGACAGATGGGGTGGCAGGCAGGTTATTATATTAGACAGATGGGGTGGGGCAGGCAGGTTAATATATTAGACAGAAGGGGTGGCAGGCAGGTTAATATATAAGACAGATGGGGTGGCAGGCAGGTTAATATAATTAGACAGATGGGGTGGCAGGCAGGTTAATATATAAGACAGATGGGGTGGCAGGCAGGTTAATATATTAGACAGATGGGGTGGCAGGCAGGTTAATATATTAGACAGATGGGGTGGCAGGCAGGTTAATATATAAGACAGATAGGGCAGCAGGCAGGTTAATATATAAGACAGATGGGGTGGCAGGCAGGTTAATATATAAGACAGATGGGTGGCAGGCAGGTTTATTTGGGGGAAGTTTACAGTGGGTTTTTGCAGCAGTTAATAATATTAGACAGATGGTGGCAGGCAGTGTAATATATGAAGATGGGGTGGAGGCAGGTAATATATAGACAGATGGGGTTGCGGCGGTTTTTGTATGACAGATGGGATGGCAGGCAAGTTATATATTGACGATGGGTACTATTCTAGTGCTAAAAAACAATGTGAAAAGCTTTTTTACTATGGATGGATTGGTAATTTTGCAAGTGCTTTTTTTTGCAATGGGGGATTTTTATACAATTCAGCAGTTAAATTGAATGTCCAGTTAAATATTTGACTGTGGTGCCACCGGTTTATGCAGATAGTGGCAAAGGTAACATTATATTAGAAATGTGACGGTATAATCATGAGAAATATTTTCGATTGTGAGCCAAAATATGAGTCAAGGTGTCAGTAAATTTGAAGTGGGTCCATCAGTAATATTCAGTCAGGCATAAATATGAGCAGATGGGTGCGCAGGCAACATATATTAGACAGATCTGCGGTTTTTGTGGGTGGCAGGCTAATATATATGTTGGAGATAGGGTGGTAGGCAGGCTAATATATTGAAGCATACAGTGCAGGCAGCTAGGCCAGCTAGTAAACACAACAAACTGGTCATTAGTTTACCCAGTACGACTTTCTGCAAGTGTCTAGCCGTGAAATTATTCTTTGTTCTGTCAGGCTTGCCGGTGGCCAGAATCGAATCGCGAACCTCCTAAGTTCGAGTCATTTGAATGTGCGATTAGCATTCATTACGTGCGAGGTCAGCTTTCTGAGAGGCCTACATGTAAAATGGGGTTGTATTCATGTCATTGTACCTTAACTTGAGTTTTTGTTAAGAACAATGAAAACCATCAACATGGTGGATACAGTATTGGCAACTAGAATCACCAGTACATCAGTGATTCAAATTAACTCAAATAGAAGTAAATTAAATCAAGAGCAGGTTGTGCAAGAAATCAACAGATAAATAAAGCAAATTTTCTTGCATTTAAAAGTCATGGCTATGATAACTTTGCCACAGTTCATATTTCTGACTCATTACTTTAAACTGTTGGCTACTTTCCAAGGGCATGACTTTTCAATTATACAAATAATTATATAATTATATATAATTCGTTTATTTTTTAGACAACCTCTTTTTTTTATTTTATAGTCTTCAGATAGCTGAGCAGCTATACCAAATAGAGAATGTGCCTAATGAGAATTACAAAATTACTTTGATGTTTGATATTTTCCTTCATCATTGGCCAAAACGTAGCTAGAAAAATATATCTGGATTGTTTATATCTGTATTTAAACATACCTATATTTATTAGGAAGTGTGTGCTTACAATGCAAGTCCTGATACCACATTTCTTTGCAATCACTGATCCTTTATTCTGATCATAGACGTAAGACGTTAGTGTTATCATTGATGTTAGTTGTTGAGAATAGAAGGCAAAGTGGCGTTAACACATTTGTGTCTAGGGATTGTCACTGGACTGATCACAATCAAAGCACAGAAAGTGTGAAGGAGATTGCTTGGTTGATATATCAGCGCCTTTGGTGACCTGCAGTGTATCACCAATAAATCTATGCAAGTCAAAACTTAAAATTGAAAAATTTGGAAAAGTCGTTATTGATTTCAAGAATTATCACTATCAAGATTGAATTGCAAAACCACTCATTCAAATATTAACACTCGGAACATAAATCATAGTTTGCCAGAAAATTTCAGGAAAAATTATGTTATTTAAATTTAATTTTACAGCATTTATTTTTCTTCCAGTCATTTGCCAGAGAAGAAATTTTTCTATTGTATAATAAATATAGCAGTTCAGATAAATTTGACCATCCTGTAATGTAATGCATACTATACAAGATGTAGGCCTATATTGTAGTAGGTTTTCAAAAATACTCGGGTAAAATGCTCAATCGAACGAAACCCTAAACAATGAGCTCTGAGGAAAATTTATTTTCCTGCCAACTTGGATTGTTAAAATGTATGCATTGGAAAATATGCATCCTATCTCTACTGAATAAGGAATTTTAAGCTTCGTGTCAAATAGCATAATACATGGCGCAGTATCACTGTACGAGGTTTTCTTAACATACACAAAATAATTACTATATAGAATTAGTGATTTTAAAACCCTGAGAAGTAAATAGCTCAATGCTACTTAGGAACTTAGTTTTAAATAGTTTGATAAGTAATCAGTTATGTAAGTGCATTTGGTTAGTACCAACTCCTTGTAGGTCCGCCACTGCGTAAGTTTAACTTTAATTTATGCTTGTTTGTTTAGTGCTACCTGCGATCGTACAAACTCATATTATTATTATTATTATTTAGAACAAGTTTTGCATGGTTATAGTTATTAAGTATAAGTTAGAACTCTAGTAGTAGATTAAAATACTTTACCAATGAATAGTGGCCGTTTGCAAGGGTAACTATATTACGTACTTCTTCTTTCACATCTTATTCTTCTTTCATAATAGTGTTTGTTCTATTTTCTTGTATAATGCATCCACTGTGATGATCAAAAGCTAAAATATTAATCGGAACCAAAATCAGTTAAGTTTATTACTTTTATTATAGCATTGTTTTAGTACTACACAGAGAAGCTACTTTTGCAAACATAAATATTTTATATTATAAATACTTTGTCTGGAAATGAGTTTATGGGCATACACATATGTTTTGAATCTTTTGTAATGTGCTGTATTTATTTTTAAATATTTCAGGCAATTTGGTGAACAGTTTTGTACTATGACATTAAACCAATATTTTTATCCGTGGAAGGAGATTTGCATATTTGCACTATGCTATGTTTATGGTAGTTGACATTGCAATCATTATCAATGCTTATTAATGAAAACTTTTTTTCAGATTGAAAATTTAATATTGTTTATAGATTTGATTTGTTTATGAATGAAACGGCATTGTGTCGACTTTTAACTTTTAATTACACACTATTATTATTTTTGTATGTTAGTTTTTATTGATTGTGTTGCCAACTTAAAATAAGCAGTGCGAAAATCAGGCAATCACATCATTAACCCTTAGACTATCATCACCATTATACACAATCCATTCTGTGTTGTAACGCTGTTTGCATGTGATGTTGTCGTAGAGTTAATTGTAGATTTCTACTTACTATGTCTAGTAGTGAAATTAGATTATTAGTCTTCAATAAAAGCCAGCTTATTAATTCTTTTTAAGCTTATGGAAAAAGAAAAGCTATGGCATTAATTAAAATTTGGCTAAAATCAGCTAATATTTACAAAAGCTAGATTTTAATATATACATATACACAATTGTTTCACACTCATACTTTATTGTTACATTTGTTTTTCATTTTGTCATAATATATAAAAATAAGTGCATGTTTTATGAGAAAGTTCTCTATTCTTTCGGTGGAGTAGAATTCAATATTAGCCCTTATCCTAATGTTAGGTACCAAGCTTGATTTACAAGGCAATGTTCTATATTTTATATATATGTATATTTAGTTCATTTGTTCACTACAACTCTTTTAATCAGTAATTGCCCTAATTGGCATAGTTTTTATAAGTATTCAAACACTTAAAATAAGAAACATAAACTGTCTTCTAAATTCAGCATTAACCAATTTTGATTATCTTAAAAGGAAACTTGTCTGAATTCTATTGTACTATTGCAATATAAACACTTGTGTTTTGACCTGAGAATTGTTTATAAAGTTAATTATAGCTTAAAAGCAGTCTGAATCTTTGCATTTAAGTAATGAGTAGAAAAATATCTGATTTAAGATTATAAATATATAGAAATATTTGTGGTTGTGAAATTATACAAATTTCTGAAATTCTGAAGGCAAATATCTCCCTAAATAATATAGGCATAAGTAAGAAGTTATAAGTACAGCGTGATCATATTTACCTATAGAATTCGTAGACACACGCAAGGTAAATTTATATTGTTGAAGATATTCAAACCAAAGTAATAGATCTTCGCAATTCCCCTTCAACCATGTTACACTTGGTATTTCGGACCAGGCCTCACGTGGCCATGTGACCAACTGTAGATGTACCAACAACACTTGTCTCTGGGTCAAGTTTATTCTTGGTTTTAGGTTTGTTACGTAGTAAATACGGGCGCTATATGTCCTTGGTTCTTGTCGACAGCCTTAAAAAATGAATCTCCCCAACAAACTTACGGGATAGATATGACCTCGTCGCCCCGCACCATCACTTTTCTCTCGCAGTGCGCGCGTATTTGCACTCGCACATTGTGATGTTGGTAGATCTGTACAGTAGCACAGATGCATGAGACGTAGAGGGTAGAGGGGGGAAGCCGGCTGGTGTGCTCCTCTCTGTTCGTGTGCCCACAGGGAACACAAGATGCAGCAGATGAAGAGAATGGGAATGGGCTCCGGCAGCGAAGACGATGCAATGCATTCAGGTACATGCATAACATATGAAATATTCTATGCTTTACTTACATTATACTATTTATTTACAATCCAGGAGGTCTATTTACTAACTCGTGCAACAATTATTTGTTGATCGTCAGCGACAACTTTGTATATAATACAATAATAACGCTTGTGATATATTGTCAAACGACAGTGACAACTTATTTAATAGAACCACAGGGCTAACATTTAAGTCACTGACTTGCAGGAATGACGAGACTACAGCACTGAGCATGACTTATTAGGCCTATATTTACAAAATTGTCGCTGTCGATCGACAACTGTCCTTTTGAATTAGTATATAGGCCCCCATTAAAAAAACATGTATTTATTTTATTTTTAACATCTATCCCCTTCAGTTATAAAAACTTAGCTACAAAGGAGGACAACTAAACAAAATAATCACATGAATGCAGTCAAAATAATGAACTTTAGTAAACCAAAGTTTGAAATACTGTTAACATAAAAATAATGATGCACCAATAATCCTGTTAATGGCTATGGCTTAAGGTATCGTCTGGCAAGAGGGAGGCCCTGGTTTGATCCTCGGATGATTTTTTTCTGGCTTGTGTTTAATATAATCAATTACAAGATATGTTTTCTGACCGACCAAATTGAGAAACTAGTCACCTATTCATGTGTATTCATGTATTTTAATAGTCTAAGAAAAATGACAAACGTTGGCTGAATGAAAGAGGAACTTGACTATATAAAAAAATGTTTTGTGGCTGACATAACCTCCTTATTAGCCCCTCTTTACAATTTTGGGAAAATAGTGTACCTGTACATAACAAGCCAGGTGCAAAATTAAATTTCAATTTTATTACATATTTTTGGCAATTTTTTTGCCGATGAGGGAATTTTTTGTCAACACACCTTCTTCCACCTCAATAAATTTCTGAAATTGCTTGTGATGTGCAATTTTTTTCAGCCACTAACTCATATTTTGAACAGACTGTTTTTAGTTATTTTCCTTACATTTGAAAAAATGTGTGAGGTTGAATTACATTTACATTTACAATTACATCATGCTATGTAGAAGTTAAAATAAAATAATTCTAACTTATTTTTATAAACCAAGGTACAATTATAATTAGTATATACTAAAAGAATGTGAAATTAAGATTAGATAACCGTAGTGTAACATAAAACTTGCAGTGTTTTCAAAAGTTTTAACGTGTTTAGCATCTATAGTTCAAAACGCTTATTCCAAGTATCTAACATTAATCATTATTCTACGTTAAGTACGTTCAAATTTTTATTGTTATTATTATTATTTCACATGTTGGGTTTTTGCAGCGCTTCAAAAATTAATTAAAACTGGATATTGATTGATGAACATAGCTTAACACACAAAGTATGAACCGGCAAAAACAAATTCACTACAATCTTATGCTTTTATTGCGAGACTATAGTACATACACATAGGACTATGAACTTTTTTGCCAGCATTTAGTGACTTAGTCACTTACAAACACTTAGGGCTATGAACTTCCTTGGCAGTGTTTAGTTACTTAAAACAACATTTCAAAATAATTATTTGATTGCAAGTGTTTGGGTATTATTATTATGTTAGTAAATAGTGTGTTACATTAATGGCTGGTTTTTCTTTGAGAAGAGGAGACAGTTTCATTCATCGACCTGCCCCCCAACAACCTTTCCAAACTCCCGGAAAAGGGCATATTGAAGAAATCAGGAGGTCCTTATGGTACCGTCCTAGGCGACCGGAAGGAGAAATGGTCTGAAGACTCCCAGTCAGATAATCAAGAGATTCTTTCCCAATCTGACAACAATCTGGGTAATTTCAAAAAACGCTTTGACCGGTCAAATAAACTAAATTCACAATTTTGGTAATTAGATGCTTTTTTCAATATTCCAAATTTGGTTTTCAATTATTTTTTGGCTTTGTTCACTGCTGAAATTATCTAGTGTTTTTTTGTAAACATGAGTTTTGCTGTGCATTTTTGTATCTTATAGTTTTATTTTTACACCATTATTTTCTAATTGATTAGATTCAATAATAGTGTAGCTAAGAATTGTTCAACATAATAATATGTCAATTCAAGTTTGTTGTTACACTGTTTAAAAATAGGATCATATAATACATTTCATTATTATTTTTGAAACTAAGAGAGTATAGACATGACGATTTCATTTGAACAAAACAACATTGACAAGGTATCATATCTGAAAACACATTTTGATTTTCAAAATTTTGTGTTCACAATTGACCGGTCAACCCCTCACCCTTTCCAAATTTGGGTACAAACAGTGTAACAACAACCTTGGATTGGCATACATTATGTGTATGTGTACATTGTGTAAATAACTTTAAGACTGCACTGTTCTTAAGGCCATCTGAAAATGTCTCGACATTGATGTGAGCAAGTTCTCTTCACAAATAATCACCATAGAATTATCTCCTAAAAGTTGAACATGCGTGTTTCAATAGCGCACTACACACTATTTGAGAAATCACATCTCATCACTAGAACAATTCTATTGACAAGTAAAAGAGCACTGCCAGTGACAAAAACTCTTGTATAACAGATGACTTAGGTCGCAAAAACACAAAAAAAAATGATTTTTGAGCCACACTTCCTAGCTCTTCTTCAAGCAGAGGTGTACTGACGACGTCTTCGTCTCCGCTCCTGTGGATGTCGTGGGTGGGGTGGTGGGTGGTAACGCCACAGGAGTGAAGACGGATGCGTCGTTAGTAGGCTTCTGCTTGAAGAAGAGCCAGGAGTGTGGTTTGAAAATTAGAAAGTTTTTAGTATGTTTGAGACCCCGGTCAACTGTTTCACGCGTTTTTATTCATTTATCTGTACTATAACTTTTCTGGTCAATAAACTTTTTTAACATTAATTATATTGGAGTTTTGAAATGTTCTTGAGAAAGAGAAAACCCCGTGCCACGTATCAAGCAGCCAGGAGTAGCGGCGACCAATTAAACTTTCTGTCAAATCAAGAAAATCACCATCAATATGTTAATTCAGAGAAAGTCCTTCCTTTAATCAGGCCATGTCAATCATAATATAATATCCTCTGCAGAGCGCTCCACTCTCACAATGAGAGACCCTAGTGCATAGATATGTCCAAGCATACGCAAGTTATTTCTCAATTTGGTTAGTCGGGAAACACTCCCGTATGCGGAATTGTTAATAAATAATACAATTCAGAAGTTAAATAGTTAGCGTCTGGTTGGTTAAGGATCTGGAATGTGGGAGACTCGGGTTCAAACCCCGATCGGGATGGATTTTTAACTTCTGAATTGTATTAAATGTTGTAGGTTATGTTTGTTTCTTTTTCTGTTCTGTTCCGAAGCGAGTACATAGCATTTGTGCATGCGCGATGATCACATCGCCAACTGGCAAGTGAATGTAGACACCAAAGTTGGGACTTGACGAACTTTGGCCGCTCCGTTTTCCATTCCCGTTCACTGCCCGTCAATCATAAACTCGCTAAGCTGTGAATACAATGTGTTACTTTTGCATTCACGGCTCCCCTCATTGCATTTAATTGTAAACCCGGCTTAAGCCAATTTAATTTGACAACTTTTGTCTTGGAATAATTTGGGAATTTATCAACTCTTGTTCTGAATGTCAGACCATGGATTTTAAATAGAACCCCATGATCAATCACTACAATCAGAGTACTAGTATTACAAATTCATGGTCAGACTTTTATACAGTGGCAGCCAAAGAATTAAGAATCATTCCTCCCAAGGTCTTCTAAATTTCCACTATCAAGGTTCCTCAAGAGTCCGCCCAGAGATTCTATGTGGTACTTCATACGGACTTTGATTTCCATTGCATTTTGTGCATTTTTAAAGACGTTCTAGATCAGTGTTTCGTGTTTCAAGTAAAACACAATGTTTAATTGACTAATATATAAAATAAGATTATTAGATCCATTAGGTTATACAATGAAATACAATTTTAAAACTTTTACTCGTTCTTTATAACATAACATTTATTTATTCTATGTTATAAAGAACATCTGTTAAAAAGTTCTAAAACTATATTTCATTTTCTTAGCTCAAACATCAATCAACTACAATGCAGAATGAAATTGAAACATAGCTTGATCGCTCGTTCATCAACCACATTTGGTGTTTTTCTACTATTATCATTATGATTGGCTGTCTTTGCAAGACTTGCAGATAACTCGGCTTATACTTAAATCTTGACGGTGAGAAGAGTGCAGTCTAAACGTTATATTTGCGTAACATTTCAAAATATTTTGAGAACGTTAGATAATTAATGAGTTCTCAGTCTAATTGCTATGTAGTAACGTTATATAATATATTACAGCCTTTTTCCAACAACATTTAGTTGGGTAAAGGGGTGTTTTCACCATTTATCTTGGGCATCACCGAATCAGCACCGGCCTGCCAAGCTCGGATCCTTATCTTCTTCCTCATTCTCTTGTCGTAACACCAGCTCTCTCCACTTTTTCCTGTCCTCCCACCATCATTCTCTCTTGTCAACCACTACCCACTCCTCTCCTCCATATCTGCCTGTACTTACTCTTGCCATCTATCTCAAGGTCTTCCCACTTTTCTCCTATCATTCTTTAACTCAAATGCTTGTCTTGGGATTCTATTCTTCTCCATTAAAAATAAAATTAGTATTGGTAAAGTGATTTTCTTCTACATTTCAAAACTAAAATGTAATTTGTTGGTAGGTGGCGAGATGGTGGGGAGAGAGGGTGCCGGCATCTCTGAAGTAGAACGCACGCTCAAGAGTCTCAACGGCTACCACGAAGACATTCTAGAGGCTCTACGCAACGCAGCCACTCATCGGGGTGCCGCTACGCCGTCCGGGAGTAGCAGCATGCTCAGCGACGAGATTCTAAGGAAGTCCATAGGTGAGTACAAACATGTTTTTTAAGTAGCCAGATTTGAGCCAGTATAAATAACTGTACTAAAAATACTGACTGCATGCTATACTGGTGCTAATCTCTATAATATGGTACGTCTTGACAAATTATAGTTTTGCAGAACTTCACATATAAATACTTGTCAAATGTTTATATATAAGTTAATATTTCACATTGTGATTTTTTCCACCTCGGAAACGACCTCGATCGTTTATCAACCATCGACCCCCTTAAAAAAATCCATGTGGAACTAAAGTAGGGGCAGCGCCCCCAGACCCCCAGCCATTCTCCGTTTTAGGTACTTTGAGCAACTGTGATGCATACTGCTTCTTTCTTTAGTCCACTTTAACCATTTAAACAAAGACAGTGCTCAAAAAAATTATTAATTGGCTCATGCCCAACTGGGCATGTTGGAGATAATTTTACATGCCCAGCCAGAAAAATATATGACCATTTTTTAAACAATTATGTTGTAAAATAGGCTATCAGGACATAAGTGAAATCCTGCTAAAACGTTCCCTTCATAGACGTTTTCTGTCCAACACTTCAGAATTTAACACCATTTTTTATTTTATATATGTTAACCGTATGGCCTATAAAACTTCCTGTCTAAAACGATCCTATTTAATACGTTTTCCCTGCCTATTACTTACAAAATTCGATATATGTTTTATTTATTTTATTTATTTATTTAACATCTATCCTATTCAGTTATAAAAACTGATTTACAAAGGAGGACAACTAAACAAATCTAATTTAAAATTTCATAAATGCAGACACAACAATGAACTACATTTAAGTAACTAGGAAAACGCTAAAGTCCCGCCGCGTTGATGGATGAGCTTTTTAAAGTTTTTAGTTTGTGTGGAATATCTTTACTTTTGCAAGTGCTTTGTTTTGCTACCTACGGATTGTAGGTGATTGTTGTCAAGTTTCTTTTGTTTCTTGTCAATTGGGAAGATTTACCGTAAAAAACTTATATTAAAAGCTTTATTTTTATGGATTCTGGCTAACTTTTTCAACTTTTTCTTCCAAAAGGTACTACATCACCATAACCTTAATGTCCATGTATAATATGAACGTTGTAGCCCCACCCGTTTGGTCAGAATCGACCTAAATGTCACGAAAATATCGCACAAAAAATCGAAAAAAATCGTAAAAGTACGATATTCATGAGAAATATTTCTTCGATTGTACCCAAAATCGTAGCAAGTCTAAGTTCAGAGATTTCGAAGGTCCTGTCAAATTTTCATCAAGATCGCATATGCCGTTTGCCCGGTAGAGAGCGAACAAACAGACAAAAATACAAAAAAACAAAAACAAACAAACAAACAAACAAAAAAAAACACCGGAGCTAAATTTTTTGGGGGTCAGTGAAATTGAAGTCTTCGCTTCACTCGCTTCGCTCGCTACGCTCATCCAAATATTTTCCTATACTTCCTACCCTTGAGGTACATTTTCTTCCATCCACGCTCTTGCTGTGGATACGTTTTTACCAGCCGCGCTCGCGCGTTTATCAGCCTTACGTCGGTCTGCCCGTCCACCTATGAGTGCGAGAGAGAGAGCAATATCATGCGTGAACAAGGTGCGCGTTCGATCCAACTCAGCTGACCTAGCCGGTCAACTACAGGCCTACATGATTGTGGGATAAGAATTTGCGATGTATATGTATTGTTTCAACAGATTATGAAATCTGTAATCACGACGCATTGAACTTATTCATTGGACAAGTGGACTTATTTTTTTTCTCAGGCTAATCTTGTGACGAGAGCTAAGCTATAGCGAGAGATTTTTCCACATACCCATCCGGGCATGAGGGAAAATAATTTACTTGCCCAACAACTTTTTTTACATGCCCCGGGCATCTCGGGCAAGGTATTTCTTTAGCCGTAACAAAGACTTAGCAAACAGCTAGATTTTGATTATGATTTATTCAAACAGTATGGTTATATACAGAAAAACAGTTTCAATAGATACAGCAAAATATAAATAAAAACAACCAGATAGAGTAGAAGAGTTTAGCAGGCTTGATGAAAAATCCATTTAGATTATTATTCAGTTTGACTGTAGTAGATGTAAGTCTATAAATCCGTAAAACAACAGGAAACAAATAATTTTATTTTCATAAAATGATCCATCTTACAATAGGGTTACCATACGTCCCGGATTTTCTGGGACAGTACCGTTTTTCTTGTTGCTGTCCCGGTGTCCCGAAAAACATTTTCGGGACGCCAAATTGTCCCGGAAATCAAAAATCCAAAAATCCAGATTCCAAATTGTCGTAGCAAATTTCTGCTTTCAAATATTTCGCGGCACTGACGACGGCTGGGCCGGGACCGGAATCGAGGTTATTGCCAACATGGGGATGCGCAATGTAACCAATGTTGTCATTGAGCGGCGAGTCGAGCTCAAGGCCAGGGCAGCGGGCAGGCGACAGTACAGTGTCAGCCCTACTAGAGTCTAGTCATTGTCTGTGATTCACCGCACCGTCACCGTTGTGGAGTCAGTGTTGAGTTCGTGTTGTGACATTGCTGTGCCAGTGGTGTGCGTGTGTGACAAAATACAATGGCCAAACGCAAATGTCGTTTTTCAGACAAACTGAAAGACGAATATCCGTTCTTGTCTAGAAATACGCCAATTGAAGGAAAAGTTGATTGTTCTGTGTGCCGTGGTGTGTTCGAGATAGAGCATGGTGGACGTTCAGACATTTTAGATAGTTAAAAATCAAAGAAACTCAAAGTTGGTTTGGAAGCAAAGTGCACAAACCGTAAAATTACTGACTGTTTTACAAAGGTAACGGTAACAATTATATATTAATCATTCTTCTTTATTAATAAATTGCTTTTAATCAATATGTAACCAAACCAAATGCTTATTTCTTCAATTTTTAATACCAAAGTACTTCCCTGTTGCACAAAACTAAGTAGGGTCACCGTCAATATGACTGGGTGTAGGAAAAATTTAGGAATGTAGGTAGGTAGGACCGTAGGGTTTGGGGGGCGGAGCCCCGTACTTGGTCCCTTTCCCACGAATGTACATGGCACATGGGTAAACAATTATTTGTCCCGGATTTTCTTCTGAGAAATATGGTAACCCTACCTAACAAAATAACTCAATGTATGGAACGTTGATGTATAAACATGTTCCGGCACTATATTATTTGCCACATTGAGAAGTACCAAATTGGCTAATATATTCATTGGGTTGTCAAGACAGATTTAAGATCTTGTGTTAAAACGTCACTCACTGATGCAGACCGAAAGGGATGAGCAATAATTTGTCGCCAGCCTCCCGGTCAGTTGTCTGGCAAACCGGGTGGCTAAGCGATCAGTACACCCTTCGTTCAGTGTGACAGTGTTAAGACTATATTGTTCAGGAGAATTTATTTTCGAACATACTGCAAATGCGTTACTTCATCTTTTCTTATTGTAGAGAAGAATAGAAGAGTTAGCCTGTGATGGTCAACCCAAGTGAATTAGAAGATCACCGTTTTCGTTTTGATTGACAGATAGGCCAATAAACGTTGCACTCCCGCAGTGCTGAGTGGCTTTGACTGCATGTGCCGCACTATGTTACTTAATGTGACAAATACTTTAGGGATGGGAAGGTTAAACGTGTAAACGTTTAGTGTTCGGGTAAAGGTTATTAAATTCGTCTTAGAGTTAGTATATTTATCAAAAACAATTTTTCAACAATTCATCAATTCAATTCAAATCGTGGAAAGAGATCCATTTTGACTGGTGCGCAAGTAATTCATCTACATAGTGGTACTATATTTTTATGTCCGATGCTTACAAATTGGCGTCAATTGCTCAATCTTTATCGTTCCGCACGGCGCGTACTTGCTGCTACTAACAAGTGACATTAGACAGGCAGGCCGACTGATCGTCTGGGATCGACGGAGTGCGCCACCGTCATCACGGGCTTCCCGGAAATTGACTGCCAGAATAACAGCGGGTAAAATTAGCAATTTGTTCGGTCTGGAAAAACCGCCGTTAGTTCAAGGGTTTAAACATTTAGGAAACTAGGTACCTATTTTTTCCATCCTAACCGGCATGAAGAAATATCCCGATTAATCAAAATATCAATTGTCTCAGTTTTTCCAAACAAGCAAACAAACAGTTTTTCGCATACTTGCATGTTCCTGTGACGTGCACATGAGTGTTCAAATGAAGGCTTATAAATAAATAAATAAAAATGTTTCAATATAAGGAAAGAAAGAAAATTTGAATATTGTGATGTTTTAGCAAGTGTAAAAATGTGTGATATTTGCAGTTGAATAAACCCAAGTATGTAACTGTTTCTGTTGCAGCTGAATGCAGTGGTGGGTATGGGGACTACAAGCGTTCCAGCCAAGAGAAGTTGGGTGACGGTCCACAGACCCACACGGTCCTCGTTGAGGGAGGGAGTGGCCTTCACCATCATCGACAGTCGGCAGACGATGATGAAGAAGACGATGAGGTCCCTCCCTCCTGTGGTGAGTTGTAGCACACACACAAACACCACGTGGAGGCACTTTTTTACCATCATATGCCATCAATATCATCATAATTGTTGTATTTTATGTAGTAGTTACTGTTCTAATCTTAACTAATGTTTACATTCATTTGAATAACCCGCTTTGTTCTATCCAGTGCCTTCTGACTATATTGTCAATTATTTATTTGTATCATTGTTGGTACATCTTCTTCTGTCTGTCATTTCTAAAAGATAAAAACTTACACATGTTTTTTCACATTGCTCTAGTATTTATAAATAAATACCTTATTTTATCCTTGTAACACTTCTATCACGATTAATAAAACATCAATAATAATATATTTGATAATATATAAACAGAATTTTAGAAAATGTGTAAACAATGAAAAATAGCACCTGACTGGACAGTTCAAGTTCCTGGCTTCAGTCCCCAGTAGAGTTCTGTCTAAAACATCATCACACTCATTTTTAATACAATCCAGGAATTCAAAAATCACAAAATTTACAAAATTTAAAGATACACATAGGGAAGGTTTCCCAATTAATGCAATTGAGAAATAAACCATCAATCATACTAGCGGCATTGTCATCTTCTATAACAGTGGTTCCCAAACTGTGGTACGCGTACCCCCCAGGGGTACGCGGGGAGTTTCCAGGGGGTACGCCAAAAATTCCAGGATAACCAAAAATTGCCATTTACTGCTTCATAATAAACCTTGCTTATTTGTTAAAAGCTTCTAATTTGTGAAGAATATTTACACTGGACAAAAGCATAATTACATTCTTCTGAGTTCCACAACTGGATTCCGCGTAACAGTACAATGACTCACTCACTTGACTAGACTACAAGCCCCAGCAGTGACCTATCGACACCTGCTAAGGGGGTGGGTTGGGGGGGGAGCTTATCTTATCATAGATGGGGCGCGCTGTGCACATATCAGTGCAACGTTAACTAGCAACCTGTCTGCAAGCAAGTAGTAAGTGAATAGGCCGTCACAAGTGAAGGGTGAAGGCACGTTTTTGATGTGTATTTATAGTGAGTGTTGGAGATCAAACGATGGGGACTAAAATAAAAGTACAGTCATATGTCATTGATCGACTTTTGGTTACATTTGAAAGAGGAACATACACTCCTTTCCAACAAGGCTGTAACTTTGTTAATGCCTTTTTGCACTACGTACCTTTGTGAAAAGGCTTTTTCAACATTAACAATGCTTAAAACTAAAAACAGAAATCGACTAAATGCTGAGAGAGATCTATGACTAAAATTGTCACCAATAACACCGGACTTTAAAACCCTTTGTTCCTGTAAACAAGCACATCCTTCCCATTAGTGAGGAGCAACACAAAAATAAAGGTATGTCATTTCTACTGTTTCTAGTTTTTAGAAGGTGGGGGTACGTGGTAGGATCCAAACTGCTCAGGGGGTACACTGTCTGAAAAGTTTGGGAACCACTGTTCTATAAAACCAATGTTAAATGTGTGTAATATGTGACACATGGGTCGTGTTATGTTTGTTGTAGCAACGCTTACAAAAAAAACTCGAAAACATGATATATATATTTACCAGACTTAGAGAAGTTCTTAACTCACACCTCCTCCAATTAGTTTACACTTCGCTAACACTATCAACCATAACATATGGAATTAATGGTTGGGGAGGTGTGGTTGACAGTCATCTAAAATCTCTTGAAATTACACAAAAACTTATAAATTGAATTAAATTTTCACAAAAACAAACAAATATTACCCTTCTGAACTACTTTTCTTTAACATCAAACTCCTAGACATTCGACAACTATACTTAAAAACCATACTCACCTTTGTACATAATCACCCTAATCTATACAAACCCACAAAATTAAGCACTACAATTACAAGAACAGTTGACCACCTAACAATCCCTAGAAAAAATACAAGTCTAGGACAGAGACACTGTGACTTCTTAGGTCCTAGATCTTATAATAATTTACCAATCATTATTATGTCAACTCGTTCAAAAACAACCTTCTAGAGAGCCACACATACCTGGCTGCTGAAACAGTCCCGTCCGAACTGCAATCACCTAATCAACTTTACTTCTAACCCACACATATTGGAATAAAAACTCGAACTGATTGTGACCAAATTCTAAATTTCTTATTTATATTTATATTGTAACTAAATTCTAACTTTTACTTTTTTTTAAAGAAACGTTTTTATTTATTTATTATTATTTATTAATTATATTATACATTTAAGCATCATTCATTATGTATGCTCCTACCTGTTTAATCCACCATACAAACATGTTTAAGCTTATTGTGGCCCACACACAGGTCTCCCTGACCTCTTTGGGCTTCCAGTAAAAATAAAAATAAAATCTTATATCCAATATCTATTTACTTACCTACATCTAATACCTTATAAATTATAATTAGGAATAAACACTGTTCTCTTCTTATACCTATGTAACAAACTGTACTTATACTAGAATAAAACTCAACTTTGTATTGTATTGTATTATATAAATAAAAATAAAATACAAGAAAGTATATTTTGTTCTAGGTCCTATACGAATACGAAACTTAGAAGATCTAATTCGCCAGCTGGAGCACCACTCATCGCGTCATATGAGTCCAAGCGGTTCCGAAGATATCCGCATGTCCGAAACGGAAGCGGACCGACACTATAGGATCGAGCCTTCCCACGAGCCACAGGGGTAAGGACTATTATCTGTTTCACGAACACACTTTTCAACTTACAGGTTACACACATGCAGTTGTATAGTTAGAACTTTATTACTTCAATTTCTAGGAATGCACATGATGATCGATATTTTTGTTTTTTGTCTCTCCACTCACTAAGGAAGGTCATGTGGACCGAAAACGTTTTGATATGTAGTATATTTGTTTATTTATGTGTTTATATGTTAGCTTTTGCGGCGCGCCCTGGCTTAGAACAAATAAACTGATAAATCATCAAAATATTTTTCTTTATTTACAAGTGCAGTGGACAGTCCAAAAAATGTAGAACATTATTAATTATTATGTTGTTACACTTAAGTGCAGCATCGTTCCGCCAAGCACCTCCACAGGGTGAACGAGCACGCTTCTATAGGCTAAACACCAAGCAATAAGTCGACTTAAATTTGTACATTTCTTTGTCAAGTCATGGGGGGGGGGATCACGGTCGTAGTTATGAATAACGTGAGTTTAAGCTGTTAGTCTGCCAATTAGCAAAAACACCAATCGTGTGAAATTTGTAAAAAAAAAAAAAAAAAAGAGAGCAACAACAACATAATGGTGCATTTTAGCAATAAATTTTCATCCATTATTGTACTACAAAATGCATCAGGTTGGGATGGTACAAGTAAACGTGTACACGTTTATTAATTATCCTTGATCAGTAAACGATTTTTATTTTATGCTGTTTGTATCCTGTGTGCGACCAGCCAAACTGTGTTTTCTCATGAACCAATTTACAGTCATTGTTTCATACATACATGCGAGTAGTCTCCAATTTTAACACCCTTCTCGTCTTTGGCAGCTTTGAGTCATCGCAAACTCGTAGGCCTACAGTCAAACGTCATTACGACCGGGCTCATTTTCTTAGTGTTTCTGCGCTCCGATTATGAAATTCGGCACATTGGCATCTGTTTTGTCTCGAGTGCAACCGATATCATCTAGGGCGACAGTCGTTCGCCCGCAGCCAAGCGCACGCGACTGCTAGAAGGCGATGACTAACTCGACCCTGTTTACTCCTACCCGAGTTGGGGGATTTTCAGCTATCTGCACACGCCGTCCCGAAAGATTTACAATCTTGAAACTCGGTTATGACCTGATATGTGGTCCATGACATACCAAAAAAAAAATCAGCCCGATCCGATAACCCGTTCTGTGTTAAAAAAGTGCGTAAATATCGACGATAATCGTCCGTCTGATTGGTTGGTTGGTTGGCTGGTTGGTTGGGGGGGGGGGGTAGTGGATTCTGCCAGAGGAATAAGAGCCTACAGAGAAAACGGTACAACTTAGAACTATGAAACTTGGACCACACTTAGATGTACCTCAGACTCACAAACTTCCGCCGAGAGACAAGCAATATTCCACCCCCAACACCCCCTAAATCATCCCCTAAAATTAAAATAATTCATAGCTCTAACCCAAAATTGAATTTTTAGTCAAATTAGTTATTAAAATAATGTTCTTATGTGTTTTAACCCAATCGGTCTATTTTCATTATATAAACCACATTTTGTCAACCCCCATCCCTTATAGTTTATATTATTTTTACCTTGATTTCCAGCATTCACCACGAAGGCACTTAATAAGTTATCATCATGAAATTTGACACGATGGTACATAATAATATTTAAAATAATCCGCCGAGAGGCAATTAAGCGATATCATAGCTCTAATCTAAAATTGATGTTTTATTCAAATTAGTTATTAAAATTATGTTTTAATGTGTTTTAACCCAATCGGCCTATTTTCATTTCCTAAACCACATTTTGTCAACCCCCATCCCTTAAATATTATTTTAACCTTGATTTCCAGCATTCACCATGAAGGCACTTAATGAGTTTATCAGCATGAAATTTGGCATGATGGTACATACTAATATGAAAAATCATTCGCCGAGAGGCAAGCAATATTCCTCCCCCAACACCCCCTAAATCATCCCCTAAAATTGGAATAATTGCTAACTCTAAACCAAAATTGAATTTTTATTCAAGTTATTAAATTATGTTTTAATGTGCTTTAACCCAATCGGCCTATTCTCATTTCCTTTATCACATTTTTTCAACCCCCATCCCTAATAGTTTATATTATTTTTACCTTGATTTCCAGCATTCACCATGATGGCACCTAATGAGTTATCAGCATGAAATTTGGCATGATGCTACATACTAATATGAAAAATCATTCTCCGAGAGGCAAGCGATATTCCACCCCCAACACCCTCTAAATAATCCCCTAAAATTGGAATAATTCATAGCTCTAACCTAAAATTGAATTTTTATTTAAATTAGTTATTAAAATTATGTTTTAATGTGTTTTAACCCAATCGGCATATTTTCATTATATAAACCACATTTTGTCAACCCCCATCCCTAATAGTTTATATTATTTTTATCTTGATTTCCAGCATTCACCACGAAGGCAAGTTATAATCATGAAATTTGTCATTATGGTACATAATAATATGAAAAATAATACGCCGAGAGGCAAGCGATATTCCACCCTCAACACCCCCTTAAATTGGAATAATTCATAGCTCTAATCTAAAATTGATGTTTTATTCAAATAAGGTGGTTATTAAAATTATGTTTTAATGTGTTTTAACCCAATCAGCCAATTCTCATTTCCTAGACCACATTTTTCAACCCCCATCCCTTATAGTTTATATTATTTTTACCTTGATTTCCAGCATTCACCATGAAGGCACCTATGAGTTATCAGCATGGAATTTGGCATGATGTTACAAACTAATATGAAAAATAATTCGTCGCGGTGCAAGCGATATTCCACCCCCAACATCCCCTAAATCATCCCCTAAAATTGGAATTATTCATAGCTCTAACCCAAAATTGTATTTTTATTCAAATTAGTAAATTATGTTTTAATGTTTTTTAACCCAATAAGCCTATTCTCATTTTCTAAACAACACTTTTACAACCCCCATCCCTAATAGTTTATATTATTTTTAACTTAATTTCCAGCATTCACCATAAAGGTACCGAATGAGTTATCAGCATGAAATTTGGCATGGTAGTACATAATAATATGAAACATAATAATCCGCCAGGAGACAAGCGATATTTCACCCCCACTGTTCCCTACCACTCTTTACTTTGGAAAAAACGTTATGTTGTATAAATTACAATCTTTAATATTTTAATTGCTGATTAAAATTATGCGTCAATGTGTTATAGTCCGGTCAACAAATCATTCACACAAAAACCCAAGACGACATTAACCATATTAAATTTAATAAAAACATTGAATATTGCCAACTAGGCCTACAGATTGTAAACAAAAAAAAGATGATAGCTTTTGTTTCTAGACAATCTGTTTTAAAGGCACTGTATCCACATTTACACGTATTTCACATATTTTAAGTCTTGATATGAAACAAACAACAAAAAGATGTGATATCCCCCCAAAATACAAAAATTTGTAAAAAACGGCAGCCAAGCTCTCCTTCCAAAGTCTTCGGCTGTGAATGCTGCGAGATATAGAAGTTGAGCCAAGCATTTCATTCTTTCTCCCTAGTTTCGCATTGAAAAGAAGTAAGATCATTTCGCCTGTTGACGAGCGCCAAGCCAACCATTTTCGTGGTAAAAAAAGTTAAAATTTTAAACTCAAAATCATAAAAAAATTACTTGGCTATTGATTTTTTAGAGTCCTCGTACCAAAATCAATGGCCAAGAAATTTTTTATGATTTTGAGTTTAAAATTTTAGCTTTTTTTACCACGAAAATGGTTGGCTTGGCGCTCGTCAACAGGCGAAATGATCTTACTTCTTTTCAATGCGAAACTAGGGAGAAAGAATGAAATGCTTGGCTCAACTTCTATATCTCACAGCATTCACAGCTGAAGACTTTGGAAGGAGAGCTTGGCTGCCGTTTTTTACAAATTTTTGTATTTTGGGGGGATATAGTTTGCTCAAGGTCAAGCCTTGTTTGCAAGTATGTCTATGCCCTCCCCCCTCCCCCCCCTCCCCCACCCAATCTGCACTGAATTCTGTACCAGATCATTCAACAATCTCACGCTCATTAGGCCTTCATGTTGTCACGTAATAATAAATATCGGACACTAGAATAACGCTGTAAATGAACGGGGAAAAAACAGGTAAACTATCAAAACATCGGCTGACATCAAACTTCACAAAGACAATGCTGAAGACGAGAGGGTACCACAGCATTGTTTACGCGACCACTATAATCACAGCTATACCGCCACGCACGAGGGAGGGGTTTTATGACGCCGTGTATTGCCTGTACTGTGTCATAGCTCGCAATTGGAATTGAACGATTAGGAATTTCATCAAATCCACGATTCGGGAGACTTTTTTGTTGTAACATCTTCGATTAGTAATGTAAACGTGTACACGATTTTGTGACCAGGGTGTAAACGTTTAGTGAAATACATGCTTTCTGACATCCCTATAGCATCAGGACTTGGTGCAAAGATTTTAAAGGTTTTCTTAAAATTAATCAAGATTGGAGTAGGCATTTTGTCTGGTAGAGAGCCAACAATTGCAAACGTATACATTTTAAATGCCTATGTTAACATAAAATATATTGTCTTTAGTTATTATAGTATATTGTTGTATATTTACCAAAATTTGCTAAATGCATTTAACATTTTATTATTTTTTGTGCATTTTTTTGTTGTCCAAAATAAATTGAAATTGAAAGTTTATATAATAACTGAATAAGATAGACTTTAAATAAATAAATAAAATAAAGGCAGTCAAACAAAATATTTTAGATCGATTTTTCTATTGGCTGTCAAATAAATTTTTCCCTACATTTTCATGATCAATGTATACTCATTGAAATAGATCAAATATGAAGAGGTATAATTCTTCTTTTTATATATTTTGATTAAAGCAATTCATAAAAATTAAAAACATACATAAATATGTAGTACTACGCTTTTTACATTGGGTCAAAAAGATTGAAAAAATCAAAACATTTTATCATACTTTGATAGATAAGATCAACAATAACATCTGTGAAGATAAGTTCACAGGAACTCAAAACTTCTATTCTTAAAATTGCTTTCAAAATATGTTCTCTGACATAATATACATTGTTAAAGAAGGTGTAAGAGAAGGTAAATTTAATTCGAACAGTGTACCGTGATTAATGCATGTTGTTATTTCATGGTAAGTATCCATGTTGAACAATATGTTGTAAACTTATTGGCGTTTGAGGAGGCCACTCGTTTCGTTCAAGGTAAGAGATTAAACTCTTGATATGTGTCGCTGTTATTAAGTTATTAATTATATTTTAGAACAATATATTGATGTTATATATATATTATGCTATTTAGATTAATAAATGTTGTGCTAACCACACGAAGATATTTAGAGTTGTTACCTTTTTGACGTTTTACCTTTTAAGATGATGCAATATCATCTTGTGATTACTAAATGTATTACACACGCGGGTATTTGATATAATTTACTCTCTATATGTAATCATTATTTTGGCAAAGCAAGCTTATCGGTTAAGAGTAACATTGAAGTAAAGCAATCTTCGCGAGTATTACTTAATTATATATATATTATATCTTTATTACTATGACATGCATATGAGTGAACACTGTAGAAGGCTTACTTAAATATATAAATAAATAATACTTAATTCTTTTAAAAGCCGATACAATGTAAAGGAACTTTGGAAATGCTAGTTAACTTTAACGATAAAAGATGTTAAAATTAGGCCTACTACTCAAATGGGACTTCCCCTGAGTGTCCAGCTTGCACGGCGGGCTCCATGCCACTATACTAGGAAGCTTCGCAAACGCTTTTTCATGCGCGTTGTTGGATGAGCGTATGTTTTTTTAAACAAAAAAAGCGTAAAATTGCGATTTTCTTGAGAAATTATTTTTCGATTGCACTCAAATTTTACACAAATATATAAATTCATAAAATTAAAATTCTGTGGAAATATCATTACAATCGGATAAAGCATGTAGGTGTTTTTCGTCGAATTAGGTTTTAAAAATAAAAATAAATCGTAAAATTGCGATTTTCAAAGAAATAATTTTTCGATAGCGCTCAAATTTCACACAAATATATTAATTCATAAAATTAAGGTTGTGTGAAAAAATCATTACAATCGGATAAAGCTTGTAGGTGTTATAAGTCGAAGAAATTTTTAAAAAAATCGAAAAAAATCGTAAAATTGCAATTTTAATGAGAAATAATTTTTGGATTGCGCTCAAAAACGTGGCAGTTCTAAGTTCAGAGATTACGAAGGCCTCCAGAAAATTTCTTCGCAATTAGAGTATCGGTTTAGCCGGAATCGTGTTAACAAACTGACAAAAATACAAAAAAAAGAAGAAAAGAAAAAAACATTCAGGATTTTTTTCTCCAGTGTAGTGAAATGGAATCTTCGCTTCGCTCGCTACGCTCATCCAACCAGTGGTTCTCAACCCGTGTGTGCGTGCGTGCCCCTGGGGGTACACGAGACATTCTAAAGGGGTACTTGGAAAAATATTAATTCTAGGAAGCTTCGCAAACGCTTTTTCGGGCGCGTTGTTGGATTAGCGTAATTTTTTAAAAACAAAAAAGTGTAAAATTGCGATTTTCATGAAAAATAATTTTTCGGTTACACTAAAATTTCACACAAATATATTAATTCATAAAATTAAGGTTCTGTGAAAAAATCATTACAATCGGATAAAGCATGTAGGTGTCGAAGTCGAAGATTTTTTTTTAAATGAAAAAAAATCGTGAAATTGCGATTTTCATGAGAAATTATTTTTTGGTTGCGTTCAAAAATGTGGCATTTTTAAGTTCAGAGATTTCGAAGCCACCTGAAAATTTCATCGCAATTGGAGTTTAGTCAGAATTGTGTTAACAAACAATCTAAAATACAAACAGAAAAAAAAAACATTACGGATTTTTTTCTCCAGTGTAGTAGAATGGAATCTTTGCTACGCTCATCCAAACTAAATTTTTAAAAATATTGTAATTGCTTCAGTGTTGAAAATACATTATTTTTATAACTTAATTTATTTTTGGTCAATATTTTCTGAATGCACTATTCTTCACCACCACTTTGGCAAAGTGGGTTAATGACATCCTACTATGAGTCGCCGGCCTGGCAATGCAGGGTGCTTTTTGTGGCGATGGGTTTGTGTCCACGTACTTGTGCGAAGTGGCATTCTCAACATTGACAGTGGTAAAGACAAAACACAGAAACCGATTGGACCCAGAAAGAAACATAATAATGGCCGTAAGCACATTGGAGCCC
Organism: Sweltsa coloradensis; assembly: GCA_024449915.1. Lineage (NCBI taxonomy): Eukaryota > Metazoa > Arthropoda > Insecta > Plecoptera > Chloroperlidae > Sweltsa > Sweltsa coloradensis. The sequence goes on from JAMZAV010000311.1 coordinate 181,035, forward strand.
CAATTTTCCCTACCAATGGCGAGAAAACAGGCTCAAGTTTCACATTAGGAAAGTCAATGCGAGCTATTAATACTTAATAGTAACGTTTCTAGAATAACAATTTGTCATTTGTATATGTACCGGTATGTATGCATGTTCTTCATTTTGTATCAATGAAAGACTAATATAAATAAAACACAATGTACCGGTACATTGAACAAATTTACCAAAGTGTATATAAATAATTGGTTTCACGATTATATAATATGTACGCCTTCCTGTTCTAAATATGATTGAAATATGTTAGGAGCTAGATTAATCACAGCCTCATGTATCACAATAAAGAAAAATATGGAGGGTTACGTGATAATTCACGACGCCTTTTAGGGGTACTAGGCTGAAAAAGGTCCACTGGACTTTACCATAGAGCCCTAGTGGAATTGAAAATATTTAATACATTTCAGAAATTTAAAAAATCCAACTCAACCTGGGATTAAATCCTGGTCTCCTTTTTGGTGGTTTACAACAGGGAGACCCGATTTCAAGTTCCCATTGAGATGGATTATAAAACTTGCAAAATTGTATTAAATTTAATCACCCACTTACAGAGTGTTACCCAATTACAAGAGTCAAAAATAATCTTCAACGGTCTTGTTGCATTAAAAAATACAATCAAGTTTGTATTGATGTAAGTGCATGATAAATGACCTTAAAAATGTTGTTGTATTTTGTGTTTTTGTTATCGTATGGCATATTTGTTATTTTGTTTTGCAATTAATTGATTGCCGGTAAGAATTGATTTTACCGTTTGCTTTTATTGTTCGTTGTTAATTTGTTCGACATTGAGGCAGTGTTATTTTTACGAAACATATTTTGAAACACAATATTATTATACAATCTTTTTTTTTTTTTTTTTTTACAAACTCATTTTATCATAATATTGATGATCATATTGGTAGAATTTGGCCCAGAGCATGGCACTGCTAATCGTAGAGGCGAGGAAAGAGAAAAAGTTCATCTTGCAAACATCACCTAGTAATTGGGGAGTATATAACTCCCTGAAACTAGAGGCGAGCTCTAGCAGTCATCGTCAGGGACCTCTCCCCCTTCCTTTAACGACCTCCCCGACGACGACGACAATGACAACATCAACGATGACAAAGATGATGACGACCACAACGGGAGAACCCCCCTTTCCTCCCCCTATCCGTGGCTGGTTCTGACCAGCATGGGACTTTCCTCCCCACATCACCTAGGCTGGAGTGGTGCATTATGACCTAACGATTGATGTGCCCTTAAATCAAATAAACTCAAAACTTGTTTTGTTGATATATATATATATATATATCATATTTTGCAGGTTTTGTTTGGCTCTATCTGTTATTGTCATAAGTTTATTGAAAAGTGAACTTTGAATTGAAGTTTTTTAGTTTAAAATCATTTAGTAAGAATGTTGTTTAAATGCTTATTTTTTATGTCTTTTAATTTAACAAAATTGGACGGTCTCACTTAGGCACCATTACACATCTACTATTCTCTCTTCCCGTTGAAAAGGTGATTAACCCAATCAAAGTTAAAAGGTTTCCCCCAGTCATAAACTGTTGTTAACGAGTCCTTCTAGACATTCATTCTAGACTCTTTAAGCATTCTTATTTGTTCATAGTTATTAGTTAGCTATCTGAAGACTGTCATATTGGGTGCATACCCGAAAACTCTTTGCTTATGCATATTTTGATTGTGGCCCACGCGCCTTGCGATCCAGTCCATGCAAATTTCAAACATATTTCAGCATTCCTTTCAGTTGATGAATTATGGACGCATTTGTAATTTTTTTTGCAAAACGCGTTGCAAGTATGTGCACGAACACCTCGATCTTTAAGTTTAAGTTCTTTATCATTAGATTTATACATGGTACAGTACAGTACAGGGTTCTTCACAAATCTTCACATGTGATATGTGTTAATTACCACTCATTGCTAAAAATTGTTTACAAATATATAAATATTATTATTGTTATTAATACAAGGTTTTTAAGCATAATCCCACTTTGAGGACATAGTTAGACATGTGAGCCAGGGAACAACAACAATTCAACTCAAACGACACCTCGGTCATTCTGTGTGTGGCTGGTGTGTAATTGTACTATACTAGGGAAACGCCAAAGTCGTTGTTAAACGAGTGAGTGAGTGAGCCAAGTGTTGAGTACCCGGGAACATCCCCTTTCCTCCCCTATACCTAAGGATCTAGCCCATGAGGAATGATACCGGGTACTCAACACATGGCTCACTCACTCGTTTAACAACGACTTTGGCGTTTCCCTAGATATTTAAATTGAACATTTGAAATGCGAATCGTGTTCAAAACGTATTAGCGTGAAACATTAACAAATTTCCAAGATCAAACAAAATCACCTAAGTTTTATTTCCCATTTAACACCCCTCAAAAATAATATGTGGGTGTAAAAACATAAAAAAAGTTCGAGCTAACGGGAATCGAACCTTAACCCTCCGTGTGGTAGGCTAAATGCTTACCAATAGGCCATGCAAGCCACGTAGAAGTGGTCCCGATAGCTGCTACTAAACAAATGCTATCGATATTTTAAAAATCACATTTTTATTTATTGTAGGATTAAATCGCAATGGATGTACTTGATTTTGTTAGCAGTTCTCAATAATTTCGTACCGGATGTCTGTTTAAAATTTCAGCCCAATCTGTTCAGCGGTTCGGCTGATTTACGACATACAGAGACAGACAGATAGACAGACAGAATCACAGAATGAGAACCGTTCGAGTTGAATGGAGACACTCGGTCGCTCCGCTCCCTCGTTTAAAAAATCAGCCGAATCCCTGATTAGATTGCACTGAAATTTTAAACACATCTGGTACGAGTAAACTGAGAACTGCTAACAAAATCAGCTAGATCCATTGTGATTTAAATCTACAAGAAATAATAAATTGAAAAATAGGCTGCAAATGTCTGGATTTAATTTAACGACAATGGTTTTTTTCTCGATTTGTTTAGTCGGGAAACACTCCCGTAGGTGTAATTGTTATTATTTACTACAATTCAGAAATTAAAAAAGTCCACCCCAACCGCAACTCTTTTAATTTCTGAATTGTAGTAAATAATGACAATGGTTTTGTTTTTGAAAAAATATTTTTTATTTGTTATTTGTCAGGCTGTGAAAATTGCATGCTGTAACCAAGATGTATCAAATCTTGCAAGCTCAAGTTACTCCCAAATTCCGCTCGGAGATTGAGTAAAGCTTGCAATCTTTACACGTATTTCGTACTGGCTATGATTTCCATAGTATTGTCACAGATGATAAACTACACTGCGTTATATGCATTTCAAAACATGTTTAATAATTTTTTAAACAATCCAGAAACTACAAAATCTTTCCCGATCAGGGCATTGAACCCAGGTCTCCCACATTCCGGGTATAAGAGCACCTTATCCAACTAGACTAGGAAAACACCAAAGTCATTGTTAGACGAGTGAGCGAGTCATGTGTTGAATACGTGGGAACATCTTCATACTAGTTGATTGATATATAGGTATAAATGATAAAGTTGAGTTTATTTGTTATAAGGGCGCGCCAACTGTCCATAATGCGCCACTCTAGCTTATAATAGGCGTTGGTCTTTTACCAACGCTGTCTAGATCAAGTCTTAGTCTTAGGTAGGTATAAGAGGAGAAAAGTGAATGATACCGGGTACTCAACACATGGCTCACTCACTCATCTAACAACGACTTTGTTGTTTTTCTACTTATTAAATGATAGCAATTGTTGTAAAAGTTTACCCCGACTGGGAATTGATTGTTATTGTTATTGATTGGTAGCAATTGAGGGGTTGACTGCATAGACCAGCTAAGCGACAAATGTGGAATCGATAAATTAGCATTTTTACCTGTAATTTTCCCATAGAGCAAAATGCTATTTTGAATTTCGTTTATTTTAGAAATCTAAAGAAAAACATTTCACGGAAAACATTGTCCCCAGAGACTACAAAATGCAATTTTTGGAGGCAAAATGTCAGCTAGCTGGTTTATGCACGCGGTCCCAATTGTTGTATAATATATCATGAAACTTAACAATTACAACCAATAGCAATTTAGTTTTCTTTTGGCCTCGATAGCTCAGTTGGTAGAACATTGAGACCTAAAGCGGAAGGTTCTGGGTTCGATCCCGACAATTGCTATAAATCAATATTAACATTTGTTTTCATTTACACAATTTAAACTCTCTACAAACTTGCTATACAACCTTTTACATAATTGTTTACATAATTTACACATTTACTTTAAAACTCGTATTTTAAAGCATGTATTTGCACGCGCAATGTAACGTCCAGATATTTTTGACACATCTATTTGCATAACACTTTTGTGCACGTATTTAAAGAGCACTTTTACTCGTAGTTCTAAGAGTAAGCACGAATTAAATGCATGTAAGATATGTCCCGCCCATTAATAACAATAATTCACACATAAGACATCCCAAACATGCTTCGGTGAAGTCAGTTGTTACGAGGGATATAGGACACATTGGCAGTTGGTAAATAGCTATTCGTACGGCCAGGAAACAACCATTGTATATGAATTGTTCCATAGTTGTCAATAAAGCATATTTTAACAACCCTTCAGTTGTAGATTACCAATTTTTTTATTAATTGCCCAGGAAAAATTTACGAAAATGTTCAATTTTGGACTTGTTAACAAAATATAACATCGTAAACATAAATTTAAAAAATAAGTTTTAGCGTACTGCGTGCGCTTCATTCCACTTCCACGACAACTGTGCGAAATGTCTAACAACTGCGGTGTCAGTCAGCCACGACAACTGTGCGAAATGTCTAACAACTGCGGTGTCAGTCAGCCACGACAACTGTGCGAAATGTCTAACAACTGCGGTGTCAGTCATAACAACTGCGGTGTCAGTCATAACAACTGCGGTGTCAGTCATAACAACTGCGGTGTCAGTCATAACAACTGCGGTGTCAGTCATAACAACTGCGGTGTCAGTCATAACAACTGCGGTGTCAGTCATAACAACTGCGGTGTCAGTCAGCCGAGCAAACAGGAATTTGCATAAAATGCTTTTACTCAATAAAAAGGCTATGTAAGGATTGTGAGAAGATGTTTAATCCAGTAATACAAAAAAAATTAAATATTTTAATGAAACAATATAGCGAGCGATAGATAATCTACATAAAAATTCAGGTACAAATTTTGACCATTCTGCTCTTTTTATTTATTTAAACTAGGCATACGGTAACGAAGAAAACTAAATACAATCGTCATTTTAAAATTTACTTTGGACGAGTTTCACTAATATGTGGTTGAAATGTATTTTTATATTGTATTCGGACCAGTTTAAATGTACTTCTTGTTTTATAGTACGGCAAGATTATTGATTTTGTGTACTAATCTCAATGTGGTGTCTACATTGAGATACTTGAAATATATTTAGGGACTTTTTAAATATAGATCAGAATCTCATAATATTGCTCTTTTCTGACTCCTTCTCAGTAGTTAATTGCAGTGTTACTGAGTGTGAGGTTTTGTCATTGTGCACATTAAACCATGACCAATCAAACTATGTTGAATAATGCCAAACATTAAATTACCACAACCAAAAAATTACAAATCATAAGCTCATCCTTCAAATATAATTAGTTTAGCTTGGGTTTGTATTATGTACTAAAATATGTCAGGTATTTTTTTCACTAAGTTCATATTTCAAGGAATCCGATACCTAATCTGAAGCTACATAAAAAATCAAGAATAATAGTCAATTAATAATTATTAATAAAATGAATGATATTTGTTTATTATTTTCCTCGTTTTGAAGACTTTGAAGTCCATTTCAGTACCTACATGTTGTGTGTCGTTACAGGAAGCACAAATTCTACCTGTGAAAAACGACAAGCTAGCACGTTCAGACCCGTTCAGACCGTACATAGACCGAGGTAATTAATCATTGCATGACCTTGAATATTTACTTCACTATTTTACTAAATTTTATTACTTTTGTAATCACATTTATTAATATTAATATTCTTTATCACAATACTCAACTCACTTATCTGCTTCCTAGAAAACAATATGAGCAATAGTTCCGCAAGTAAGGAATGACTTGGTTTGATATATTAGTAAGTTAGAATGCATTTCTCAGTCTGTTTGATTATACCGAAAGAAAAAATAAAAAAATACATGAATTCGGAGTTTTGTTAGATGATTATGTAATATTAAATCATCTAGGCTCCCTAAATAACGTATAAATACTCAATACTCATGTTTCCACATACTTCTTCTTAGAGAGTACTTGTAGAAGGTTGCCTGTACGGAATGGAGTTTCTAAACTGAGTAATGTAACAAGTACTGCTGCATGCCGTCAATAGAGTAAAATACATTAATAATTATTTATCGTGCATGAGCTTTAGTAAGGATTTTTCTTAGCACACCACTTTTGTTCAATACAATAATATTAGAAAATTGATTGATTTATTTATTTATCACTTTACCCAAATTTATCTAATAAAACTTAGTGTGAAATAGTGTGAAAATCGTTGATCCAGTTGGAGTTTCTGCTTCCAAGCAAAAGGTTCTGGGTTCGATTCCGCTTTTGGCCGGAGTATTATTAATTAATCCGGGTATATGGTGACTCTTGAGCCATTCTAGAAATACAAAATGAATAAATTTGTTCCAAATTAACGTAGACTTTTAAGCATCACGGGTGCATCGTCAGTTGAGAGATTAATGCCTTTAAACAATTTTTTTTTTAAATCCATGCAGCCCAACAGAACAGAACAGGCAGCGGCTGCCGTTAATTTTGATCCCTGGCTATGGAGATGTCAATCGCTATCCAGCACCTTAGCGTCAAATTTGTGCATCGCCCGAGTCTGTAAAAATACATAACGATGTCGCTACAGTAGCGATTGATATGATAACGAGAATGGATAAGGTGTTGCTACAAGAAACACTGCCTTGCTACGAGAGTCGTTAGAACTGCCAATTCGTATTTGTATTATACCAAAATAAAGAGTAACCAAATTCATATGCTATGTAGCTTTTTATTAAATTAAAGAAATATTGGCAGAAACCTTTAAAAGTGTAAAACGTGCACATATTGACAATTACAAAGCTTTTACGATTACCTCAGCCATGTCTCAACCCAGCGCGTACCAAATAGTCTACGGCAGGCTGTACGACGATCTCTCTAAGCGGCGATCAAGCTACCGGTCATGCGAGAGGTAGCTAGTTCGATCTCCGGCTCGGATAACTTTTTATTTTTTATTTGTATCCAAACATTATTGTTTATGTCTTGTCTACGAAGGAAATTTTTATCAACATTTTGTGCAATGAATTTTCTTGTAGGCGCCTCCTCTCTTCGATCGACTGTTGCCACTTGTCGCAAGAGTTAAAATAAAAAGACCCCTGCTGAAGATAATTGCAATTGCAATATCCCTGCGAAGAATTCAAGGTCTTGACCTATTTTATTTCGGATACTTGCCTTTTTTACTTGGCTGACACTAAAATCTCAGAACTAAAAAATTTACAAACTAAACAATATTAAGTATTATTATGACAGTTGACAGTTGCAGCCTTATTGCAGCCAAAGTGATCGCCAAAGTTTTTCCACCGCCTTTGTCACTGTTCGTCACAGCTTTAAGTACCATTTCGCGCCAACTGAACTACTTTCCCCGCCGATGGTGCAGCCTATCAAGAATTGATTCACAGTTAAATCATATCAAGATAACGATTAATGGCGGCAGTAGCGACAAGCTTACAGGCTCAGGACGGTAACAAAAATTGATAACGTTTCATATTTCATGTCAACCATAGTTGTATCACGTGTCGTAGCGACATTCACGTTATTATTACAGAATCGCACTGCAGGTCGTTTAATTATTTTTAAAAAATAACAAATAAATTAGTATTTAGAGTCTACCCACTCAGTCATATAACTGATTTTCAGTGGGGGACATTAAACCAAAGCGACCAAACCAACCCTGTAGGCCCCAAAACAATCGACGATTGAGCAAAAACCAACCAAAGATCTATATTGTTTTAGTTAGGAAATATAGCAATCAGTGGTATGGACAGTGCGAACACCCGCGGATCAACACCAGAATCAACAAGGCCGATTCAGAACAACTTTGAATTTATTATGTGCCTGGTTGCTAGGACGGCTCCAAAGTCACCGTTTACAAATTTCTAACGCAATAACTGATGGACCAAAGTCCAAATCAGAAGTTTAAAAACTTCTGCCTATAGCGGGAATCAAACCCTGGACCTTCTGCACTGGAAGCAGAAACGTTAACCACAAGACCAACGAGCCTCACAAAAATACTGATTGCTAGTTGGTCGTTACTCGCTCATCGATGTCAATCAGGGTTGGCTTGGTCAGCTCTAAATTTAAGTCCCCCACTGAAGTTTGTTATGTGAATGAGTGCATAAGCTCAAAGTACAAATGTACAAATTTAGGTTTACGTAAATATTAAATTGATAACTAAGAATCGAATTATGAATATTTACAATCCAAAGTGGGAATTTCTAATCAATTCTCTCACAAATTCTGTCGGTTATTGACGTGCAAACGATATGGCGGTAAGGATGTAGGTCTACGTAGGATGTGATTTGACTTTTTTTATTTTATTTTGGCCTAAAATACAATATTATCAAACAAAAAGTGAAAATCTTTTAAAATACTACGTATTTCGAACAGTTGATATTCAAATTCTAGTCTTATATCAATGCACAAAATATTTGAAAATGTTATTTGAATTTTGAATCTTTGCACAAAACTCAAATGTTTTTTAGCGATGATGAAATCGCTTAGTTTTCATCGCCTACACCAAAAATAAATTAATCCAGTAGGTACGCAATCAATATTGCATAGCAAAGGTTCTACCAACAACATTGCAATAATTTTAGGTCACCACACAACGGTAGGCCTACAACTTAGTTAAAGTTTGAAGGTGGTTGCCCTTTGACAGGGTCCGTGTTTTTTGTTTCTTTCTAATGCTAAAAGCCAATATAATCCTTATTGTTTCTTTAGGAAAACACTAATTCTAAACCCATATTCGACCGATTTGCCGAATGATATGCAGCTTAGAAATTGTGTACAAAATGTAGCCAAATAACATATGCAATAGATGGTGCCATGAAATATTTATACACTGTTTAGCACACCAGAGGCTGTGATGTCATTTGATGAGTTGCTGAGGCAGGAGGAAGAGAATAACAATCATATTGTGAATATAAGGTTTTTAAGCATAAGCCTGCTTTAAGGACATAGTTATTGATTCATAGCAGTTGTCGTAAAAGTTTGCCCCGACTAGGGTTCGAACCCAGAACCTCCGGCTTAACGTGCCATAGCTCTACCAATTGAGCCACCAGGACAACAGAACAAACCACAGCTACATTGCAGTCTTCTGTTGGATTTATGTCATGGAAGTCAACAGTCACAACAACTAGCAGTTTGGTAAAGGTTTGTCCTGTTGTCCCGGTGGCTCAATTGGTAGTGTGAAGTAACTGCGCTTAGGCCCTTTAACATCCCCACTATTGGGTGACAATTGTAAAGTTACTGCGCTACGCTCCCTTTAAAAGAATAACATTCAAATCTGAAATTTGAATGTCGCGCCAAAAAAAACTCAAAATATTCTAAAAGAACTCAAATTTTTAAATCTCGGTGGGTCGCCTTTAATGACGAGAAAACTTGCCTCGGTCTACGCTCCCGTCGGAGACACTAGTAGTCACAATGGTCAGAAATTAAAAGTTGGGATAATGAAATCAGATGAATACTTTTCCTTAAAAAAAACAAATAAACAATTCAAAAATGGGTGGAATCAGAGTCCTAAAAAATTACACAAGTAGGGCATTAAAAACATGTTATCAAGCATTTTGCTGTTACTTACTTAGATCAATCAACCTTGAATCAATTTGGATTTTTGTGGTAACACTGAATGCTAGTATGCTAGAAGAGTACACATGCAAATTACCAGTTATCGGTGTAAAGATTTTAATGGTGGGGAAAGGTGCAATTCATTACTAAAATGTCAACAAAACAAAAGTCCCCCTCCATTATGAGTAGGCCTATAATTATGAAAAACACAGGGCGACATACAGGTTATTCATAGTTACTGGTTCCTACCTACCGATCGGTTTGTCCCTAGTATAATTTGGGTAAAAGCCCACCTTTCAAGTACATACAATTGTCTGTTATCTAGACTAGGAAACGCTCAGTTGGACGCGTTGATAAGCGAGCACGTGCTATAGCTAGACCCACATTGCACATTTTTTTAAATTTAAAAATTTACGACGTTCGCGTTTCCAGTATTATTTATTATTGCCAAGGTATTTGGGTAAACCCGTGTTTAAATCTTTACTTTAAAATCCACCGCCATCTAGAGGACCTTGACTCCTTGGGAAAACTATTTAAACTCTTTGTTGACAAATAATAGACTGCTTCCTCGAAAGTATTTTGATTACTTCTAGGTGGCAGTGCATTAGAAACTTTGCGCATCTTTTCGTTGCCATGGCAACGTTACTTTTGTTATAATGTAATTTCCATCTACACTACTTATCGGATCAAAATAAAATTAACATATTCGTGACCGGACGGACATTCTAAATGATTTGGCTATCTCAGATTTTGTCGCCGTTGAGTTTGAAAAAAAACTTTCGATTAACTTTAATGTAACTTTTTAACTTTTTGAACGATTTTGCCACAAAACTAATGGCATTCAATCGAGAACAAAGCTTGCGGATGGTGAAAATTTCAACTCGATCCGAGCCTCCGTTCGACCGCTATCATGAGCCAAAAAAGCTGCACGACTTTCCGTTGCCATGGTAACCGTACTTTGTTATAATGTAATTTCCATCTACACTACTTATCGGATCAAAATAAAATTAACATATTCGTGACCGGACGGACATTCTAAATGATTTGGCCATCTCAGATTTTGTCGCCGTGAAGTTTGAAAAAAAAACTTTCGATTAACTTTAATGTAACTTTTTAACTTTTTGAACGATTTTGCCACAAAACTAATGGCATTCAATCGAGAACAAAGCTTGAGGATGGTGAAAATTTCAACTCGATCCGAGCCTCCGTTCGAACGTTATCGCGAGACATACAAACAAAAAAAAAACAAACAAAAAAAAAAAAAAAAAACAGTGACTATTTTTTCCGGCAGAGTCAAATGGAAACGTCGCTTCGCTCGCTTAATTAGGGGCCAAAACAATGTGGCTATTATTCTAGCACTCATCGTGACGTTGTTTTGAAGTGAAGTGCCGGTATAGAAGTCTTGCTTCGTTACCACGAGTCCTGAGTTCGATCGAAGTGCGCGGGATCGCTGGTCGCGGTGATGTTTGGGTGAGCTCGGGTGCTTCCGTGTTTTAGTAATCTCCCGAACCACTAGCGCGCGCCGGTTATTTCTCTATGAGCGCGCGCGGCTCGGCTCGTTCATAGACATGACCTTGGCCCGATGCCATCCGAAGCATTCTTTACGTGTGAGTTATTGTTTGCCATCTGCCGGAATCGGAAACCATTGCATTGACCTTGCGAGAGGATTCATTTCAAAGTGATGAATGATGTAACTGGGAACAACCTAATTGCCCGTTCCCCACGATCGATTTACGAGCGCTTGAAGTTCTCGACGACGTTGGTTTAGGCGGCTGCCATCATGCCAGATGTCCAAAAAACTACAGTTACAACATGGCCGTCACTTCCGGTATTGTGCCGAAAAGAAACCCATGCGTAATAAAATCAACCGTCTCTACCTATGTCACTGGGTAGTGAAATGTGAAACGAAAGTCTAACTGGCGTGCGTAAGATAATTTGGTTCATGATTATCGAGCATCTCCGAATAAGTGAGAGTTACAGAATAATTCAGTAACAACTACAAATGGCGTCGGCTCGCGACAGTTACTCATGGTTACTTGTGGTAGGCCTAGTTTCTTGAGGTCGAACACTCCCGATATTGGCACTCAGTTACGCTTACGTGTTAACTTCCCTATCAGTTCGCATGATCAAAGGATTGCTCATGATATTGGAGTCAAACAATACGATTTGTCTATGAAATAATTCCCACTCGTTTCCATGATGACTAATGATTCATCACTCCCGATCATGCTCGCCACGAGGCACGCCATTGCCATTCCTAGCTACGTTATCATCTTGCAGTGAAAAGTTTATCGAGGATTATTATCTACATCTTCACTCGTTAATTAATGTTTAATGGTGATCCGATGATACCGTATTATTTGTTTTTAACACACGTTATGGAAACACTTGGCGATTCTGCACTAAAATGTCAAAAAATCGCGGACAACTTTTTATAGGGGCTACACGTCCAAACTATTGATCGGTGGCAGGCTGAAAGAGAACATGTCTTCTTTTGCGGAAGTCCATATTACCCACAAACCCCTTATTTTCCAGTTGCTCTGGGGTTCTCATCACCCACTACATACTTATGCAAATGAACACAGTGCTGCTATCTCAATATTGTTTCTAGAACTAACCTCGCAATGTTCTTCCCATCATGCATAGCGCCGTATTGTGGGATACCAATGACTCTCATAACCTTCAATGTTTCTGACACTCAGTGGTGATTATGCATGCCCATTAGTTAACTAGGAAAACGCTAAAGTCCCGTCGCGTTGTTGAGCGAGCACCGGTACGTGCAACAACGACCCGAGTACGACATTCCCATAATGTTACATACCAATAAGTCTTTGAGGTCTTGACCGATTTAGCTGAAAATTTGTAAAATAGGAGAGAATGTTGTACTTATTGACCCTGCAAAATTTCATAACGATCGAAACATTTTTATTTTTTTATTTTTTTTTTTATTTTTTATAACCAACGATCGGATTTTGTTCAAAAACTATACAGCAACCCGCCTAGATGGTATGTACATGTGTGAAAAATTTCAGGTCGATCAGAGAAACGGTGCGACCTGTATCGAAGCAGTAACAGAAAAAAACAAAAAAAATAGACATTCAAGCCATAAGAGTCAAGTGGAGACGCTCGCTCAATTAATAATTATAGTATAATGATTACAATTAAGTTTCTGATAATAATAAAATATGGAACACAAATGGTTAGATTTTAGGATGCCAAACCTTGTCTCTGACAGAGACAAAGCTGTGAGTATTATGCAAACATAACCTTGGCTTTGACAGACGGTTTAGTTAGGCTACTGTTTGTTATTTACAGTCTGAAATCCCAATCATAGTTCTAGGGGATCTCTAGTTAATCACGTTCATTATTATTTGTGAAATTACATCAATTTGAGGCCTGAGCCCTTGAGAGATGCAGATGATATGCAGTTATGTGCCTACAAGGCTAGGTTAGGCCTATACTTGTTTTTCTAGTTTTGAAATTTAGAGCGGCAAATTCGGTATCGGTACAGTAGAGCTATGGCACGTTAAGCCGGAGGTTCTGGGTACGAACCCCAGTTGGACCCTGTAGCAATCAAATAAAAAGTTCTCATTTTGTTATCAAAAAGCTTCAATTTCAATACATAAACTCAAAGTAAAGGAAGGCATCATTTCGTCATAAAAATAGCACTGCAATCACTACCCTTCAGCAAAGCTGCAAAATGAATACGTATTACACATCAGCGAATATTTAGGCCATATAAAGTTAATTTAATTGGAATTAGCTAGGCGTGTTTGATAATAATATTTTCAACTGTCATGAAGCCAACTAACTATATACATTTTTTTTAACAAAAATGTTGGTTTCAATGTCAAAGTGAAATTAATTGCATATTTTGGAGCTAAAACTTACAGAATTATTGAGAAAAGTTCCCGATTTTGCTATAATTTAGCAGAAAAACGTGATTTCCTAACGCTATACTCGATCGGGCCTTGGCCGTGAGCATTGTCCAATGTATGTATGTCTGTCTGTCCGGGCTCATACGGCCGAACGGCCAAATAGATTGAGCTGAAATTTTAAACACACATCCGTGACCAGGTAACTGAGAACTGCTAACAAAATGAGCAATATCCATTGCGATTTAAGCTCACAAGAAATAAAAATTTGAAAAATTTAAATCTAGATTGCAAATGTTTAAAATACCCATTAGTAAAATAGAACACAGCCTGTGAAAGTTTGCGATCAGTAGTACCTATGAGATGAACCAAGCCAATGTTTATTATTTTGTTTTTGGTTTTTGTTATGCATGGCTTCTGTCATTCTGTAAATACGTAATGCTGGCTCTCAAGGATACTATTATACACTTCGTTTGGGCTGGTGATGATCTACAAGAAACAGTGCAATAATGTCAATCTTAAAGTAATATGACTTATACAATATAATTTATAAACTATAGCCTACTTTATTCTAACCTATGCAAGGAAGTCGTACGCTTTCGTTTGCCTAAGCTGTGCATATTAGAACCTTAAGCCAAGAACATGGCTCTGTATATGATATGATATGATATTTATTGGTATTGTCATAGATATTTACATAATTCATGTAGATAATTAGACCCAATTAAAACAATATACATATTACTGTATGCATTTTTAAGTAACATCAAAATAGCACTTGCAAGTCAGTTTAAATACATAATCTAAATCATAATCATACTAATCGTTAAGGTAAGGCGAGGAAGAAAGTGACTTATTTTATCTCGCAAACATCAGCTGGTAAGTAAGGAAGTATATTAGTTCCCGAAACTAGAATGCGAGCTCTGGCAGTCGTCGTCGGGGACCCCCCATATTCTCTGACGACCTTCCCAACGACGACGAAAAGGACAAAACGAACTATGACAAAGATGATGACGACCACGACAAGAGAACCCTCCCTTTTCTTTCGCCTTTAAGTCTTTAATTTTTCATACATTAACGCTGGAGGAAGTACCTGTTCTAGGGGTCATACACCGGCCGTTCCATTTAGCCTGGGGTGTAGCCTATCTGGTCAACAAGGGTCTGTGACCACAAATGTTTGTGTAAAGATTATACTAGGGAAACGCCAAAGTCGTTGTTAGACGAGTGAGTGAGCCATGTGTTGAGTACTTACTAACATTACTTTTCTTCCCCCTACCTATAGGCCTCCCTAGCCTATCATAGGCTAGAGTGGCGCATTATGGCCTTACAGTTGACGTGTTCTTATACAAACTAAACTTAAAAACACTATTATTTATACCACAATATAATTATCTAACTTAAATGCAAATGTTCCCGGGTACTCAACACATGGCTCTCTCACTCGTCTAACAATGACTTTGGCGTTTCCCTAGTGATAAATACATTTTTCAAGATTCAAGACACTCGCACATGCACAAAACCACCTGTCGGACCGGCCAGATAGAAAAGTTTATATTCTCGCGGGTTTGAAGAGTAAACCAACTCGTAACATAGCATAGCGTCAGTGTTGACTAAGATACTTTTTAATGGTACCTAGATATAGATACTCTATGTAGGCTACCTATATCCAGATTAGGGATGCAAATTTTCGGGGAAATTTTGAGAGTTTGGAAAAAAACATAAATTTCTGCGTTTTTTTAGAAATAAATTAAATTTTGGGCAAATTTGATTTTCGTCTTCCTATAGTATGATTTTTCATAAATTTTATTTTTTATATTTTTCATTAGGTCTAAAGTTTAATTTAATAAGGTACAATAGTGGAACTATACTATAATATGACCTCCTACCTAGAGCATGGCAGTTGTGAATATTATTAAGCCTACCTCTTATTATTGTTTATTTAATGTTATGTTAACTCAAATAAGTTTAATTGTGTATGTTGAAATGGAACTAATTAGGAGATTCAGCAACCTTATAGGGAACCTAAGTTTTGAAGGCGGGAAGGAAGTTGGTTCTCTTTGGTCTCAGCGCCCATAAGAATTAGCATGGTACGAAAATGTAACTCGCCGTATCTTTTGACTCGCGCAAAAGAAATCTAAACCATAGGCGCCGAGTACGGGGGGGGCAACGGGGCTCAAGCCCCCCAGCTGTGATTCAGGGGGGACTGAGCCCCCCCCCCCCCTGCGGAGCAAGCTATAAATTGTATAAGTGAAAAATTCCAAGGGTTCAAATTGCTAACAGGAGTTACCAGATTTTTTACTAAATGGCCCTTCGAGTTCGAGTCAATGCACATCGACAAATGATGTATTTTTCCCACTTCACGTATTTTCTATGAGAGCATTCTAGGGTTGCTGACTGACGTGTGGCTAGTGTGTTATGGTTCTTTGATGGCGAAATTTAGTTTTCTAACGATATTTTTGGAGAAAAACTGTCAATAGAGCAGTGCACTTTTAAATCACCCTATATAATCATAAGATTTCACCTGAGAGAGTATTATTAGTTGCATGACTACCCAATCTTTATGGGTAGTTATTTGTTTGATATGACATATTCAATTCTTTTATCATTTTTTCACGCCTGAAATCGCGTTTCAGGCCATCAAACATAATGTAGGCCCCCAAAAAATTCACCTACGGTGTAAGCCTCCGGCAACTGGGGCTTCGCCCCAGGCCCCAGCTATTCCCACAATGAGCCCCCCCACCCAAAATCAAAACTCGGCGCCTATGATCTAAACCAATAACATCACAAATGCATAATTTTGTGAAGAAGATGATGGCATTCTACTTTGCTTGATGACGCTTCCTAAATTCAAACTATTATGAGTTAAATGGACCCATGTTTGCGCGCTGTCGCAAAATATGCACTCTGTCTGAGCGACAACCTAAGCGAGACGCAGCCACGTTGTGTGCAGCTGTGGCATCCTCGCATACTACATACATACATACATACATACATACATACATACATACATACATACACACATACGCCTGTCCATGGTTGCTAAATGTACTTCGCATTCAAGATTTTGTTGGCACATTAATGGATATTTTATTAGTAATGTATAATCTAGTACAACCCAGTGACCTCACAGTAGCCACAAAGCAAGTCGGATACCAAATGTTATGCTGATGCCATGGACAAAATGTTTTTACGTGCTTTTTCATGAGCAGTTTGGAAGGTTTGGCAACAGTGTAAATGTAGAGTTCACTTCAACTTGAAACAAATGTCAATTAATATTTGTGATAGAGCAGAGTTATGTATATCCACGCAAAGAGAAAAGATTATAGTTTCTTACAGTATGAATATAATTCCGGTCCGTGGTCGGGTTCTCGCGCTATTGCTTACGAAACATTTAGCACGAGTTAATCGCCTATACCACGCTGACCGGAGAGAACCGGACAACGCCCACTTAGGTTCCCTATTAAAAAATATTTTTTGTCTGTCTCTGTACTGGCTGAATGGATTTTATCCTGGCTGAATGGTTTTTATACTGGCCAGTGACCACCCACTTATTACATGGCAAGAACAAAAGAAATAAACCTAGCCTAAAGACTGAATTAAATTAGATGGTTCAATGTTTTGTTTAAGATTCATTGAATTCAATTACAAAATATGGTCAAGGTGAAGGAGGTATTGTTGTATTTTATTAACATTGCACATTTTGATTGTTTTGTCCTTGAATTCAATGGATCTTGAACGAAACATTGAAATGTCTAATTCAGGCATAAGCAAAATCATCATTCACTCAATTGAAAATTTCCCAAAAAAAACTTTTTTCTGCACCTCAAAGAAAAAAAAAGAAAAAAACATGTGTTTTTTTCCCAAAAATCCGGGTTTTTTCCAAGCCTTTACATCCCTAATCCAGATACAAGATCCGTTTTTAAAATTTGCCTTGGTAAAGATACAAGACATTTTTAAAAGTGCCTGTCTGATACAAATATACTTTTCTTTGTTTTTGACTTGGTGTTGTATTTCGATAGTGTGCTTGATAGCAGCGTATTGGCTTTAAAAAGTATTACAGAAACTTTTTTTTTATGGATAGTCAGTAGTTTTTTGCATTATTGTTTTGAAAATTTGCATTTTTATTTTTGCCGTTATTTTGCGATAATACAAATAAATGAACTTATACTGTGGATGCTGGAATTAGAGGGTTTGTTTAATTGAAATTATTATTATAAATAAAAAGCAAAATTATGCACAGCTAAAAGTTTGGTCTTGGGAGGGTGGTGGTCACAGCAAACAAAAGCAAACAAAAAAAGACTATTACTTAATCGGTTGGTATTGATGCAAGCTCATCATCATTCAGTTCTGTACCACCTGGAGTACCATTGCCATGGCACCCGTAGGAGGGGGCAAGGCCCCCTGGCCCCGAGCAAGCAGAAGTGCTAATTTTTCCTCATTTGATGTGTGGATTTATCAAAGTCCAACTTGCTGGTTGGTGTGGCCTGTGAGTAGGGGAGTATTGTATTCCCCAAAACTAAGGGCGAGCTCTGGCCGGTTGGGGTGCGTGTTGCAAAGAGAGCTCTTGCGCAACTTTTTATCACACCTTTCTTCATTCACACAGCCTTACTCATATTTATTTTCTTCTTTCACTTTTTTCGTCTCCATACTTGCCGGCCCTCTGCAACGAGCACTCCTCCGTTCCCTCCCACTTTAACCCATCCTATCCAACATCCTCACTCCTTCCCATTAACCCCCCTCGTCTTCCCTTACGTTCCTCCCATTGGAAAGAAGAAAACATGGTGGTAATCCACAATTATGGAAAAAGAAAATTTGGAAGATTCCAATACAATTGACATGGGCACTGATAACTCTACTGTTGAGTGCCCTAAAACAACATTAACTAACTAACTAATGATTAAACTTGTAGTATTTAAAATGTGCATGGAAAGTCGATTTCTTTACCAATGAACGTTTGTTGGATGAGCGAAGCGAAGATTTCAATTTCACTGACCCCCCAAAAAAATTAGCTTGGGTGTTTTTTTGTGTGTTCGCGCTCTACCGGGCAAACGGCATATGCGATCTTGATGAAAATTGGAGGGGACCTTCGAAATCTCTGAACTTAGACTTGCCACATTTTTGGGTATAAATTGAAGAAATATTTCTTATGAATATCATACTTTAACCATTCCCCCCCCCCCCCCCCCCCGATATTTTCGTGATATTTGGGCCAATTCTGACCAAACTAATGGGGTTACAACGTTCATATTTCACATGGACATTAAGGTAATGGTGGTGTATTGCCTTTTGAAAGAAAAAGTTGAAAAAGTTAGCCAGAATCCATAGAAATAAAGGTTTTAATATGAGTATTTTGAGGTGGATAATAATTAACAAGTAACTTTAGAAACTTGACAACAATCACCTACAATGCGTTCAAAATGCAAATCTTTGGGCCCCCAGATATTTTACATTCTATTAATTGGTATAACCATAGCAATACTACTTTATTTAACAAAAATGATTTTGCATTGGGACTTGAAAAAGTAAAGAGATTCCACGCATACTAAAAACTAAAAAAAAGCTCATCCATTAATGCGACTAAAAAAAGTGTTCGCGAAGCGGCCTAGTTAAATTTAGTGGTTGCCAATTTTCTGCAAGATAATTAGCTTATTGTGTCTTTTACCTGCAATAGCTTGTCTTGAGTTTTGAAAAGAATACCACTCCATGGAATAATGCGAGTTTTGACCGTCACAATAAAAGGTTTGCGAAAGTGAAGATGTGAGGTGTGGTAAAGTCAGATTATCTCAGTGGACAAAAATAGCTGATGACCATCCAACTCAATGCTGGGAATCTGAAGCCTTTGACTAAAAGACAAAACAAATGGGAGGTAAAATATTTTAAAGGTTTCCTTTAATATTCCTTTTGGTGGTTTTCAAATTTTGAGTATCGACTGCACAAAAATGACATAATTTTGGTATTGTATTCAGCCCACTACTTTTTTCTAAAACCCACCAAACGCATTCTAAAAACCTGATTTTCAAAATTTTCGCCTGCAGCGTTATTATTGCCCCCCAAACTCCCTGTGCTTGCCCAACGAAAGTACAAATTATAATTTTTGACCCCCCAACCCCCTGCCAAAATTCCTTTGGGCGCCCATGACCATAGGGATCAATTCTTGGACCTCTTGTATTTACTCTCTTTGGAAACGACCTTCGATTGCAAATCAAGAGGGAAAATGTTTGTGGTATGCAGATGACCTCGGCTCCCTGGGGGGGGGGGGGGGGGGGATGAAAATATGGATTCCTTCGACTTCATATTGATATTGATTCACTGTCAGAATGGTGTTTATTAAAATATCTGGGTGTCTATTAGTGATCACTAAATACTTTACAAACAAATGGAAATGGTTAATTTTTAATTATTGTTGGATGAGCAAAGCAAAGACTTCAATTTCACTTACCCTGTGAAAAATAGCTGGGGTGTTTTACCGGGCAAACGGCATATGCGATCTTGATGAAAATTGGAGGGGACCTTCGAAATTTCTGAACTTAGATCTGCCAAGTTTTTGGGTACAATCAAAGAAATATTTCTCATGAATATCGTACGTACAATTTTTTTCAATTTTTACTGCAATATTTTTGTGATTTTTGGTGCCAATTCTGACCTAATGGGTGGGGCTACAATGTTAATATTTTACATGGAAATTAAGGTAATGGTGATGTAGTGCCTTTTGAAAGAAACGGTTGAAAAATTTAGTCGGAATTCATAGAAATAAAGGTTTTAATATAAGCATTTTACAGGTGTATAATAATTAACAAGTAACTACTATAGAAACTTGTTAATAATCTCCTACAATGCATACAAAAAGCAAGTCTTTAGGTCTCGAAATATTTTACATTTTATGTTGGTATTACTATAGTAATTAATACTACATACTTTATAAAATTATCCTAATTTAACAAAAATAATTTTGCAATAGAACTTGAAAAAGTCATGAGATCCCATGGATACAAAAACTTGGTAATCATTGGACAGAAATAGTCAACCAAAAAAGCTCATTCATCAAAGCGACTAGAAAAAGTGTTCGGGAAGCGGGCTAGTGTAAATAATTTTGTCCCTCAGTATGTGAATGAAATTCGAGATCTTGGAATTACAGTCGCCACAAATTTGTTATTTAATCAACATATTATATCAAAAATCTTTCCCAAAGCACATAAAATGTTAGGATTCATAAATCAAAACTGTGTGGACACCTGCAGTGACTGAACATTACACCTTCTGAACATATCTATAGAGGACTCAAATCACCTAGAGAATGCGCTAGTGTCGCGGGGGCGTAGCACCGTCATGGCCGCCGAGTGAGGATACCTTTGTAAACACCCATATGATCCTACACAAGCACAGTGTAAATCTATAAGGTTTTGGGGGAATAGAATAGGTATCATGTGGCTCATTATGAATTCAAAATCTAGTATTTATTTATTTAAAAGTATTTCTAGTATTTATATAGATTTATATCAGCATTTATAATTAAAATACCTACGGATATAGTCTGTCGGGCGCCTGTGAACGTAGACATTGATATAAACCGCTTATTTTTGTGGCCGTTACACAACGTTACACAACGTTACAGAGTCCAACATACTTTGAAATAATATCAATATAATGACTAAATTTATTAATATCAAAGCAAAATATTTAGTTATGTTCTATAATCTATAATAGGCCTAATATGGAATGTAATGCAATATTAGAGTAGCACACAGCGTTTTAATTCAAGCAACAACAATAACGTCACTCAAGCTTTGTGAAGAGTGAAGACAATAAAGCAGTAAACAATAAACATTAGGCCTATGCGTTCCTAAATTATTAGAATGCAAAGTAAAAAATTACTGGACAAAACACCAATATAAAAGAACATTTGGAATAACAAGTCAACATGGTATTGTGCTTAATTTTCTCGGAATCATGGTAGCCCAGGTATTAAAATGCAATACTTAAATTTTTTAAACCTTATTCACCCACTCTTGAGGGGATTTGATTGTTTTATTGTGATTACGAAAATACCAATATAAATACTATAAACAAAATCAGGAATTGAACCCATGGTCTCCCTCTGGCCGGGCGCGGACTATATAACTGGGAGTGGTGATTTAATAAGAATTTGATATTCACTATATTATTAAAAAATCAAAATGCACCAATAATTCAGCAACAAATACACTACCGCGGTCTCGGTGGTCTTTTGGGAGGCATGGGTTCGATCCCCGGCCAAGGTTGGGTTTTGTAAATCTGGACTTAGCCCATTTATTGTGATATAATCTAGGGCTACTGATTGTTTTAAGCCAAAAATGAATTAGTCTTATCAACTAGGTATGAATTTAATATATTAATATGAAGACCACTCTTTATAAAGATCTGACTGAATTATACCTAAGTGAGAGGGAATGTGTTTTGTTTCCGTAATTTCTTGTAGATTCCTTACACGAAATAACGAATCAGTGCATGTGTTCAGTCACTTATCTTCCAATAAGTGGCTTCAGCAAATATACACTCTAATGGCAAGTGGGTAGGTGGATTGTGGACAGATAATATTCAACGTACGAAATGTGTAACTAACAAAATAACAGTAGGTATAGTTGGTTAACCAGTCGGCGTTTGATTACGTTTTCAGTGTCTCCAATGCATTTTTTCACGGAATGAATTATGTTTCTGTTAAAATATGATGTTGAAGACTAGATTCCATGCGCTGCTGTTTGTTGTGTGCGCGATAGAACATCACAATACTTATCTCAATTAGTTAATTTCTTACGCGCGAGGATAGCATGTGTAGATTCTATCCTCACTAGCGCGTTTCCAGCGTTCGCCGCCAGAGTGGACATGAGAAGATGGAGCGCTCTATAGTCAGGCCTCAAGTTAAATATGCGACCCAAATTTGGAACCCAAATCATGTCACAAAAATAGCTATAATAGACTAGAGAGAATAGCAATGGTATTTCAATCTCTTACGCTTTAAGGGCCAATTAAGGCTAATACAAAATACCACAGAGTAAACTATCTGGCTATGTGTTCTGAAAATAAGCTAAGCACTCTTGAAAGCCAGAGGATATTAATGGATATAGTTCTGATCTACAAAATTGATAATAACCTGTTTGACTCGCCTCTTTAACCGAATCATTGAACTACCGTGTGCCACCAAAGAAAACACGAATTATTCATATAGTTGGATTCAGTTAATAATGCCGCGGCTGAGGGATCGCAGCACTGTCGCTACCAGTTAGGAAATAACAACACATGACAGCTCTCTAGAACCAACGATATTCGTCATTAAAACTACTATTCGTGTGTGAATAAAGACACATTACGGAATGTATGATTACCCAAACACTGGCATCAAGGTTGGCAACAATTAGTGCGGAAAATTCGGAATTATCAATAAAAACAAAAGAACTAAAATAAACTTTCCAAACTGATTTAGTGGACTTACCTTTTGATTTAATATCGCTCCGTGAAGGAACAAAACTTTCTTACAGCCCTTACAAGAGGCCTTACAATAATAGTTTTTGATCATGAAATGTCATAAGATAGGTAAATTAGTTACTTTTGGGTCCGTGGTAGTTTACAATATTTGCATACACTCTTTTCTGTTTGCTGGTAATCTAAACTGGCAACGTGTATCATCTTCCCATTGATGTCAATTGTGGGACATATGTGTCATGTTTCAATGTGACCACAAATAAGTAAATGATATTCAGAGCATTTCTCCAACCAAGGTTTTGAAGGTCCTCTGAAAATGTAATTTATATCGGAGTAGCCGTTTGACCGGTACATACCTAACAAACAGACTCAAAATTGTTGTAGAAGTAAATCGTAGAAGTATGATTTTAATGAGACATTTATTTGATTACTCTCATATTTATAGCATATATAAATGCAGTTGTTTTAAGAGACCCCAATAATTTCAAGTTTGTCCGGTAGAGAGCAAACAACCAGAAAAAATATTTTACAGAGAAAAAATATGATTTTTATTTTTGGAAATATTTCTTCAATTGTACCCAAAAAAGTGGTACTAGTTAAAAATTGTAAGATTTCAAAGGTTTCCTGATAATTTTGACGAGATCGGAGTAGCCTCGTGTCCAGTAGAGAGCAAACTAACATACAAATGAAACAAATAAAAAACACCTATCTGTTTTCCTCAGGGTAGCTACGTTGACCTCTTTGCTACGCTCATTCAATCGAAAGTGAGTTACCAGTATAACACAAGATTCTGTTTGGCTTTCAGACGCCGGTCCCGAGAAGACGACGGCACTCGGTTTGTGTACGGTCGCTACCGGCACCCTAGCGGTCGTGTACCCGGCTACCATCAGCACCTACCTGAAGAGGAGGGCATTTATGAGACTGCAGATCACATCAGAGAAAGGAGCGGCGAAGCGCGGGATAGTGAAAGGTGAGCACTCTTGCTAATATTCCACCTCAAATTCTACCTAGTTAAGGACATGCGTTTGAGCAAATTCCTGTTTGCCCGGCTGACATGACACCGTAGCTGTGTACAGTTGTCACGGAAGCGGAAATGAAGGGCTCTACAGTCACACTTTCCCAAAAATTATTTTTAATTATGTTTTTAAAAACTGATTTGTGGACTTTCTATAAAAAATTTAACAATTTTCTGGCATATTAACAAAAACAATTTGATAGTCTACGGCTGTAGGGCTGTTCAATGTTCATGTATGTTTCCTTGACATCTATGAAAAGTTTTTGCTTCCAAGCCGATCGAATAGCTATCTGCCAAATGCCAAATGTGTCCTATCCCTCTTAAAGAGGCTATTATCCCCATTTTTTTTTTTTTTTACCACATAAATAATCTATTCTATACTAAAATGACTGTTTTCAAAATTATATCTTGTAACTGATAGATGGGAGATGCGAAATGGCTAGTTAATGTAAAATGATGATGTGGAGAGGGAACCCAACAGCTTACCTGGTCGGTGACTGCAGGGATCTCGTAGATAAGAAGGAGACAACACGAAAACACGTCGTCACTCGACAAGAGCAGAGAGATAACTAACCTATGTCTATACAGTTATTTACAGTTATTTACGAAACACCAGTGGCGCTGTTGGGTGGAAGTGGAGGGGGGTGGGTGGAGCAGTGGAGTCGGACCCAAACGAATGTTGAGGTTAGGGGAAGCCTGCCTTGAGTTGGTGATCCACTTGTGAGCCAGCTCCCACCTTCTGAGTTCATGTTCATGAGAGTTCACGACTCTGGCATGTTTTACAGCGAGCGCTGTCACAGGGGTAGGAGGAGCCAGGTGGTCGGGCTACTTGGGATGTGCAGGTCTAGCTCCGGGGGCTGCGTTTAACCAACAAGTCCTGAATGTTGAGGGGACGGGATATCGAGGTTTTTGGTCAGGGCCTAGGTGTTCAGTAGATGACTGTTCCTCTTGATGATGGCCCGGGTATCACTGGGTGACGAGGGGGATGATGTTCCCCTGTTTGTGAGTGGTTGGGTTACCGGGTGCACGAGTCATCTGCTGTTCGACCAGTTTTGATGGGTAGCCTCGGTTGGTGAAGGCTTTCGAGATTTTGCTGCAGTATGCGGCCAGGTTCTCCTTATCAGAGCATATTCTCTGGCCCCGGGTGGCCAAAAGGTAGGGCCTGCTTCATCGATGAGGGGTGACAGCTGTCGAAGTGTATATATTTATTTGTCTATTTCTTATCTACGAGATCCCTGCAGTCACCAACCAGGTAAGCTATTGGGTTCCCTTGCCACACTCCCCTTTTACGTATATCTTGTAACTGTGATTTTACACCAATTTTTCATTTTTTTTAATCCAGAAATTTGCAAAAATTGTTGTTTGGTAAATTTCTTAAATTAGCTTTAACCTGCCTTTTTGTTCCACATAGATACTAGAGCATTGTACCAATCTAAAAGGGCCCTGTATTACACTGTGCCTTGAAACTGTGCACAAATATCTCAAACACGCAAAAATATGCATTCCAAAATCACACCCCTTCTTGGTAATCATCATATTTTGACCAAACTACTTGCCCAAATTAAAACAAAATATAGAGGATTTACAGAAAAGGCTGTAGAGTACATCAATAATGGCCAATATTTTTTGGGGTCAAAATCCTCCCAAGGTAACAAGTCACCATGTTATTGCTTACGTTAGATTTCTGCCGATGGGACCTAGCTCAGATGAAAAACAAGTTTGACAATTTTTTTCATTGATCTTAAAATCTGATTTTGTATTCTAAATTTGCAACAAAATTGAATGAAAATATCAAAATTGAGTTTTGTTGTTGAATAGCACATCCCAGATATTTATCCATATGTGGATTTTCCTAGCACAATTGCATTTTGAATCCCTTTTTAAAATCCTGCAATTCATAACTTGTTTGTGGAAAATATTGTACATTTGAGTTTTTTACCCGTAAAACATATATTTTTATAGAATTTGAAGAAATGTGGATATACTAATATAATTATACCACTACCGGGTACCATATAAGTTCTTGTCCTATTTTGATCACAAAAGTAAACCTAGGTAAATTTATTGGATGAGCGTAGCGAGCGAAGCGAGTGAAGCGAAGACTTCAATTTCACTGACCCCCCAAAAAATTTAGCTCTGGTGTTTTTTTTTTGTTTGTTTTGTTTTTTTTTGTATTTTTGTCTGTTTGTTTGCTCTCTACCGGGCAAACGGCATATGCGATCTTGATGAAAATTTGACAGGACCTTCGAAATCTCTGAACTTAGACTTGCCACGTTTTTGGGTACAATCGAAGAAATATTTCTCATGAATATCGTACTTTTACGATTTTTTTCGATTTTTTGTGCGATATTTTCGTGCCATTTGGGCCAATTCTGACCAAACGGGTGGGGCTACAACGTTCATGTTATACATGGACATTAAGGTTATGGTGATGTAGTACCTTTTGAAAGAAAAAGTTGAAAATATTAACCAGAATCCATAGAAATAAAGCTTTTAAAAAAAGTTTTTTACGGTAAATAATACCAATTGACAAGAAACAATAGAAACTTGACAACAATCACCTACATTGCGTAGGCAGCAAAACAAAGCACTTGCAAAAGTAAAGATATCCCACGCAAACTAAAAACTTTAAAAAGCTCATCCATCAACGCGGCGGGACTTTAGCGTTTTCCTAGTTATTATCATTATACTTAAGTAGTGCTCTAAATAACTATTTATGAATAATAGGTTTACATAGGAACTGAAGGTAAGTTTTCAGGCTAGCTCCTTGCAATGTTTCAAATGACAGAAGATCTCTTATAGTGGTAGCGGTACGCAAAATAATACTGCACTTTTTGAACACGGTTTGCCACTTTCCACAGTTGTAGTTGGGACCAAAAGTAATTTTTAAAGATGTGGAGGCACTCGAAATTTCCCTTAGAATTCAAAATGGCGGCCATTTTTCAAAACGATGTTCTCAGATACAAAAATTCTTTTGATGTGTCTAATAAATCATGTTTGGTATCGTTTTCGTATATTTCCGACTCGAATAACACGGAAATAATGTCAAAATAAAAATCTGGGTGAAATTCTAGAAGTTTAACATGTATTTAGTAGTATTTTCAAGAAAATCTTCATAGATTGGGTTTGACATAGAAACTCCTTTACCCTACCCCTGTACATGCTTCTAGCATAAAATTATTATGATTTAAATGTTTAATTTAAAACCGACATTCATTTTTTTACTTTTTGGCCAGTCATTGCTGCGGCAACCAGAGGTGCTCAACAGGTGGTTAATGATTATTGTGCTGATTAATATGCTGCTCTTTTTAACGCGGTTTGGCACTTGGCTCATTTGAAGCTGGTATTCGAAAGATTTTTTTAAGATGTGGAGGCATTTAAAATTCCCTTCGAATCCAAGATGGCGGCGATTTTTTCTGGAAATGACCTTTGAACACAAAATTTTGCTCAAAACTACTAACAATATCATGTTTGGTGTCAAGTCCATATGAATTTGAGCCAGAGAACACGAATTTGAGCTCAAAATATTAATGATACGTACAGTGTACAAATTCACTACTGCTATTATCACAAATCGACTAATTGATAGGTATTTAGTAAAGAATATAGGTATTTAAGATTTTCTGTTTAAAGCAATTTATTACTTCTATGCCGCGTTCTTCACTAACTTCACACATTGCTCTCTTGGCAGAACGCTTGCCTTTGGAATTAAAAGCAGACACTGTGTCACAATCAGTGAATGCGTGAAAATCTCTGAGTGCTAATGGTCAGTTTGCCTTTGTTACCTATGCGCAGCTCACCATTTGCTGAAATCGAAGGGGGACAAGCCTGATTTTCGTGCGGAAAAAAGTCATCTAATTCAATTTCCCTGTGCTGACTTGCAATGAATAGTTTAGAGAAAAGCTGCTCACTCAGTCATCACACTTCTTATTCTTGTTGCCTGCAGACGTAATTTTTAGTTTAGCCGTGAAGATTTTTTTTGTTCAAAGTAGTAATTAAGTTATCAACTATATAGTATCTCCCTTACAACCTTAGGCCTATACAGATTGATGCCATCATCTACAAGAGAGTTTAATATGTCAACACCTTCCCTGCTCACTAACACCCGGCTGTCAATTACTATAAGATCTTCGCTTAATTCCAAGAACGTATTACCAAATTCTAGAAAACTGTCTTGGAGTCGACAACTGCTATGAATCAATAATAATAATATTCGTAAATGATAGCAGTTGTAATAAAAGTATGCTCCGACTGGGGATCGAACCCAGAACCTCTGACTAAACGCGCCATAGCTCTGCCAATTGAGCTACCGAGACAGTCTTCTGTTCGATTATTATCATGGATGTCAACAGTCACAACAAATAGCAGTTTAATGAAGGTGTGTCTTATGTCTCGGTAGCTCAATTGGCAGAGCTATGGCGCGTTAAGCCAGAGGTTCTGTGTTCGATCCCCAGTCGGGGCATACTTTTATTACAACTGCTATCATTTACGAATATTATTATTATTGATTCATAGCAGTTGTCGACTCAAAGACTGTTTTCTAGAATTTGGTAATACGTTCTTGGAATTAAGCGAAGATCTTATAATAATAGACAGACGGGTGTTAGTGAGCAGGGAAGGTGTTGACATATTAAACTCTCTTGTAGATGATGGCATCAATCTGTATAGGCCTAAGGTTGTAAGGGAGATACTATATAGTTGATAACTTAATTACTACTTTGAACAAAAAGATCTTCACGGCTAAACTAAAAATTACGTCTGCAGGCAACAAGAATAAGAAGTGTGATGACTGAGTGAGCAGCTTTTCTCTAAACTATTCATTGCAAGTCAGCACAGGGAAATTGAATTAGATGACTTTTTCCGCACGAAAATCAGGCTTGTCCCCCTTCGATTTCAGCAAATGGTGAGCTGCGCATAGGTAACAAAGGCAAACTGACCATTAGCACTCAGAGATTTTCACGCATTCACTGATTGTGACACAGTGTCTGCTTTTAATTCCAAAGGCAAGCGTTCTGCCAAGAGAGCAATGTGTGAAGTTAGTGAAGAACGCGGCATAGAAGTAATAAATTGCTTTAAACAGAAAATCTTAAATACCTATATTCTTTACTAAATACCCATCAATTAGTCGATTTGTAATAAGAGCAGTAGTGAATTTGTAAACTGTACGTATCATTAATATTTTGAGCTCAAATTCGTGTTCTCTGGCTCTAATTCATATGGACTTGACACCAAACATGATATTGTTAGTCGTTTTGAGCAAAATTTTGTGTTCAAAGGTCATTTCCAAAAATCGCCGCCATCTTGGATTCGAAGGGAATTTTAAATGCCCCCACATCTGAAAAAAATATTTTGGGTACCAGCTTCAACTGA
Organism: Sweltsa coloradensis; assembly: GCA_024449915.1. Classification (NCBI taxonomy): domain Eukaryota; kingdom Metazoa; phylum Arthropoda; class Insecta; order Plecoptera; family Chloroperlidae; genus Sweltsa; species Sweltsa coloradensis. The sequence goes on from JAMZAV010000311.1 coordinate 210,641, forward strand.
GCCAAGTGCCAAACCGCGTTAAAAAAGAGCAGCATATTAATCAGCACAATAATCATTAACCACCTGTTGAGCACCTCTGGTTGCCGCAGCAATGACTGGCCAAAAAGTAAAAAAATGAATGTCGGTTTTAAATTAAACATTTAAATCATAATAATTTTATGCTAGAAGCATGTACAGGGGTAGGGTAAAGGAGTTTCTATGTCAAACCCAATCTATGAAGATTTTCTTGAAAATACTACTAAATACATGTTAAACTTCTAGAATTTCACCCAGATTTTTATTTTGACATTATTTTCGTGTTATTCGAGTCGGAAATATACGAAAACGATACCAAACATGATTTATTAGACACATCAAAAGAATTTTTGTATCTGAGAACATCGTTTTGAAAAATGGCCGCCATTTTGAATTCTAAGGGAAATTTCGAGTGCCTCCACATCCTTAAATATTACTTTTGGTCCCACCTACAACTGTGCAAAGCGGCAAACCGTGTTCAAAAAGTGCAGTATTATCGTTTTTCATGTCGTGTACCGCTACCACTATTAATTAGTATATCCTATAATGTGTGGATGTATACAGTATGTAGTATGTGAATGATAGCAATTGTCATAAAAGTATGCTCCGACTGGGGATCGAACCCAGAACCTCTAACCAATTGAGCTATTGAGACACAAGACAAACTTTCATTAAATTCGGGGCATACTTTTATGACAATTGCTATCATTCACTAATAATGTCCTCAAAGCGGGCTTATGCTTAAAAACCTTTTATTCGTAATATATAGGGTCATTCCATGTCAAATCAACCAAGCCGAGCAGAAAAAAAATCTTGACCATCTCCGATTTTGGTGAAACTTGGCAAATCTACTCTAACTAACGTGTAGATTGATCGTGGAAAATTTTGTATTCCTGACGCACTTAGTTTTACAGTAACGCCCCGCTCAAAAACTAAAATTTGGCGACGCAGAGCGGCGTATCTAAATTGGTAACTTTTAAACCGTTGGATGTAAAAGGCTAAAAAAATTAATAATTAAAGAGTTTTGTATTGGCAATTAAATTTATATGTATTTGAATGCCTTCCTGATGGTGAAATCATGTAAAAATCAAAATTTGTTTTTAAACCTACCCTTCGAGAAAGAGTATTAAAAATATTTAAAAAACATGATTTCTATAGATTTTTTTACATGTACAATAAAAATTGAAATTGGATGGCATTGGGATCGTGATATATCACAGGGTCATGCACCAAAACGTGTGTTATGTGTCAGTTTTTGCCTTCCGTTTTTATTTTTCAAATAAATAAATTGCAGCAACCGCAAATTTGAATTGCACTACAAATGGAAGGTAAAAACTGACACATAACACAAGGGTGGCATTCTGTCTGCACTGGGGTGCCCCAAGATAGTGTACTCAGACCTTCACTTTTCTCAATTTACATTAACGACATCTCATCCTCACTTACTTACTGTCACCATCATCTCTACGCCGACGACCTTCAAATTTACCTACATTCCTCTCCTGCTTCACTTAATCAAGCAAAAGAAATGATGAACAAGGACTTACAGTCACTAGCCGACTGGGCAATAAAAAATTGTTTACTTATCAACCCTAATAAATCCCAATCAATCATTCTAGGATACCACAAATTGCTTGCCAAAATCTATAGGACAAAACTCAACAAAGTCACTCTGGACGGCATGACTATACCTTTCCAGCACAGCGTTAAAAATCTGGGACTTTACATTACTGACAATCTTTCCTGGAACGAACATGTTAAACATGTTTCCAAAAAACTTACAGTCACTAGCCGACTGGGCAATAAAAAATTGTTTACTTATCAACCCTAATAAATCCCAATCAATCATTCTAGGATACCACAAATTGCTTGCCAAAATCTATAGGACAAAACTCAACAAAGTCACTCTGGACGGCATGACTATACCTTTCCAGCACAGCATTAAAAATCAGGGACTTTACATGACTGACAATCTTTCCTGGAACGAACATGTTAAACATGTTTCCAAAAAACTTATGCCGCACTACACTCGTTGAACAGACTAAAAAACTTTCTACCAACTAAACTTAAAACTATGCTCGTTCAATCACTTATTCACTTCGACTATTGCGACTCAGTTTACAACGACATGACAGAAGAACTTTCAATCCGACTGCAAAGAACCCAAAACTCGTGTGTACGTTTTATATTAGGCATAAAAAAGTCTGACCACATAACCCCCGGTTTTAGACAGCTATCATGGCTTCGTCTGAGTGACCGACGCAATCTTCATTCCTCTTGCCTCGTTCATCGCCTTCTTTGAACATCAATACCATCATACCTAGACTCAAATTTCAATTATCTCCACTCAAATCATACTTTCGACACAAGGTCGAGGTCTGGAACCCAACTTGCTTTTCCGATACACAGAACAAATTTAGTCGACAAATCCTTCATAATGAACGCCATTCGAACCTGGAATGCTCTCCCTACTGCTATAAGGGATGAATATATAACAAATTATAATGTTTTCAAGAACAAAACTAACAATAGCAATTGTGTATGGCTTCTGCAAAGCCTCTCCGATGCCTAATATACTTTTCCTTAAATTAACCACCCACTTATCTAATTTCTTATAATATTAACTATGTAATGCATCTTCATAAACAATGTAACGTACATTACATTACATTGTGTCGTTGTATTTATTTTGATAATCAGTAGTATTTAGTAGTAATATGAATTTATCTCCCTTCTACAGTAATGACGTTGCACCTAATATTTGGTTGCACTACACTCTTAGGAATTTATGAGATGTGTGAATGATTGTGTATTTTTATAATATAACAATATTTTAAGTAAATTACACGCGGACTTATATTTTCTTCAAAAAAATTGTCTTTGTGCTCACAACGCACACACAACTAAGTTCTATACCAGTAATATAAGTTCATTATTATAAGTAAGCTTATACATGTATTTTGTTTATATAGTTTCATTTACAGTATGTATGGAATATTCTTTGTTTACTTTAATATCTAGGATAAGCTGTAACAATTAAATTTAATTATTTTTGTAGTTTATGTAGCACTAAAATCAGGTTGGATGGAAGATAAGGCTTCACTAGCCTTAATCCCGCCTTAATAAAGACCTTAATCAATCAATCAATATATCATGATCCCAATGCCATCCCATTAAATTTTTTGTACATGTAAACAAATCTTACAAAAACACGTTTTTTTGTTTTTTTTAAATATTTTTCTTATTTTAAAACCAATTTAGATTTTTTACATGGTTTCACAATCAGGAATGCATTCAAATACATACAAATTAAATTGCCAATTTAATTTAAAAAATGGCCTTTTCCGTCCAATGGTTTAAAAGTTACCAATTCAGGTATGCCGCTCGGCGTCGCCAAATTTGATTTTTGAGCGGGGTGTTGTCCACAAACAATCTTCATGTTAGAAAGAAAGAGTAGATTTGCCAAGTTTCGTCAAAATCTGAGATGGTCATGGAAATGGCCTAGTTGATTTGACATGGAATTACCCTATAGTATATATATTATTAAGCGAGCGAAGCGAGCGTTTCCATTTGACTCTGCCGGAAAAATTAGTCACTGGTTTTGTTTTTTTTTTTTTTTTTTGTTTGTTTGTTTTTTTGTTTTTTTGTTTGTATGTCTCGCGATAACGTTCGAACGGAGGCTCGGATCGAGTTGAAATTTTCACCATCCGCAAGCTTTGTTCTCGATTGAATGCCATTAGTTTTGTGGCAAAATCGTTCAAAAAGTTAAAAAGTTACATTAAAGTTAATCGAAAGTTTTTTTTTCAAACTAACCGGCGACAAAATCTGAGATAGCCAAATCATTTAGAATGTCCGTCCGGTCACGAATATGTTAATTTTAGTTTGATCCGATAAGTAGTGTAGACGGAAATTACATTATAACAAAAGTAACGTTGCCATGGCAACGAAAAGACGCGCGAAGTTTCTAATGCACTGCCACCTAGAAGTAATCAAAATACTTTCGAGGAAGCAGTCTATTATTTGTCACCAAAGAGTTTAAATATTTTTCCCAATGAGTCAAGGTCCTCTAGATGGCGGTGGATTTTATCCACAAAGTAAAGATTTACATATGGGTTTACCCAAATAACTTGGCAATAATAAATAATATCGGAAACATGGCCCTGTGGACAGCGAACGTCGCAAATTTTAAAATTTAAAAAAATGTGCATTGTGGGTCTAGCTATAGCACGTGCTCGCTTATCAACGCGTCCAACTGAGCGTTTCCTAGTTAGTAGACTTTTTACTAGCAATAGGCAACATGCATGTAATTTTCTAAAAGTATATTTATACATCAACCTGTTACAAAGTTGCATGTAGATATATTTTTGTGTTGTGTTCAGTGTTGTTGTACGTTGATGTTGGTACTATTGTAAAGGGTAATAATGTCTAGATTTTGGACAATTGCTAATGATTGACTCATTGACATTTTTATATTAAATTCAAAATTCAAAAGCGTTATTGATGGAGTAAAAAAAAAAAAAAATTTGCTCTCATTGAATGCTAGCTTTGGCATGATATGTTAATTTGTGTGTGGAAAGGAGCTATTACAATGAGATAATATTTAACCCTGCATTACTCGCTCGTTTTTATTTAACGCCAGTACTCGCGTGGGGTATATGTAACCCCATAGTTAAAATACCTGTATTTTGGAGTTGTGATGGTGTTTAGATGTAGGGTTCACATATTTTACTTTATTGGAATGTACTTGACTACTGTTTTAAGATAGAAACACCTTGTGAATGAAATTGGTATTTTAGTGAAACTTAACATAATTCGCTTGGAATTTATGTAGTACGTCCTCCTTCTGAAAAATATTAAATTTCCTTAGTGCGATAAATTTTTTAAAATATTTTTTTTCATTTTAATTTGTTGACATAAATTATCTTGTACTATTATAGAGATAAGATAAAATTTTGATACCGATTTTTTTTTTTTTTTACTACACCAAACCAACTTTAATATTTTTTTCTGATAAAACTAAGAACCCCAACTAACATGTAGTTTGTTAAAAAACAACAAAGATAGATTACCTTGAGAATACATAAATAAGAGGGCGGTAAGTTTGAACACTACTGAGAAACACAGGATTTTGTAGCACTGGGGTATATATTACCCCACGCGAGTAATGCAGGGTTAAAATGGTTGGCAATGTAATTAATCTTGTCTTCTGTCCAAGCAAAGATAGGCCCTATTTTATTTATATTGCACATGAAAAGCCCAGTAGGTTCAGCAGCTTCAAAATTTTGTACATTGTACATCACACAAACACTAAGAAAAAGCAACTGCCAAACATGCACGCGTAACCCATATATTTTATGGTTCATAAAACATGTAGGCCCTTACTCCATTTAATGGATTTCAATTAAGGGGGTTTCAGATAAATAAATGTAGAGTACAGCTGTTGTATCTGGTTAATTGTGCTAAGAGTGTAAACTCAGCTTAATTCTCTGACACTCCCCCACAACGCCCCAGTTGTTGTTGTTGTTTATCAATTGTTATTTTCTAGTGATGAATTTATTCAAGCTCAACAACAAATAGTCCGGTCTGCGAGTGAGGAGGCTCTTTCTGTCGCCGCTGTTGCCACATCGTCGGGCCACCAGGGACGACAGCGTCGCGCGGACGCAGACGGCGCTTGCTCCAGCGGCCTGCCACCTACCATCAAGCGAGAGTACTATCCGTCGCCACCCGAATCCGACAACGACAGCTCGAGCGATGAGGCTGTGAGAACTTTGCCCCCGACACCGCTTTACCCCCCACCACTCGCCGAAAACCACGACTCCGAAGACGATGAATCGAAAGAGACGGCCACGAAAGAGGGGACGGAAAATACTGCTTTATTAAGGCCTAAGCGATACCCTGAATATAAGCATTGATTCTAGATGGACATGTTTTCTAATATATAATAATACAATGTTACGGAAAGAGTGTTCAAAAGAATTTCCTAGCAATAATAACAGATAATATTCATTTTAATAAGTGTTTATTGGACATAACACTGTTCTTTATCAATATTTATTAAATTATTAGTGATATTTCGATTTTTATTCAAAAGTCTTTTTCAAACTGAAGGTTGACAAAAGAAAAATTAACAACAATCCATATAAACAAAATGACCATGAAACATATCTGCCAACACAATTGATGAAAATAAAATAATAACGTGACAAAAAAAAATAAAATATACATTGCACTAGATCACAAAAATTGGTGAAGATGAGTTAATTACAAGTTATTAACAATATAAAAATATACATTACGTTGAATTGGATGTGAATGTGCACATAATTCATGGAAAGCAATCGAGATAAAAGGAAGTTTACGGAAGCTTGCTTCATGGCTTGTAATTGGATGAGCGTAGCGAGCGAAGCGAAGATTCCATTTCACTACACTGGAGAAAAAAATCCGGAATGTTTTTTTTTTTTTTCTTTCTTTCTTTCTTTCTTTCTGTATTTTTGTGTGTCTGTTAACACGATTCCGGCTAAACCGATACTCCGATTGCGATGAAATTTCATGGAGGCCTTCGAAATCTCTGAACTTAGAACTGCCACTTTTTGAGCGCAATCGGGAATTTTTTCTCATAAAAAACGCAATTTTACGATTTATTTCAATTTTTAAAAACTTTCTTCTACTCATAACACCTACATGCTTTATCCGATTGTAATGATTTTTTCGCAGAACCTTAATTTCATGAATTAAGATATTCGTGCGAAATTTGAGCGTAATCAAAAAATTATTTCTCATGAAAATCAAAATTTTACGGGTTTTTTTCTTTTTTAAAACAATTCTTTGACTTATTACACCTACATGCTTTATCCTAGTGTAATTATTTTTTCACAGAACCTTAATTTTATGAATTAATATATATTCGTGTTAAATTTGAGCGCAATCTAATATTTATTTCTTATGAAAATTGCAATTTTACGATTTTTTTCTTTTTTAAAAATTACGATTAATTAAAAAAATTAAGTTATTTTTTTATTTAATTTAATTTAATTAAAAAAAAATCTTCGACTAAGTAATGAGTTTTCACAGAACAACAGAAAATCCGCGTAACACATGGCAGCTCAATGCACCAATTACGCTCATCCAACAACGCGGCGGGACTTAAGCGTTTTCCTAGTTCTAACATCATGAGTACTCCCAGTGCACATTGTCCACCTATATGGAAGATTTTTTGTCCTAGTACATCTAGATCAAATTCAACGTAATGTATATTTTTATATTGTTAATAAGTTGTAATTAACTCATCTTCACCAATTTTTGTGATCTAGTGCAATGTATATTTTATTTTTGTCATGTTTTTATTTTATTTTCATCAATTGTGTTGGCAGATATGTTTCATGGTCATTTTGTTTATATGGATTGTTGTTAATTTTTCTTTTGTCAACCTTCAGTTTGAAAAAGATTTTTGAATAAAAATCGAAATATCACTAATAATTTAATAAATATTGATAAAGAACAGTGTTATGTCCAATAAACACTTATTAAAATAATCAATACCTGTTCTACTAGTTTCTTGTATCTAGATAATATTCAGTTTAAATGATCTTTTCATTAAAAGAGTTTTAGTGTTTTCCCTTCAAAGTGCAATATTAAGAAAAAATATCATTCTCAAATAAGCACCAACAATAAGAATAAATTCATATTTTTATTTACACAAATATATAACATAATTAAAAAGTGTAAAAACTGACGTTATGTCAAAAATAAGGAACTTTACGTAGTTTATTTGTAGGCTACCTTGTGAGACATGACTTGATTGACATGTGAGGAATTTTGTATCTTCATAGTCGAAAGAAATTCTTGTTAGCTGAACATTCTTTTTGTAAATAAATCAAGGGTAAATAATATACATCTTTAATCACTAAAAGTGTTCAATCTACGCTTGGTGGCGACGACCGACTTTTCGGATTGTGTATACACGACTGGTGTTTGGTGTGATAAAAACGGTCCTCAACACTAAAAACCGATAAAAACAAACGTGCTACTTAAAGTTGGAACAGAATATTGTTGTGAACTTATTACTCGTATCGGACATAAACAATAAATTTCGCTAAACGAATACTTTTCTTGTCAGTTCTTACTTGTTATACGTAATAAAAGAAACAAATGAACACGAAGTGCACAAACTTTAACAAGCGTAGCTTAACAACTATGCATTCAATATCAAATGCACTCACAAACAAATCCAGTTTTATATATAACCTACATGGGAAATGTTACCACGTGCAATATTGTTTTGTTGAATATGTGGTTATGAGTAAGGATTTTGTGTAGTGTTTAGAAGAATAAAAGTCAATGTAAAAATGAAAATCTATTATGTTAATCGGAAGCCAAGGGTTGTTTGAAACGAACACGACTGCATCTCGAGCCCCATCCATTGTGCGAAACAAACGGACTTTTATAAAAATTTAAATTAAACACACGTTGTCCTAAATCGCACGAATAACTTAAAAATGAAAGTTTTTTAAACTTCTGTGATCTGCAAGAATGATAATTATTATTCTTAAAGTTTTGAGCTTCACAACAGTCAAAGTTGAATACTTTGTTCACGGCTTTCTAAACTTCATACATTCCAAATTTGATATTCTCGTCACTTTTCATAGCCACTCATGTAATTTTAACAAAGGGTGCACAAGCGTGAATTATTAAATATTCCGATAGTAATTAATAAACTCATGTTAAACAGCACAAGTTAATAGATTTGGCTCGTATTTTATACACACAAATCTCCAAAGGGGTTCTATCGTTAAGTTTTGTGGCTTGTCCTTGAGAGCCTTAAATGAAACTAACTGTAAAAGTAATAATTTCTTCCTGTTTTGGTGTTTTGTAGAACTATGTCATGAAACATTCTTTAAGTACTTCATATTTGTGTATAGCGTATTGTACTCCAAACAACTACACCCTAACACCCCCTCCTCTCCCCCCACATTCTTCCTAGATGTGGCAACCAGATGTAACTTGTAGTCAAATTTATTTTGCTGTAGTACAGTACAGACAGATTGTAGTTGAGTAATTTCAAACTAAACAATACCACAATTCCATTTTTTATCATGGAATTTGAACATTTCAACTGCCATTGTATTAAGTTACTTTTATGTAACGAAACAAACATTTCCTAGCGTTATAGTGGAATTTTAACAAAAGAAATACTGAGAGGCCTATGTAGATGCGCAATGTGTGTGTCAATTTCAAAAAAATTATTCTAATTCGTTGAGCGAAAAAATAATTGTGTTGAAAGTGTTGCGAAGATAAAATATGCGTGTGCTCATAATTGTGGAGGTAAGATACCGAAGATACTAGATTGGCTTGCTGAGCAAAACAATCGAACGTATAGAAAGGGATGAATATATCGCGGCGAAACTAGAATTAGGAAAATGTTGAAGAAATTGAAACGAGAGGATATTTGACCAAATATATGGATTATGTTTTCTTAACTTATCATTCAAACTTCTGTACTTTTCTTACGCAAGCAATTTGGCTGCAAAAACTAGAAAAGTTTGAAAGTGATTCAAAATTTTCATTATGTTGTTTTTAACAAATTTTAGAATTTAATTAGCGATTGCCATTTGGCCAATTGTAGCCTATGACACAGCCTTATGAAAATTGAACTTAGTTAAAGCTTTAACCGATGATTGCTAGTTTCAATGTATGTAATATTATTCAGTTCAGACTTCAGACCATGAAATGTGCAATGTGGCGATTAAGAAATAATTGGGAAAGTCGCTGAAACTCGACGATACTGCTTGTGCAAACATCTGACTTTTTTATTTTAATATTTAATAAATTTCTTAAATTAAAAAAGTCCATCCCAACCGGAATTGTATTGAAATTATTGTATTGTATTAATTGTATTATGAATTCTGTTAATTGTATTGAATTGTATTAAATATTAACAATTCCATCTACGGGAGTGTTTCCCGACTATCCAAATCGAGAAATGTTACTTTTTCTAATGTGCCAAAATTAATAAATACCTAAAAATAATGTCACTCGACCGACCGACTTACTCTTCGTTTGTAACTTAGCAAAACCTTCAATAACTAACAACATTATACATACACTATTTATAGAAACATTTTAAGTAAAACTTGAACTATTTGCTCATATGACACAAACGAATTTGTTGTGTGATTGAGAATTATTACATACCTGTGAATTGTAAGAAAATGTGTATTTATGTTGACATGTGTTTGATTTCACAAGGATAATAATAACACTAGTTTGTATGTGGAAACATTATAAAACGGCAAACTTTGTTGAATGAAATTGAAATACATACAATATATATTTCATGTGCAAAATAGTAAATTATTGATACCGGTATTGATATTTTCCAGAGTTTATTTGTTAAAATAATTAATTTTTATTTGACATTCACATTGATATTGATTTCATTTACAATTTAAAAGAAATGAGCAACAATCGAAGTTACGGATGTTTCTCTGCGGCGTTTTTTGTCGGAAGAAATATTACAAACGTAATGGGAATATTTCCCACAATCAAGGCGAACAAGGAGTTTCTGATGAAAAAACATAAAAATTTACCCAGTTTTTGCCTTAAAAACTGATGTTTTAAATGAAAGTGTGTTTAAATAATAAAGTCTAACTCCAAACTATTGTTTCTTTTTCAATAATGTGTGAAAACATGTGAAGTGAAATGATTGAAACAATTGTAAATAAAATGTAATATTCAGTCTTTTATACAATGATTTCATTGTTACTAATCTCTCTTATACAGAATGCCTAATTGAATGTATGCTAAAAAAGCAAAGTGTGGCTTTCTGTTACATGCAGGCCACTATCGAAACTATATGTTTGTTTGTTTTCAATAACTAATACAGGGCACATTGGCGGATACCCTGGGGAGAGGGAGGGCGATTGCCCCCTCATAAGACTCCGATTTTGATAGCGTAGCCATTAGAAATTTTAATTCGCAAATTTTACCGCCTTCGACGACAAGGAACACAATAGCTGTAATCTTTGGACCACAGCCAGTACATATTACTTGGTTTTGCAAGGCTGACCCACCGCCCAGGTAAGCTACTACATTCAATGTTGGTTTTCATTTAGTAAATGGGTGTAATGAAAATGTGAACTGAGTGATATAGTAACATATCATTTTCACAAAAAGCCATGTTAACAAAACCACCCTTCATATTCCTTGATCTCTTTAAACTAAAAACTATTGACAGAATGACACAGCTTCAGAACTTAATATTCCTTGATCTCTTCAAACTAGAAACTATTGACAGAATGACACAGCTTGATCTCTTCAAACTAGACACTATTGACAGAATGACACAGCTGTAGATCTTAATCCCCCCAAAATACAAAAATTTGTAAAAAAAAAAACGGCAGCCAAGCTCTCCTTCCAAAGTCTTCGGCTGTGAATGCTGTGAGATATAGAAGTTGAGCCAAGCATTTCATTCTTTCTCCCTAGTTTCGCATTGAAAAGAAGTAAGATCATTTCGCCTGTTGACGAGCACCAAGCCAACCATTTTCGTGGTAAAAAAAGTAAAAATTTTAAACTCAAAATCATAAAAAATTACTTGGCCATTGACTTTTAGAGTCCTCATACCAAAATCAATAGCCAAGTAATTTTTTTATGATTTTGAGTTTAAAATTTTTACTTTTTTTACCACGAAAATGGTTGGCTTGGCGCTCGTCAACAGGCGAAATGATCTTACTTCTTTTCAATGCGAAACTAGGGAGAAAGAATGAAATGCTTGGCTCAACTTCTATATCTCACAGCATTCACAGCCGAAGACTTGGGAAGGAGAGCTTGGCTGCCGTGTTTTTTTACAGATTTTTGTATTTTGGGGGATATCACATCTTTTTGTCGTTTGTATCATATCAAGGCGTGAAATACGTGTAAAGGTGGATGCAGTGCCTTTTAAAACAGATTGTCTAGAAACAAAAGCTACCATCTTTTGTTTTTGTTTACAATCTGTAGTTGGCAATATACAATGTTTTTATTAAATGTCCTATGGTTAAAGTCGTCTTGGGTGTTTGTGTGCATGATTTGTTGACCGGATTATAACACATTGACACATAATTTTAATCAACATTTAAAATATTAAAATTGTATTAAATACGACCTAAAGTTTTTCCCAAAGTTAAGGGTGGTAGGGAACAGTGGGGGTGAAATATCGCTTGCCTCCTGGCGGATTATTATGTTTTATATTATTATGTACCATCATGTCAAATTTCATGATGATAACTCAATAGGTGCCTTCGTGGTGAATGCTGGAAATCAAGGTAAAAATAATATAAACTATTGGGGATGGGGGTTGACAAAATGTGGTTTAGGAAATGAGACTAGGCCGATTGGGTTAAAACACATTAAAACATAATTCACAAATTTGAATCAAAATTCAATTTTGGGTTAGAGCTATGAATTATTCCAATTTTAGGGGATGATTAAGGGGGTGTTGGGGGTGGAATATCGCTTGCCTCTCGGCGAATTATTTTTCATATTAGTATGTACCATCATGACAAATTTCATGCTTATAACTCATTAGGTGCCTTCATGGTGAATGCTGGAAATCAAGATAAAAATAATATAAACTATAAGGGATGGGGGTTGAAAAAATGGGGTTTAGGAAATGAGAATAGGCCGATTAAGTTAAAACACATTAAAACATAATTTTAAGAACTAATTGGAATAAAACATCAATTTTAGATTAGAGCTATGAATTATTCCAATTTTAGGGGGTGTTGGGGGAGGAATATCGCTTACCTCTCGGCAGATTATTTTTCATATTATTATGTACCATCATGACAAATTTCATGCTTATAACTCATTAGGTGCCTTCATGGTGAATGCTGGAAATCAAGATAAAAATAATATAAACTATAAGGGTTGGGGGTTGAAAAAATGGGGTTTAGGAAATGAGAATAGGCCGATTAAGTTAAAACACATTAAAACATAATTTTAATAACTAATTGGAATAAAACATCAATTTTAGATTAGAGCTATGAATTATTCTAATTTTAGGGGGTGTTGGGGGTGGAATATCGCTTACCTCTCGGCGGATTATTTTTCATATTATTATGTACCATCATATCAAATTTCATGATAACTCATTAGGTGCCTTCATGGTGAATGCTGGAAATCAAGGTAAAAATAATATAAACTATTAGGGATGGGGGTTGACAAAATGTGGTTTAGGAAATGAGAATAGGCCGATTGGGTTAAAACACATTAAAACATAATTTACTAATTTGAATAAAAATTCAATTTTGGGTTAGCTATGAATTATTCCAATTTTAGGGGGTGTTGGGGGTGGAATATCGCTTGCCTCTCGGCGAATTATTTTTCATATTAGTATGTACCATCATGACAAATTTCATGCTGATCATCATGTCAAATTTCATGATGATAACTCATTACCCTAGGTGCCTTCATGGTGAATGCTGGAAATCAAGGTAAAAATAATATAAACTATTAGGGATGGGGGTTGACAAAATGTGGTTTAGGAAATGAGAATAGGCCGATTGGGTTAAAAAACATTAAAACATAATTTACTAATTTGAATAAAAATTCAATTTTAGGTTAGAGCTATGAATTATTCCAATTTTAGGGGATGATTTAGGGGGTGTTGGGGGTGGAATATCGCTTGCCTCTCGGTGAATTATTTTTCATATTAGTATGTACCATCATGACAAATTTCATGCTGATAGTTCTCATTAGGTGCCTTCTTGGTGAATGCTGGAAATCAAGGTAAAAATAATATAAACTTTAAGGGATGGGGGTTGAAAAAATGTGGTTTAGGAAATGAGAATAGGCCGATTGGGTCTCACACCTAATAACACATTAAAACATAATTTTAATAACTAATTTGAATAAAACACCAATTTTAGATTAGAGCTATGATTTATTTCAATTTTAGGGGTTGTTGGGGGTAGAATATCGCTTGCCTCTCGCCGGATTACTTTTCATATTATTATTATTATTATTATTATTATTATTATTATTATTATTATTATTATTATTATTATGTACCATCATGTCAAATTTCATTATGATAACTCATAAGATGCCTTCGTGGTGAAAGCTGGAAATCAAGGTAAAAATAATATAAACTATTAGGAATTGGGGTTGACAAAATGTGGTTTATATAATGAGAATAGGCCGATTGGGTTAAAACACATAAGAACATAATTTTAATAACTAATTTGACTAAAAATTCAATTTTGGGTTAGAGCTAAGAATTATTTTAATTTTAGGGGATGATTTAAGGGGTATTGGGGGTGGAATATTGCTTGACTCTCGACGGAAGTTTGTGAGTCTGAAGTAGATCAAAGTGTGGTCCAAATTTCATAGTTCTAAGATGTACTGTTTTCTCTGTAGGCTCTTATTCCTATATGGCAGAATCCCCCCCCCCCCCCCCCCCCACCACGCACAAACCAACCAGCCAGCCGAAAGATTTTCGTTGATTTTTACGCACTTTAACACAGAACGGGTTATCGGATCGGGCTGATTTTTTTTTTGGTATGTCATGGACCACATATCAGGTCATATACTGAGTTTCAATATTGTATCTTTTGGGACGGCGTGTGCAGATAGCTGATAACCCCCCAACTCGGGTAGCTGTAAACAGGGCCGAGTTATCGTCGCCTATACTAGCAGTCGCGTGCGCTTGGCTGCGGGCGAACGACCGTCGCCCTAGATATTCTTGATCTCTTCAAACTAGAAACTATTGACAGAATGACACAGCTGTAGAACTTAATCCAACCAAATACAAAAATTTGTAAAAAAAAAAATGGCAGCCAAGCTCTCCTTCAAAAGTCTTCGGCTGTGAATGCTGTGAGATATAGAAGTTGAGCCAAGCTTTTTATTCTTTCTCCCTAGTTTCGCTTTGAAAATAAGTAAGATCATTTCGCCTGTTGACGAGCGCCAAGCCAACGATTTTTGTGGTAAAAAAGTAAAATTTTTAAACTCGAAATCATAAAAAAAATTCTTGGCTATGAACCAAATTCAATGGCCAAGCCATTTTAGCGGGAATCGAACCCTGGCCCTTCTGCATTGGAAGCAGATACGCTACCAACGCACTAGCATAAGCGCTAGATATTTCTAATGGTTAAGAGCATGTTTAATTTCAAGCTTGTACAAATTACTACGCTGAGTAATTACGCGTTTTGATTTTGATTTTGATTTTCCCCGGTCCCAATTGCCCGGTTTTTGTTATATGAGGTACATCTGAGTGTGGCCCAAGTTTCAAAGTTCTAAGATGAACCGTTTTCTCAGTATAGCGTATTATTCATAAGAGTACGGAATTACCTACTTTTGATAATTTTGATTTTCTCCGGTACCCGTTACCCAATTTTGCTTTCCATATTCAAAAGTGATTAAGAATGAGAGATATCAAAATGTATTCCACGTTTGAAACATCTCAGTTGTAGCGTTTTCTTTGAATGATTCATTTCTTAAAGTTCAGATATGTTTTTTTCTTTTTGTCATTTTTGGGCCCATGGTCATCCCCAAATTTAGCCCCTTGTGTTTTGGACGCAAGATATTTATAATGGTTAATAGTATGTTTAATTTCAAGTTTGTACAAATTACCACGCCTTGGTAATTACGCGTTTTGATTATCATCCAAATTTTGATTTTCTCCGGCCCCAACCACCAGCCAGCCGAAAGGAATTTGACGATGTTGAGAGCCTTTTTTTAACATAGAACGAGTTGTCGGATCGGGTTGATTTTTTTTTTGGTATGTCATGGACCACATACCAGGTCATATACCGAGTTTCAAGATTGTAACTCTTTCGGGGCGGCGTGTGCAGATAGCTGAAAACCCCCCAACTCTCATAGCTGTATATAGGGCTGGAGTTCGTGTTGCCTAAGCAGTCGCATGCGCTTGACTGCCGGGCGACGACCGTCGCCCTAGATATTCCTTGATCTCTTCAAACTAGACACTATTGACAGAATGACACAGCTTGATCTCTTCAAACTAGACACTATAGTCAGAATGACACAGCTGTAGATCTTAATATTCCTTGACCTCTTCAAACTAGACACTATTGACAGAATGATATAGCTGTAGAACTTAATCCAACCAAATACAAAAATTTGTAAAATAAAAAAAAAAAAAACGGCAGCCAAGCTCTCCTCCAAAAGTCTGCGGCTGTGAATGCTGTGAGATACAGAAGTTGAGCCAAGCTTTTCATTCTTTCTCCCTAGTTTCGCTTTGAAAATAAGTAAGATCATTTCGCCTGTTGACGAGCGCCAAGCCAACGATTTTTGTGGTAAAAAAGTAAAATTTTTAAACTCGACATCATAAAAAAAAATCTTGGCCATTATCCAAATTCAATAGCCAAGCCATTTTTTTTTATTTCGAGTTTAAAAATTTTACTTTTTTTACCACAAAAATCGTTGGCTTGGCGCTCGTCAACAGTCGAAATGATCTTAGGCCTACTTATTTTCAAAGCGAAACTAGGGAGAAAGAATAAAAAGCTTGGCTCAACTTCTATATCTCACAGCATTTACAGCCGAAGACTTTTGGAGGAGAGCTTGGCTGCCGTTTTTTTTTTTTTTATAAATTTTTGTATTTGGTTGCTTATTACATCTTTTTGTTGTTTGTTTGCTATCAAGGTGTGAATGATGGACTTTGAATGATTAAATTTGTTTAGTTCAAAGTTGTTTTTTGACATTTTTGGGCCCACAGTCCCCCCAAAGGTACCCCTTGTGTTTTAAGCACTAGATATTTATAATGGTTAAGACTTAAGAGCATGTTTAATTTCAAGCCTGTACAAATAACTACGCCTGAGTAATTACGCGTTTTGATTTTGATTTTGATTTTGCCCGGTCCCAATTGCCCGGTTTTGGTTATATGAGGTACATCTGAGTGTGGCCCAAGTTTCAAAGTTCTAAGATGAACCGTTTTCTCAGTGTAGCGTATTATTCATGAGAGTACCTACGGAATTACCTACTTTTGATAATTTTGATTTTCTCCGGTACCCGTTACCCAATTTTGCTTTCCATATTCAAAAGTGATAAAGAATGAGAGATATCAAAATGTATTCCACGTTTGAAACATCTCAGTTGTAGCGTTTTCTTTGAATGATTCATTTCTTAAAGTTCAGATATGTTTTTTGTCATTTTTGGGTCCATTGTCATCCCCAAATTTAGCCCCTTGTGTTTTGGACGTAAGATATTTATAATGGTTAATAGCATGTTTTATTTCAAGCTTGTACAAATTACCACGCCTTGGTAATTACGCGTTTTGATTATCATCCAAATTTTTATTTTCTCCGGTCCCTGTTACCCGATTTTGGTTTTGAAAGCAAAAGTCACTGCGTCTGAAGTACATCTAAGTGTGGTCCAAATTTCATAGTTTTAAGATTTACCGTTTTCTCTGTAGGCTAAATTAATCTCCGTAGAGAACTAACCAGCCAGCCAGCCAGCCGAAAGGAATTTGACGATGTTGAGAGTCTTTTTTAACACAGAACGAGTTGTCGGATCGGGTTGATTTTTTTTTTTTTGTATGTCATGGACCACATATTAGGTCATATACCGAGTTTCAAAATTGTAACTCTTTCGGGGCGGCGTGTGCAGATAGCTGAAAACCCCCCAAATCTGGTAGTTGTATACAGGGCTGGAGTTCGTGTCGCCTAAGCAGTCGCATGCGCTTGTCTGCCGGGCGACGACCGTCGCCCTAGATATTCCTTAATATCTTCAAACTAGACACTATTGGCAGAATGACACACCTGTAGAACTTAATATTCCTTGATCTCTTCAAACTAGACACTATTGACAGAATGATACAGCTAGATCTCTTCAAACTAGACACTATTCACAGAATGACACAGCTGTAGAACTTATTCCCCCCAAAATACAAAAATTTGTAAAAAAAAAAAAAAACGGCAGCCAAGCTCTCCTTCCAAAGTCTTCGGCTGTGAATGCTGTGAGATATAGAAGTTGAGCCAAGCATTTCATTCTTTCTCCCTAGTTTCGCATTGAAAAGAAGTAAGATCATTTCGCCTGTTGACGAGCGCCAAGCCAACCATTTTTGTGGTAAAAAAAGTTAAAATTTTAAACTTAAAATCATAAAAAATTACTTGGCAATTGACTTTTTAGAGTCTTCGTACCAAAATCAATAGCTAAGTAATTTTTTTATGATTTTGAGTTTAAAATTTTAACTTTTTTTGCCACGAAAATGGTTGGCTTGGCGCTCGTCAACAGGCGAAATGATCTTACTTCTTTTCAATGCGAAACTAGGGAGAAAGAATGAAATGCTTGGCTCAACTTCTATATCTCACAGCATTCACAGCCGAAGACTTTGGAAGGAGAGCTTGGCTGCCGTTTTTTACAAATTTTTGTATTTTGGGGGGATATCACATCTTTTTGTTGTTTGTTTAATATCAAGGCTTAAACATGTGAAATACGTGTAAAGGTGGATACAGTGCGTTTAAAACAGATTGTCTAGAAACAAAAGCTAGCTTTTTTTTGTTTACAATCTGTAGGCCTAGTTGGCAATATTCAATGTTTTTATTAAATTTAATATGGTTATTAATGTCGTCTTGGGTTTTTGTGTGAATGATTTGTTGGCCGGACTATAACACATTGACGCATAATTTTAATCAGCAATTAAAATATTAAAAATTGTAATAAATACAACATAACGTTTTTCCCAAAGTAAAGAGTGGTAGGGAACCGAACAGTGGGGTTTAAATATCGCTTGTCTCCTCGTGGATTATTATGTTTCATATTATTATGTACCACCATGCCAAATTTCATGCTGATAACTCATTCGGTACCTTTATGGTGAATGCTGGAAACCAAGGTTAAAAATAATATAAACTATTAGGGATGGGGGTTGAAAAAGTGTTGTTTAGGAAATGGGAATAGGCTTATTGGGTTAAAACACATTAAAACATAATTTACTAATTTGAATAAAAATACAATTTTGGGTTAGAGCTATGAATTATTCCAATTTTAGAGGATGATTTAGGGGATGTTGGGGGTGGAATATCGCTTGCATCGCGACGAATTATTTTTCATATAAGTATGTAACATCATGCCAAATTCCATGCTGATAACTCATTAGGTGCCTTCATGGTGAATGCTGGAAATCAAGGTAAAAGTAATATAAACTATAAGGGATGGGGGTTGAAAAATGTGGTTTAGGAAATGAGAATAGGCCGATTGGGTTAAAACACATTAAAACATAATTTTAATAACCAGACGTTTTAATAATATAAAACGGCTGACAGTTAATAAATGGATTAAGGGGAGGAGACCCTTTCTCTAGGACCAAGAGTCGGCAGAGGGGGTAAAAGAAGACTTTTAATTGGTTTTCGGATAAGGAGAGTTGAGTGGGGGTCGGATAGTCAATGCTGATGATGGGTCTTGAGCCTAAGTGGTAGGGAGAGAATACCAAAATCAGGGGAAGAGGCTTGATAATGACCGAGAGGTGGCCTAAACAGGGGGAACGGCTTTGGAACCTGAAGAAAGAAGAAGTAAGAAGAGTGAAGCAAGAAGACGTAAAGACACCAAGGGGACGAGGGTTCGGACCTACAGACACTGGACTTTCATACCAGACAGAGGGTAAATCGGTGAGCAATGATTGTTGATTAATTGTCTGTGTTCAGGGAGTTACAGTGGGAGTCGAACTCGTGGTCACTAGGGAGAATGCACAAGCTAGGTCAAGGGCAAGATTAGTTCTGTTGTAAAATATAGTGATCCCTAAATTGAGAATCGTAGTTTTTTATTTAGTTTATCATGAATGCTTCCCAATCCAAATTCCACAGAACACGTACGATCCTGGTCATGGAGACCCTGTAGAGAGGGATAGAATCGAGAAGCTACGCCCCAAACCAGCTTATTGATTACTATTCGAGCTACAGGGCTTATCCATTACATGGTTGGAGGCGCCGATTTTGTATGTATTCATTTTTTTTGTTTTCGTACAAAATAAAATGTGTTTTGTTGGATTTCTGCTAAATTTCTAAAGAGATGCTTAACCATTACATGGTGTGAGGCTTGGGTTTTTGTTCATTTTTAATTTTTGGATAAAAATGTGTTTTGTGGAGTTTTATGGAGAAACTTTAAATAGATCCTTGTCCTAAGTTGTGTATTCTTGCTTAGATAGACGCTTATCCATTGCATAGCCATTTAATAATGGTAAGCCGATTTGGTATTGATATATTATGCCACAATATGTTTTGGAGAATTTTTGATGAAAAATTGGAAGAGTGTAACTAATTAGTTGGTTAATTAATTAGTTCATGAATTGTTGTAGATTGTAGTGGAATGTTATTAATAATGTGCATTCGTAATTCGATTGTGGTGTAATTTAATCATGTTAGTCACAGATAAGGTTTATTATTTATGATTCTTGCCGTGTCGGCGAATGTTTGTTTTTACGAGCGAGTGATGATGCAATCAAGAAGTCAGTGACTGGACTGGCTCAGTCTCGTAGGATTGCAAGCGTAGCATTTTGGGTTTGAAGACAAATTCAGTTTAATTTGGAGATAGCGGATGTGCCTTTTTGATCTAAAATGTTGTATTTTGGTAAAATCTTCCGAGTTCTTCCGTACATAGATTGTTATGCATTACATACACGGTGGCTTTAGGAGAGTTTAGTTACAAGGGTCAAAAGTAGAGAGGACAGAGATAGGGAATAAGGGATCACTTTATCGGAGAAGATGATTTCCGTGCCATTTTTTACGTCGAGGGGTTATCGTGAGGAGGATGATGCTGAGGATTGGCTGCGTCAAAATTGCTTTCGTTTGTTGAGTCAGGAGGTTCAGCAGAAAGGTGAAGGAGTAGTAAGCTATGTTAAGGCTAAGATTCGGCTGTGTGATGAGATTGATAGGAGGATGCCGCATGCGATAAGGGCTGGTTGGTGCTTAGAGGGTATGTTGCCTGATTTGAAAGTGCACTTGATCAATAGAAATTTTGAAACTGTGGAGGAATTGTTGGAGGCAGTGCGGCCCCTTGAGAAGGTTCTGCTACAAAAGAAGGAGGAGGCGAGGAGTGCGACGTTGGTTGCTCCTGTTCAGGGAGTTATGCCTGCGCAAGAGAAGGAGGAGGATGGCATGTTTTCAGTCATAAAAGGGTTAACGGACATAGTGGCGTCTTTGTCAATGGAATTTCAGTCGTTTAAGAGTGAAGCAGGGAGCAAAGTACAGCCGAGTGCAGGTGTGGTGCAGCAAAGTTTTGTTTCAGGCCAGCAGGGCGGAGATCAGATTCGGCAGAATGGTTGGAAAAATAAACAACAATTTGTTTCCAATGGGGGTGGTTATCAACGCCAGAATCAGCATTTTAATCAGCGTAGTTGGGATAATCGGGTCACGTGCTTTTATTGTAGGGAGTTGGGTCATTTTAAGAGAGATTGTGTGAAACTGAAATCTCTCGAGGTTCCACGGAGAGCATCTGTTGTCTCGGTGGAGCAGATACCATCTTCTGTGTCGTCGGCACGGTTGGACTGCCCTGTTGTTGTAAGTAGTAGCACTGAGGTGCCTGCTGCTGGCAGTGATAGCATTGAGTATAGCTTATGTTCTATACTCAATGGTGATAAGGAGGTTTCCAAGATTTTGCGCCCTGTGGTTGAGCGAAGTGATACTTTGATAGCGCCTACTAGTAATGTGCATTGGTTTTCTAAGGTTTTGTGTCTGGAGGTTAAGAGTGGTGGCGTTTTGATGTCGAATACTTGCGAGGACAACGGAATCTCTGAGGTTTTGAATCCTGAGAGCGCTCATGAGAACATAGAGGAAGTTTTGTTGTCGTGTAATGAGGGTGAGGGTAGTGAACCCGCTCACAGGAGTATAGAGGAAGTTTTGTTGTTGTGTAGTGCGGATGAGGGTAGTGAAATCACTCACGAAGATGTAGGGGATGTTTTATTGTCCCATGGTGATGGTGAGGGTAGTGAAGAAGCTCACGAGGATGTAGGGGATGATTTGTTGTCCCAGGGTGATGATGAGGGTAGGGTAATCGCTCACAAGAGTACAGAGGATGTTTTGTTGGCACTTTGTGTTGAAGAGGGTGCTACTTCGTTGCCTACTGTTCACGAAGGTATAGGAGATGCTGTGGTGGTGTCACTTTGTAGTGATGAGGAGGTTGTAGTGCGTCTGGGTCTACGTCTTGTGCGAATAGGAAGGGAACCGATGTGGTTTGTTTGTGGTTGGCTGTTTGGTTTATTGTGGAGTGTGGTAGGACACCCCTGTCCTATGCACCATTGGTTAAGGGGTGCACCAAGGAGGTGTCATGCCCTAGGGTGGGAAGTGGTAGCTCTGCAGTACCAGTTTCTCGTGGATACAAAGACGGTGGTAGGACTGCTTTATTTTTCTCACTTAGATTGAAAGGGGGTGGTGTTCCGTTTGGACTTGGTTTCAAGGGTGGAGGAACCAGGGGTAGTGTCACGGTCTTATGTGTAAGTGCTAAGTTTGTGATATTTTAATTTAGTAGTTTTCAGTCAGGTTTTTTTGGTCGAGGATTTAAATTGAATTCATTTGGAACACAGGTATTACTATTAGATAAGGTCAATGTGAAGATAAATAGAGGTACTACTCACATGGAATTTAGTTTGACTCTATGGTTAAGCGTGCATGGTAAATTAAATATTTAGTTTATATTTGTAATTGTAATTTCTTAAATTGCTAGAATAATTTTGTTGGATTGTATAATTTTAAATTGCTTTGCTAAGTATGAGTTTCTGAAGTAAATGTGTTTTGTTTGAATTCTTTGTTTTGACTGGATGTTTAATTTGGTAGCTATACCTAATTGTTTTATTATGTAAATTTTGTCATTTCTGATGTATTGTTTGATATGCTTGTTTGCATTAATTTTATATTATGTAAAGTTGCAATATTGCATTTTTGAATTTTTGTGATTACCATGCACGTTATGTCATATTTTTTATTAAGTAATTAGTATCAGCAACTTTAATGTTTTGGTTGTGTGACCTTGGGTGATGGAATGTGATACTGCTGGATTTATTTATATGTTGCAGTTATTGGGCTCGGTCATTTGAAGGAAAATTGGAAATCTGGATATCAAGGAATGCAGTGTCTGTCTGCAGATTGGACCGTCTCAGGGATTTGTCTGATGGCGAGTCTACATGTACAATCGGGGATCACTGAAGATGGATTTTATATTTATTGAAATTGAACAGGAGTTTCACATAATTTATTTAGGGCAAATTGTGACAGTGATTCTTAACGAAATAAGAGGAAATATTGTTTTGATTGTTTGTTTTTTTATACAAGTGTGTAATTGTAAAATTTATGTTTGAATTCGAAACTTGTATTTTAGATTGTAATAGAGATTTCAAGTATGATTGTTATTAATTATTATTTATGCTTTTGTGGAATTTGTTTAGGATGAGTCACTGTTTTCGAGTCATGTTTTAGGCATTAGATCCTGTTTGTAAGTCTGACTTAAGGTTGTGCATTGTGTCTGGTGGGTCGTGAGTTTGTATTTATTTTTATTGATTTTTATAGGTTAATTATCTCTGGTATGGAAGGAAAGTGTCTGGTTAACTGGAACGAGGGGTCGCAAGGAAGAGGATGCATCAGGAATTGGAAGTTACTAAGGAGGAATGTCTGCAGTCTGAAAACTTCAAGAATTCAAGGGATGAGGACTTCAAGCTAGGATATTGAAATTTGAAAAATAAGATAAGGTGATATGAGGGAGTGATATGAAGAAACCTAGAAGTGTGAAAAATCAGAGACGATTTTTTTTCCCGCCGTCCGAGATGTAATGTATATGTATATATGGACTATATATTCATATTCATTATGGGTTTTGAAGTACTGGTAATGCAGTAAGCTTCATAGGTGTTGTAATAACTATCAACAACAGTTGTTAGTGTAAAGATACTTGGAGTTTGATGTCATTGAAAACAATCGACAAGAGGTAAACAAGTTGCGTTATTGTATCAAAGTTTGTTTAAATCCTAAAAAGCAGACGTTTGAATAATATAAAACGGCTGACAGTTAATAAATGGATTAAGGGGAGGAGACCCTTTCTCTAGGACCAAGAGTCGGCAGAGGGGGTCAAAGAAGACTTTTAATTGGTTTTCGGATAAGGAGAGTTGAGTGGGGGTCGGATAGTCAATGCTGATGATGGGTCTTGAGCCTAAGTGGTAGGGGAGAGATACCAAAATCAGGGGAAGAGGCTTGATAATGACCGAGAGGTGGCCTAAACAGGGGGAACGGCTTTGGAACCTGAAGAAAGAAGAAGTAAGAAGAGTGAAGCAAGAAGACGTGAAGACACCAATGGGACGAGGGTTCGAACCGACAGACACTGGACTTTCATACCAGACAGAGTTTAAATCGGTGAGCAATGATTGTTGATTAATTGTCTGTGTTCAGGGAGTTACAGTGGGAGTCGAACTCCTGGACACTAGGGAGAATGCACAAGCTAGGTCAAGGGCAAGATAAGTTCTGTTGTAAAATATAGTGATCCCTAAATTGAGAATCGTAGTTTTTTATTTAGTTTATCATGAATGCTTCCCAATCCAAATTCCACAGAACACGTACGATCCTGGTCATGGAGACCCTGTAGAGAGGGATAGAATCGAGAAGCTACGCCCCAAACCAGCTTATTGATTACAATTCGAGCTACAGGGCTTATCCATAACATGGTTGGAGGCGCCGATTTTGTATGTATTCATTTTTTTTGTTTTCGTACAAAATGAAATGTGTTTTGTGGGATTTCTGCTAAATTTCTAAAGAGATGCTTAACCATAACATGGTGTGAGGCTTGGGTTTTTGTTCATTTTTAATTTTTAGATAAAAATGTGTTCTGTGGAGTTTTGTGGAGAAACATTAAATAGATCGTTGTCCTAAGTTGTGTATTCTTGCTTAGATAGACGCTTATCCATTGCATAGCCATTTAATAATGGTAAGCCGATTTGGTATTGATATATTATGCCACAATATGTTTTGGAGAATTTTTGATGAAAAATTGGAAGAGTGTAACTAATTAGTTGGTTAATTAATTAGTTCATGAATTGTTGTAGATTGTAGTGGAATGTTATTAATAATGTGCATTCGTAATTCGATTGTGGTGTAATTTAATCATGTTAGTCACAGATAAGGTTTATTATTTATGATTCTTGCCGTGTCGGCGAATGTTTGTTTTTACGAGCGAGTGATGATGCAATCAAGAAGTCAGTGACTGGACTGGCTCAGTCTCGTAGGATTGCAAGCGTAGCATTTTGGGTTTGAAGACAAATTCAGTTTAATTTGGAGATAGCGGATGTGCCTTTTTGATATAAAATGTTGTGTTTTGGGAAAATCTTCCGAGTTCTTCCGTACATAGATTGTTATGCATTACATACATGGTTTGGCTTTAGGAGAGTTTAGTTACAAGGGTCAAAAGTAGAGAGGACGGAGATGAGGAATAAGGGATCACTTTATCGGAGAAGATGATTTCCGTGCCATTTTTTACGTCGAGGGGTTATCGTGAGGAGGATGATGCTGAGGATTGGCTGCGTCAAAATTGCTTTCGTTTGTCGAGTCAGGAGGTTCAGCAGAAAGGTGAAGGAGTAGGCCTAGTAAGCTATGTTAAGGCTAAGGTTCGGCTGTGTGATGAGATTGATAGGAGGATGCCGCATGCGATAAGAGCTGGTTGGTGCTTAGAGGGTATGTTGCCTGATTTGAAAGTGCACTTGATCAATAGAAATTTTGAAACTGTGGAGGAATTGTTGGAGGCAGCGCGGGCCCTCGAGAAGGTTGTGCTACAAAAGAAGGAGGAGGCGAGGAGTGCGACGTTGGTTGCTCCTGTTCAGGGAGTTATGCCTGCGCAAGAGAAGGAGGAGGATGGCATGTTTTCAGTCATAAAAGGGTTAACGGACATAGTGGCGTCTTTGTCAAGGGAATTTCAGTCGTTTAAGAGTGAAGCAGGGAGCAAAGTACAGCCGAGTGCAGGTGTGGTGCAGCAAAGTTTTGTTTCAGGCCAGCAGAGCGGAGATCAGATTCGGCAGAATGGTTGGAAAAATAAACAACAATTTGTTTCCAATGGGGGTGGTTATCAACGCCAGAATCAGCATTTTAATCAGCGTAGTTGGGATAATCGGGTCACGTGCTTTTATTGTAGGGAGTTGGGTCATTTTAAGAGAGATTGTGTGAAACTGAAATCTCTCGAGGTTCCACGGAGAGCATCTGTTGTCTTGGTGGAGCAGATACCATCTTCTGTGTCGTCGGCACGGTTGGACTGCCCTGTTGTTGTAAGTAGTAGCACTGAGGTGCCTGCTGCTGGCAGTGATAGCATTGAGTATAGCTTATGTTCTATACTTAATGGTGATAAGGAGGTTTCCAAGATTTTGCGCCCTGTGGTTGAGCGTAGTGATACTTTGATAGCGCCTACTAGTAATGTGCATTGGTTTTCTAAGGTTTTGTGTCCGGAGGTTAAGAGTGGTGGCGTTTTGATGTCGAATACTTGCGAGGACAATGGAATCTCTGAGGTTTTGAATCCTGAGACCGCTCATGAGAACATAGAGGAAGTTTTGTTGTTGTGTAGTGAGGATGAGGGTAGTGAACCCGCTCACAGGAGTATAGAGGAAGTTTTGTTGTTGTGTAGTGCGGATGAGGGTAGTGAAATCACTCACGAAGATGAGGGGATTGTCCCATGGTGATGGTGAGGGTAGTGAAGAAGCTCACGAGGATGTAGGGGATGATTTGTTGTCCCAGGGTGATGATGAGGGTAGGGTAATCGCTCACAAGAGTACAGAGGATGTTTTGTTGGCACTTTGTGTTGAAGAGGGTGCTACTTCGTTGCCTACTGTTCACGAAGGTATAGGAGATGCTGTGGTGGTGTCACTTTGTAGTGATGAGGGTTGTAGTGCGTCTGGGTCTACGTCTTGTGCGAATAGGAAGGGAACCGATGTGGTTTGTTTGTGGTTGGCTGTTTGGTTTATTGTGGAGTGTGGTAGGACACCCCTGTCCTATGCACCATTGGTTAAGGGGTGCACCAAGGAGGTGTCATGCCCTAGGGTGGGAAGTGGTAGCTCTGCAGTACCAGTTTCTCGTGGATACAAAGACGGTGGTAGGACTGCTTTATTTTTCTCACTTAGATTGAAAGGGGGTGGTGTTCCGTTTGGACTTGGTTTCAAGGGTGGAGGAACCAGGGGTAGTGTCACGGTCTTATGTGTAAGTGCTAAGTTTGTGATATTTTAATTTAGTAGTTTTCAGTCAGGTTTTTTTTGGCCGAGGATTTAAATTGAATTCATTTGGAACACAGGTATTACTATTAGATAAGGTCAATGTGAAGATAAATAGAGGTACTACTCACATGGAATTTAGTTTGACTCTATGGTTAAGCGTGCATGGTAAATTGCTAGTTTTTCTTATTGCTAGAATAATTTTGTTGGATTGTATAATTTTAAATTGCTTTGCTAAGTATGAGTTTCTGAAGTAAATGTGTTTTGTTTGAATTCTTTGTATTTGATTGCATGTTTGATATGGTAACTATACCTATTTGTTTTATTATGTAAATTTTGTCATTTCTGAGGTATTGTTTGATATGCTTGTTTGCATTAATTTTATATTATGTAAAGTTGCAATATTGCATTTTTGAATTTTTGTGATTACCATGCACGTTATGTCATATTTTTTATTAAGTAATTAGTATCAGCAACTTTAATGTTTTGGTTGTGTGACCTTGGGTGATGGAATGTGATACTGCTGGATTTATTTATATGTTGCAGTTATTGGGCTCGGTCATTGAAGGAGAATTGGGAATCTGGATATCAAGGAATGCAGTGTCTGTCTGCAGATTGGACCGTCTCAGGGATTTGTCTGGTGGCGAGTCTACATGTACAATCGGGGATCACTGAAGATGGATTTTATATTTATTGAAATTGAACAGGAGTTTCACATAATTTATTTAGGGCAAATTGTGACAGTGATTCTTAACGAAATAAGAGGAAATATTGTTTTGATTGTTTGTTTTTTGTACAAGTGTGTAATTGTAAAATTTATATTTGAATTTGAAACTTGTATTTTAGACTGTAATAGGGATTTCAAGTATGATTGTTATTAATTATTATTTATGCTTTTGTGGAATTTGTTTAGGATGAGTCACTGTTTTCGAGGCATTAGATCCTGTTTGTAAGTCTGACTTAAGGTTGGGCATTGTGTCTGGTGGGTCGTGAGTTTGTATTTATTTTTTATTGATTTTTATGGGTTAATTATCTCTGGTATGGAAGGAAAGTGCCTGGTCAACTGGAACGAGGGGTCGCAAGGAAGAGGATGCATCAGGAATTGGAAGTTACTAAGGAGGAATGTCTGCAGTCAGAAAACTTCAAGAATTCAAGGGATGAGGACTTCAAGCTAGGATATTGAAATTTGAAAAATAAGATAAAGTGATATGAGGGAGTGATATGAAGAAACCTAGAAGAATGAAAAACCAGAAACGATTTTTTTTCCCGCCGTCCGAGATGTAATGTATATGTATATATGGACTATATATTCATATTAATTATGGGTTTTGAAGTACTGGTAATGCAGAAAGCTTCATAGGTGTTGTAATAACTATCAACAACAGTTGTTAGTGTAAAGATACTTGGAGTTTGATGTCATTGAAAACAATCGACAAGAGGTAAACAAGTTGTGTTATTGTATCAAAGTTTGTTTAAATCCTAAAAAGCAGACGTTTTAATAATATAAAACGGCTGACAGTTAATAAATGGATTAAGGGGAGGAGACCCTTTCTCTAGGACCAAGAGTCGGCAGAGGGGGTCAAAGAAGACTTTTAATTGGTTTTCGGATAAGGAGAGTTGAGTGGGGGTCGGATAGTCAATGCTGATGATGGGTCTTGAGCCTAAGTGGTAGGGGAGAGATACCAAAATCAGGGGAAGAGGCTTGATAATGACCGAGAGGTGGCCTAAACGGGGGGAACGACTTTGGAACCTGAAGAAAGAAGAAGTAAGAAGAGTGAAGGAAGAAGACGTGAAGACACCAAGAGGACGTGGGTTCGGACCTACAGACACTGGACTTTCATACCAGACAGAGGGTGAATCGGTGAGCAATGATTGTTGATTAATTGTCTGTGTTCAGGGAGTTACAGTGGGAGTCGAACTCCTGGTCACTAGGGAGAATGCACAAGCTAGGTCAAGGGCAAGATTAGTTCTGTTGTAAAATATAGTGATCCCTAAATTGAGAATCGTAGTTTTTTATTTAGTTTATCATGAATGCTTCCCAATCCAAATTCCACAGAACACGTACGATCCTAGTCATGGAGACCCTGTAGAGAGAGATAGAATCGAGAAGCTACGCCCCAAACCAGCTTATTGATTACAATTCGAGCTACAGGGCTTATCCATAACAATATCGCTTGCCTCTCGGCGGATTATTTTTCATATTATTATGTACCATAATGACAAATTTCATGATTATAACTCATTAGGTGCCTTCGTGGTGAATGCTGGAAATCAAGATAAAAATAATATAAACTATTAGGGATGGGGGTTGACAAAATGTGGTTTATATAATGAAAAGATGCCGATTGGGTAAAAACACATTAAAACATAATTTTAATAACTAATTTAAATAAAAATTCAATTTTAGGTTAGAGCTATGAATTATTTCAATTTTAAGGGATTATTTAGGGGTGTTAGGGGTGGAATATCGCTTGCCTCTCGGCGAATGATTTTTCATATTAGTATGTAGCATCATGTCAAATTTCATGCTGATAACTCATTTGGGTGCATTCATGGTGAATGTTGGAAATCAAGGTAAAAATAATATAAACTATTAGGGAGGGGGGTTGAAAAAATGTGACAAAGGAAATGAGAATAGGCCGATTGGGTTAAAGCACATTAAAACATAATTTAATAACATGAATAAAAATTCAATTTTGGTTTAGAGTTATCAATTATTCCAATTTTAGGGGATGATTTAGGGGGTGTTGGGGGTGGAATATCGCTTGCCTCTCGGCGAATGATTTTTTATTTTAGTATGTACCATCATGCCAAATTTCATGCTGATAACTCATTAGGTGCCTTCATGGTGAATTCTGGAAATCAAGGTAAAATAATATAAACTATAAGGGATGGGGGTTGAAAAAATGTGGTTTAGGAAATGAGAATAGGCCGATTGGATTAAAACACATTAAAACATAATTTTAATAACTAATTTGAATAAAACATCAATTTTAGATTAGAGCTATGATTTATTCCAGTTTTAGGGGGTGTTGGGGGTGGAATATCGCTTGCCTCTTCGGCGGATTATTTTTCATATTATTATGTACCATCATGTCAAATTTCATAATGATAACTCATTAGGTGCCTTCGTGGTGAATGCTGGAATTCAAGGTAAAAATAATATAAACTATTAGGGATGGGGGTTGACAAAATGTAGTTTATATAATGAGAATAGACCGATTGGGTTAAAATACATAAGAACATAATTTTAATAACTAATTTGACTAAAAATTCAATTTTGGGTTAGAGCTATGAATTATTTTAATTTTAGGGATGGTGGAATATTGCTTGTCTCTCGGCGGAAGTTTGTGAGTCTGAGATACATCTAAGTGTGGTCCAAGTTTCATAGTTCTAAGATGTACCGTTTTCTCTGAAGGCTCTTATTCCTCTATGGCAGAATCCACTCCCCCCCCCCCCCCCCTTAACCAACCAACCAGCCAGCCGAAAGATTTTCATCTATTTTTACGCACTTTTTTTAACACAGAACGGGTTATCGGATCGGGCTGATTTTTTTTGGTATGTCATGGACCACATATCAGGTCATATACCGAGTTTCAAGATTGTAAATCTTTCGGGACGGCGTGTGCAGATAGCTGAAAAACCCTCGGGTAGCTGTAAACAGGGCCGAGTTAACGTCGCCTACTAGCAGTCGCGTGCGCTTGGCTGCGGGCGAACGACCGTCGCCCTAGATATTCCTTGATCTCTTCAAACTAGACACTATTGACATAATGATACAGCTGTAGAACTTATATTCCTTGATCTCTTCAAACTAGACACTATTGACAGAATGATACAGCTGTAGAACTTAATATTCCTTGATCTCTTCAAACTAGACACTATTGACAGAATGATACAGCTTGATCTCTTCAAACTAGACACTATTGACAGAATGACACAGCTGTAGAACTTAATATACCTTGATCTCTTCAAACTAGACATTATTGACAGAATAATACAGCTGTAGACCTTAATATTCCTTGATCTCTTCAAACTAGACACTATTGACAGAATGATACAGCTGTAGAACTTAATCCCCCCAAAATAAAAAAATTTGTAAAAAAAAAAAAAAAAACGGCAGCTAAGCTCTCCTTCCAAAGTCTTCGGCTATGAATGCTATGAGATATAGAAGTTGAGCCAAGCATTTCATTCTTTCTCCCTAGTTTCACATTGAAAAGAAGTAAGATCATTTCGCCTGTTGACGAGCGCCAAGCCAACCCTTTTCGTGGTAAAAAAAGGAAAGATTTTAAACTCAAAATCATAAAAAAAAATACTTGGCCATTGACTTTTTAGAGTCCTCGTACCACAATCAATAGCAAAGTAATTTTTTTTATGATTTTGAGTTTAAAATTTTTCCTTTTTTTTACCACGAAAAGGGTTGGCTTGGCGCTCGTATACAGGCGAAATGATCTTACTTCTTTTCAATGTGAAACTAGGGAGAAAGAATGAAATGCTTGGCTCAACTTCTATATCTCATAGCATTCATAGCCAAAGACTTTGGAAGGAGAGCTTGGCTGCTGTTTTTTTTTTTTTTTTTTTACAAATTTTTGTATTTTGGGGGAATATCACATCTTTTTGTTGTTTGTTTCTTATCAAGACTTGAAATATGTGAAATACGTGAAAAGGTGGATACCTGCAGTGCCTTAAAAACAGATTGTCTAGAAACAAAAGCTACCATCTTTTTTTTTGTTTACAATATGTAGGCCTAGTTGACAATATTCAATGTTTTTATTAAATTTAATATGGTTAATGTCGTTTTGGGTTTTTGTGTGAATGATTTGTTGACTGGACTAAAACACATTGACGCATAATTTTAATCAGCAATTAAAATATTAAAAATTGTAATAAATACGACCTCACGTTTTTCCCAAAGTAAAGAGTGGTAGGGAACAGTGGGGGTGAAATATCGCTTGTCTCCTGGCGGATTATTATGTTTCATATTATTATGTACCATCATGCCAAATTTCATGCTGATAACTCATTCGGTACTTTATGGTGAATGCTGGATTTTAAGGTAAAAATAATATAAACTATTAGGGATGGGGGTTGAAAAAATGTGGTTTAGGAAATGAGAATAGGCCGATTGGGTTAAAACACATTAAAACATAATTTTAATAACCACCTAATTTGAATAAAACATCAATTTTAGATTAGAGTTATGAATTATTCCAATTTAAGGGGGTGTTGAGGGTGTAATATTGCTTGCCTCTCGGCGGATTATTTTTCATATTATTATGTACTATAATGTTAAATTCCATGATTATAACTCATTAGGTGCCTTTGTGGTGAATGCTGGAAATGAAGATAAAAATAATATAAACTATTAGGGATGGGGGTTGACAAAATGTGGTTTATGTAATGAAAATATGCCGATTGAGTTAAAACACATTAAACATAATTTTAATTAAAATTCAATTTTAGGTTAGAGCTTTGAATTATTCCAATTTTAGGGGATTATTTAGGGGGTGTTGGGGGTGGAATATCGCTTGCCTCTCGGCGAATGATTTTTCATGTACTAGTCTAAGTGAATAAAAATATCTATCTATCTATCTATCTATCTATCTATCAATATTAGTATGTACCATCATGTCAAATTTCATGCTGATAACTCATTAGGTGCCTTCATGTGAATGCTGGAAATCAAGGTAAAAATAATATAAACTATTAGGGATGGGGGTTGAAAAATGTGGTAAAGGAAATGAGAATAGGCCGATTGGGTTAATGCACATTAAAACATAATTTAATAATTTGAATAAAAATTCAATTTTGGTTTAGAGCTATTAATTATTCCAATTTTAGGGGATGATTTAGGGGGTGTTGGGGGTGGAATATCGCTTGCCTCTCGGCGAATGATTTTTCATATTAGTATCTACCATCATGCAAAATTTCATGCTGATAACTCATTAGGTACCTTCATGGTGAATGCTAGAAATCAAGGTTAAAATAATATAGGCCTAAACTATAAGGGATGGGGGTTGAAAAAATGTGGTTTGGGAAATGAGAATAGGCCGATTGGGTTAAAACACATTAAAACATAATTTTAATAACTAATTTGAATAAAACATCAATTTTAGATTAGAGATGATGATGATTTTAGATGAATTATTCCAGTTTTAGGGGGTGTTGGGGGTGGAATATCGCTTAATTGCCTCTCGGCGGATTACTTTTTATATTATTATGTACCATCATGTCAAATTTCATTATGATAACTCATAAGATGCCTTCGTGGTGAAAGCTGGAAATCAAGATAAAAATAATATAAACTATTAGGGATGGGGGTTGACAAAATGTGGTTTATATAATGAGAATAGGCCGATTGGATTAAAACACTTAAGAACACAATTTTAATAACTAATTTGAATAAAAATTCAATTTTGGGTTAGAGCTATGAATTATTTTAATTTTAGGGGATGATTTAGGGGGTGTTGGGGGTGGAATATTGCTTGTCTCTCGGCGGAAGTTTGTGAGTGAGATACATCAAGTGTGGTCCAAATTTCATAGTTCTAAGATGTAAAGATGTACTGTTTTCTCTGTAGGCTCTTATTCCTCTATGGCAGAATCCACTACCCCCCCACCCCCCTTAACCAACCAACCAGCCAGCCGAAAGATTTTCATCTATTTTTACGCACTTTTTTTAACACAGAACGGGTTATCGGATCGGGCTGATTTTTTTTTGGTATGTCATGGACCACATATCAGGTCATATACCGAGTTTCAAGATTGTAAATCTTTCGGGACGGCGTGTGCAGATAGCTGAAAACCCCCAACTCGGGTAGCTGTAAACAGGGCCGAGTTATCGTCGCCTACTAGCAGTCGCGTGCGCTTGGCTGCGGGCGAACGACCGTCGCCCTAGATATTCCTTGATCTCTTCAAACTAGACACTATTGACAGAATGATACAGCTGTAGAACTTAATATTCCTTGATCTCTTCAAACTAGACACTATATTGACAGAATTACACAGCTGTAGAACTTCCCAATGTCCTAATAGATCTCACCGCCCCCATAAATCAGGACCAGCGATTCTATAACTCTGACGGAGTTGGACCCAGGCGTTTTCTACCGTAATCGACTCGGTTGTAAGTGATCGACCCAGTTGAGGTCGATATCGTTGCGATATAATCCGTGACAACCGAGTCCGACTCGGTTATATTTAAAAAAAATGGTGGATGATAAGCCTTGGGCTACACGTAAACACAACCAGATTATTAACTTTCTCAAACAAATTACAATAGTATGCTCAAAGAAAACCTACCTTTAGTAAGGGCCTACCCCTAAAAGTCCCGTACGTTCCCTTTTCTCATGAAATTATACCATTTAAATCCAATTTCTCACCGATTGGAAATAATACACACGTCTATGTCATTTGGAATATTTGACAACTGACTGCGAATCATTTGTTCACATTTGACCGTCCACTGCCATGTAAATCATACCTTTCGACCTCGACCAACAACAACAGAGTCGGTCCCGTGACAGAGTTGAGTCACAGTATAACCCATCTCTTACAGTAGCGAGACTTGCTAGCAAAACACGCTGATAAACCGACACGCGCGTCCCTAGCGAAGGTTCGAGCACTAAAGTGAACTAACGATGACAGTGCCACGGCAGTGACTTTTTGATCTGAATTGAAAACGATGTAATTTTTTTGCACTATTATGACGTGATAATACTGCTACAGCAGGATATGAGCTGGATATAAGTTTCGTCTGACGTTATTATTTTTTTTACTGATAATAATATGATGACATACATGTCGTTTTAAAAGAAAGCCTATGGCCTAGAGCCTAGCCTAGGGCCCCTAGGCTAGGCCTAGGGGCTAGGCCTAGGCACCAGGGATTAGTAATGTAGGTTATAATGGTTGATACATAATATAAAAATTATCATCATTACTTGCAGTTGTTTTGACTGCAATTTAAATAGCCTAGACTAGGCCTAGCCCTTGCAAAATATGATTAGCTTCACATTCTTCGGCATTCGTCAATTGTTTGTTGTTTACATTTTTAGTTCACTCTAATGACTCTGACTTGGCCAGGTCGCGCTAGTGTAGCGGCAAGAAGCTCTATCTATACATGTCGCTACGTAGGTTACATACACGGAGAGCGGTATAGATATTATAGCTTTCCTGACTGGGCGCACCGCCGCCCACAATTTGTATGTTGTAAACGTTGTTAAAGCACTGACCTTTAGATGGCGGATGCTTTTAGTTCACTAAAATGACTCTGACCTTGGCCAGGTCGCGCTAGTGTAGCGGCGGTACCGCAGCCGACCACGACAGCAAATCATCTGCAGGCAGTGCATTGAAGTTTCGCTTACTGTAAGAGATGGGTATACTGTGGTTGAGTTGAGTGAGTAGTAACAGTAATCGTTCCGGTTGTTGTTGGTCGAGGTCGAAAGTATGATTTACATGGCCGTGGACGGTCAAATGTGAACAAATGATTGCACAGTCAGTTGTCAAATATTCGAAATGACATAGATGTGTGTATTATTTCCAATCGGGGAGAAATTGGATTTAAATGGTATAATTTTATAAAAAAAGGGAACGCACGGGACTCTCAGGGGTAGGCCCTTACTAGAGGTAGGTTTTCTTTGAGCATACTATTGTTATTCGTTTGAGAAAGTTAATAATCTGGTTGTGTTTACGTGTAGGCCAAGGCTTATCATCCACCATTTTATACAAATATAACCGAGTCGGACTCGGTTGTCACGGATTATATCGCAACGATATCGACCTCAACTGGGTCGATCACTTACAACAGAGACGATTACCGTTGGAAACGCCCGGGTCCAACTCCGTCAGAGTTATAGAATCGCAGTCCAGGGCCCCACACAGAAATAGGACTTTGGAGATCTGAAGACCACAGCAAAATTTCACCCATGTCAAGGTCCCCTGTTGCCCCATATCGGGTCCATTAACTTGGCTCAACCACCAGTGAAACTAGGGAAATGCCAAAGTCGTTGATAGACGAGTGAGTGACCCATTTGTAGAGTACCCGGGAACATCCCCTTTCCTCCCCTATACCTAAGGCTGGATCTAGCCCAGTACGGGGAATGATACCGGGTATTCAACACATGGCTCACTCACTCGTCTATCAACGACTTTGGCGTTTCCCTTGTCTAGTTGGCTAACGCGCCCTTATACCCGGAATGTGGGAGACCTGGGTTCAATCCCCTGGTCGGAAAAGAATTTGTAGTTCATGGATTGTATTAAAAAAAAATATTAAACGTGTATTGAAATACATATAACGCAGTTTAGTCACTAAACATTGCCAGTACAAAATACGAGTAAAGATTGCAAGGTTCACTCAATCTCCCAGCGGAATTTGGGGGTACCCTGAACATGCAAGTTTTGATAGACCTAGTTTGTCACTGCATAACTTCATTACAAATAATATTTTTCCACTGCCTTCATTGCAACCGAGTAACATCTAAGAAGCAGTGATTTTTTCCAAAAGAAAAACCATTATCGCTAAAAGAATTCCTACACATGTTAGGCCTATTTTTCAGTTTATTATTTCTTGTAGGTTTAAATCGCAATGGATCTAGCTGATTTTGTTAGCAGTTCTCAGTAAACTCGTACGGGCTGTTTAAAATTTCAGCGCAATCTATTCAGCAATTCAAATGATTTTCGATGTAATACACACAAAGAATCACAGAAGAGCCATTTTGAGTTGAATGGAGATTCTCAGTCGCTCCGCTATCTCGTCTAATCATTACACATAACAAAAACTTGTAGAAATACAGCCAAACCTTACACACTCAAAAGAAATGAGATCTAAAAAAGAGCCAAGCTCATCTACCCTTCCACATTTGAGCATTCTTAATTCATAAACGTACAGTGTCTCATAACAGCATCCTCGAAAAGCTTGGCAAAATAGAATTTGCGATTATTAATTTAAACGTATAATAGTTCATCCAAGTTCTTTTTTCTAAATAATTTTCCAATAACATTATTTATGAATATGTGAACATTTATTCGTCCGTCATCAAACACACTTAAATATTGTACTTGGCTGAAGGACTAATAAAATGTAATTTCCTACAAATAATCTCATAATAGTCCCAGGCTGACAAAATTTGTTTCAATAAATAGGAAATTTTATGAAAAATCCAAATAAACACGTCAGATTTGTTAAAACTGTCATAATTATAATTAGTGGGGGAGCATAGGGTATGAAAACATGCTTCCGTGGCAGCTAAGGTGAAAGAGCTATGTATCTGGTATCAATCGATTCGTATTGATCCATAGATAAACAATTTCGATGGTGAGAGTCTTGATATTTTGGCTGAGACCGGCCATATCTAAAACAAGATGGCCGCCGCTTTCGAATTTTAAACTAGCGTATCTTCGTAAGTATTTGACCGATTTCAATTTCAAAGGTACCATTCGAAAGGTAAATGATAGAAATTTAAATAAATGTAACAAATTTTCACAAAAATCCCATATGTTTGAGGTTATGTTACAAAAACTCTAACTAATTACTTTACACTTTCTCGTTATGGAACGATATTTACTAGGTAAAAAGGTTTTACATTTTCTTAAGTTGCATTTTTGGTAGATTATTTGTATGTGTTTTTAATGAATCCATGCATTTAATTTTCTGACAATTATAGCCTGAGTTTATGTAATTGAAGCGATGGCATGTGTAGATGAATATATGCTACTATTGTGTGATCTTTATGTTTCAAATACATTTTGTCGAGGCACAATTGGTGAAACAATTAGATATTTGGTATAAATCGATTCGTTATGAACCGAACTTAAACAATTTTGAATGGGTAAATTTCGATTTTTTTACTGAGACCTTCCCTGGGCAAAAACAAGATGGCCGCCGTCATTGAACATTTTAACTCAAAATCTTTAAAAGTATTTCGCCGATTTCAATTTTAAAGGTACCATTGAAAAGGTAATAAAAAGAGCTACAAATGATATATCAACAATTTTCCAGAAAGTTTAATTTTTTTAAGGTTATGTTTGTTTTGAGATTTTTGTATTTTTAACGATTTTTTCAGAGCACAATAGGTGAAACAACTATGTATGGGGTATCAATCGATTCGTTTTGAAACGTGATTTAACAATTTTGATGGGAAAAATTTCGATTTTTTTACTGAGGCCTTCCCATGGCAAAAAACAAGATGGCCGCGCCAATGAACCTTTTGACTCGCATATCATTAAAAGTATATATCCGATTTTTAATGCACGTATGCCGTTGAAAAGGTAATTAAAAGAGAAATAAACTATATATTATCATTTTGTTGAAACATTAATATTTACTGAGGTTATGTTTCAAAAACTTAAATTATTTACCACACTCGTCATCGGTATGGAACTTATGGCGCATATATTTACATGACAAAAACGGTTTTTGAATATGTTTGGCTTGTTTATCCGTAGAATATCTCTTTATGTATTCAATGAGTCCTTACTTTTTATGTTCGGACAAATATATCCCAAGATAATGTATTTGAAGCGACGGCATGTGTAAATGAATAATATATGCATAGAGTATTTTGATCTTGATGTTTTAAACACATTTCGTAGAGGCACAATAATTGATGAAAGGATTATGTATCTGGTATCAATCGATTCGTTATGAAACGTACTTTAACAATTTTGATGAGGTACCCGTCGCAAAAAAAACAAGATGGCCGCCGAAAAAAACTTTGTAGCTTACATATTTTCTAAGATAATTGACAGATTCATTTCAAATGGTACCGTTGGAAAGGTAATTAAAGGAGCAAAAAAGTATTAATTTGCAATTTTCACGAAACGTTTATATTAACTGAGGTTATCTTGTTACTACACTCGATTGTTGCAGTTATGGAACAAATATAACGTTTATATGTATATATTTTGTTTAACCTTTGTTTTATAGTAAGCGACTTTGACGCTGTTATTTTGGTACCATAGACAGAAATTAATAAAAGTTCTTCCACCGGGGATTGAACCCGGGACCAGTTGGAAAGAGTATGACATTGACAGTCTAGGTCCCGAGTTCAAACCCCGGTGGAGGTATTTTTTAAATTTCTGTCTTAATATATAATTTTTTTGATTTTTAGAGATTTTCGTGGCCGATATGTATGTCATACTGTCATACTCTTTCCATCTGGTCCCGGGTTCAATCCCCGGTGGAAGAACTTTTATTAATTTCTGTCTATGGTACCAAAATAACAGCGTCAAAGTCGCTTACTATAAAACTAAGGTTAAACAAAATATATACATATAAACGTTATATTTGTTCCATAACTGCAACAATCGAGTGTAGTAACAAGATAACCTCAGTTAATATAAACGTTTCGTGAAAATTGCAAATTAATACTTTTTTGCTCCTTTAATTACCTTTCCAACGGTACCATTTGAAATGAATCTGTCAATTATCTTAGAAAATATGTAAGCTACAAAGTTTTTTTCGGCGGCCATCTTGTTTTTTTTTTGCGACGGGTACCTCATCAAAATTGTTAAAGTATGTTTCATAACGAATCGATTGATACCAGATACATAATCCTTTCATCAATTATTGTGCCTCTACGAAATGTGTTTAAAACATCAAGATCAAAATACTCTATGCATATATTATTCATTTACACATGCCGTCGCTTCAAATACATTATCTCGGGATATATTTGTCGGAACATAAAAAGTAAGGACTCATTGAATACATAAAGAGATATTCTACGGATAAACAAGCCAAACATATTCAAAAACCGTTTTTGTCATGTAAATATATGCGCCATAAGTTCCATACCGATGACGAGTGTGGTAAATAATTTAAGTTTTTGAAACATAACCTCAGTAAATATTAATGTTTCAACAAAATGATAATATATAGTTTATTTCTCTTTTAATTACCTTTTCAACGGCATACGTGCATTA
Source organism: Sweltsa coloradensis (assembly GCA_024449915.1). NCBI lineage: Eukaryota > Metazoa > Arthropoda > Insecta > Plecoptera > Chloroperlidae > Sweltsa > Sweltsa coloradensis. The sequence continues at coordinate 250,719 of JAMZAV010000311.1, forward strand.
AAAATCGGATATATACTTTTAATGATATGCGAGTCAAAAGGTTCATTGGCGCGGCCATCTTGTTTTTTTGCCATGGGAAGGCCTCAGTAAAAAATCGAAATTTTTCCCATCAAAATTGTTAAATCACGTTTCAAAACGAATCGATTGATACCCCATACATAGTTGTTTCACCTATTGTGCTCTGAAAAAATCGTTAAAAATACAAAAATCTCAAAACAAACATAACCTTAAAAAAATTAAACTTTCTGGAAAATTGTTGATATATCATTTGTAGCTCTTTTTATTACCTTTTCAATGGTACCTTTAAAATTGAAATCGGCGAAATACTTTTAAAGATTTTGAGTTAAAATGTTCAATGACGGCGGCCATCTTGTTTTTGCCCAGGGAAGGTCTCAGTAAAAAAATCGAAATTTACCCATTCAAAATTGTTTAAGTTCGGTTCATAACGAATCGATTTATACCAAATATCTAATTGTTTCACCAATTGTGCCTCGACAAAATGTATTTGAAACATAAAGATCACACAATAGTAGCATATATTCATCTACACATGCCATCGCTTCAATTACATAAACTCAGGCTATAATTGTCAGAAAATTAAATGCATGGATTCATTAAAAACACATACAAATAATCTACCAAAAATGCAACTTAAGAAAATGTAAAACCTTTTTACCTAGTAAATATCGTTCCATAACGAGAAAGTGTAAAGTAAACAGTTAGAGTTTTTGTAACATAACCTCAAACATATGGAATTTTTGTGAAAATTTGTTACATTTATTTAAATTTCTATCATTTACCTTTCGAATGGTACCTTTGAAATTGAAATCGGTCAAATACTTACGAAGATACGCTAGATTAAAATTCGAAAGCGGTGGCCATCTTGTTTTAGATATGGCCGGTCTCAGCCAAAAAATCAAGACTCTCACCATCGAAATTGTTTATCTATGGATCAATACGAATCGATTGATACCAGATACATAGCTCTTTCACCTTTTCGGCCACGGAATTACCTATGCTCCCCTACTAAATAGAAAACAAATGAAAATCAAAAGTGTGTACTATATGCATATGCCTAAAACAAGATGGCATCGTAAAAATATTTTGCCCAAAATTACAAATGTCTAACCCAAGATTATTTTTATCCTTAAGGTAAACACTAACAGGATAGGAAGAGAAAACTCGACCAGGTCAAGATTCCACGTCTCTATTGGCCAGGATCTGTATAACAATGCATCCAACAATAAGGATTCGACCAGTTTTGTAGCTTGCCGCACGCTACGCTTTTCATCACGTTTACCACCAAAGCGACCAAAGTATTAGCATTTAAGCAAAATGAAAAATACGGACGTGTTCACAAATGTATTCCGCAATCAAAATCTATCCCATAGAACATTTTAGTGTAATTCTGAAAATGTTAATTTTCCCCGCCATTGTTGATTTTTCACCTTGACTTATTGTTCAATCCAAAATAAAATTCAAGCATAATGAGCGCCCAAGTCTTGTGAATACAACGCGCTAAATTTGATTTTTTAAATAAAAAAATTACAGAATTTACAACATGATTTATAACGCAAAGTGCGATCGACGCCGCGCATCCAAGATGGCGTCGTAAATCTATGACGTACACGCATTTCGAGACCACAACGTCATTTTTCTAGTGGGTGATGAAGTAGCCGACGATTTTATTTTGGTTTCGCGCGTTAGTACCGCCTGTATGGGTCAAAGCTGAAATATGCGTCTTTTTAGCCTTCGACCGCCGCACTATTGAGTGTGTAGCGCGCCACGGCTTGGCTGCGGCGCCCTAACGGGCACCTAGATATTCAAAATCACTTTTAACGATTTTGCATGACAAAATTGATTGTTGGGATTTTGGGAAATACTAAAATAGTAAAAGTAACTCAACATGACACCAAAATTTGCAAGTGGAGTTAGAATACTTGCATTCTAAGGGGACGAATTGCAGATGCAGGGTATTCGTTTTAATTAAAGAGATCCAAAATGAATCAAGAGAGATCTCTCAAAATCTTGATTTTAGAGTTGTATATGAAGTAACTACAATCAACTCTTCTTTTTCAGGATACGTTAGGTCTGACACGTCGTTTATGTGCTCACCAGAACTGCAAATGAAGTGATAACCCATTCTACTAGGAAGCTTCGCAAACGCTTTTTCAGGCGCGTTGTTGGATGAGCGTATATTTTTTTAAACAAAAAAAGTTTAAAATTGCGATTTCATCAGTAATTATTTTTCGATTGCGCTCAAATTTTACACAAATATATAAATTCATAAAATTGAGGTTCTGTGAAAATATCATTACAATCGGATAAAGCATGTAGATGTTATAGGGCCTAAGTCGAAGAAATTTTTTTAAAACGAAAAATGCGTCAAATTCCGATTTTCATAAGAAATTATTTTTTGATTGCGCTCAAATTTCACAACAATATATTAATTAACAAAATTAAGGTTCTGTGAAAAAATCATTACAATCGGATAAAGCATGTAGCTATTATAAGTCGAAGAAATTTTTAAAAAATCGAAAAAATCGTAAAATTGCGATTTTAATGAGAAATAATTTTTCGATTGCACTCAAAAACGTGGCAGTTCTAAGTTCAGAAATTTCGAAGGCCTCCATAAAATTTCATCGCAATTGGAGTATCGGTTTAGCCGGAATCGTGTGGACAAACACAAAAATACAAAAAAAAGAAAAAGAAAACAATCCGGATTTCTTTCTCCAGTGTAGTGAAATGGAATCTTCGCTTCGCTCATCCAATTACCTTTGTTGAAATAGAAGAAAAGTATTTCTTCAAACCCTCCTGAAGGCAGGTCAAGTGTTGAAGTATATCGTTCTTGAACTGATCTTTATTTATTTATTTATTTAACGTCTATCCTATTCAGTTATAAAAACTGATTTACAAAGGAGGATTTCAAACTTACTAGTGGCATTAGAAATATAAATCAATGGACTTTTCACTGTTATTAATATCTTTATTTAATGTGATATTAAAGAAACCTATTGTGAAAAGTACAATGATTTATATTTCTAACGTTACTACCCGTTATATAGTTCCATTTTTTATCATACTACTTGTGGCATATTTCCTTCCTTTATTGCTTATTTTCTTTCCTTCGAAAACAAGATTGGTAAGGTAGCATCAAAAATGCACAGCGATATTTACTTTTTCACAGACGCGCGCGACCCGGCACCTCCACCATTAGTACGAATTGAGCCGAATTAGCTGTAGGCTACCCGGCACCTCCACCAAAATAGTGTTTTTTTAATTTAAAAATACTTACCAAATACTAGATTCATCAAAATTTCGGGTACTCGCACACCCCTAGAACTTTGGTGGTATATAGCGTTCATGATAATAATATAATAATAATAATTATAAAACACGCGGTTCCAATATAAGTCAGGTTGGGGTGGTGGTGGTGATATATCATCAGTTTCTCGGGCTGTGGACTTCCAGTGCTTGCTAGCCAGGCTCAACACAAAAAAATTGTATTTAAAGAAAAAAACATGAAAATAAATATACTGGCTGATGCAGGATTGAAGGTTTTTGCGGATGGTAATATTACTATTAGATGTTTTTCAGGACATTGCACATGGTAAATTATAGAGTGTAATAACACGTTCGGCGTTTTACAGCCTACTGTGAGCCGCATTGTCCACTGAAGACAGAAAGTTCCTGCGTTGCTCCTGGTTTGAGCCCTCGTTCTCGTCCCATGTGTGCTTGCTGGAAAAGATGATATTACCCCCATATGGCCTGTAGTGTGTGGGGTGGTGATGGCGTTACAATGGAATGTCGGACCGATTCGTTTTTCTATTGAAAGTCTTCTAAGTTAGAATCCATCCCCTTTATTAAAATAATTTTTGTTTTTCCGGATATCCACCGCTTCCCCTATATTGCTCATAGCAACATATTGGCATTGAGTACTCCTGTGTTTTCAAATTGATATGGTGTGCTGGGTTTGCAATATTCTCTTGGGCATGATTGTTGTAACTACCCAACCCTCACCCAACACACTAGACTATGGAGAGGAACTTTCAGAGTGATGGAAATTTAGTAACACTGGGGTACGTACACGAATAATAATAAAATTACAAAAAACAAATTGTGGAAGTCATGTTGTCTAATATTATTTTATACAAAGTATAAAACTACAAAAGTACAGTTCTACAAGAAATGTGTACAAGCTACTCTAGAAACTGCATGTACAAAAATGATAAATTACATGCTATATCTAGACTATAGTACATAAAAACACAAGACACAAAGTAAAATACAAATATGGTTACATTCCGCTTGGTAGTTGACTGTCAAGATACGTATGAAATAGTAGGCACAAGTCATTGCAGAGTAAGAACATCTGTCATAGGGGTTTGTTATTATTCAGAGAAGAACAAAATAAATTTGTATTATTTTGTTGTTGATAATTTCTCCCACTATTGCTGTAAATGAAAAGTATGGGCTTTAAGGCTATTCGACCGCATTTTTCTATTTTCCAAAATATGCTACCAGATCAAAATATAGTGAATGGCTTTGAAACTGGGCTATTTTAGAAAATCAAAATTATTTTTTCAAAATTTTTTGATCCGGTACATGGCCAATATCGCCACCTCAAAATAATTTCAAACTTCAATTCGCCAAGGCACACCATTCAACGTAGGGTCAGTGGCGTCACTAGGGGGGTTTGGGGGGGGGCGTGCGCTCCCCCAATCGCAATCCGCCCCCCCCCAATAATTTCCTTGTTTTCATTTTTTTTCTATTAACAACCCACAGTCACTGTTGCACTTTACTCGAATTATCACTACCGGTACTTAAAATAATTTGATAATCATTACTTTATTAAACTAATAATGTACTGGTGGGTAATTTCTTATTAAAAGACACGAGATTTAAAAAAAAATTGTTGATGCTAATTTTTGCCAGTAGTTTGAAATTAATTCACACGACAATTTAATTGTCTAACTAAGAAGCTTCGCAAACGCTTTTTCTGGCGCGTTGTTGGATGAGCGTAATTGTGCATTGAGCTGCCATGTGCTATACAGATGGTATTTAAATTGATTTCGTTTTCTCATTGTTATGGCCTGCGAGACACGCTTGGTAAAATTTTACGACGACGACATGAGGATCAGGGGCGCACATTACATTACACACTACATTACAATCGAATAAAGCATGTAAGATATAAGTCGAAGAAATTTTGAAAAAGGCGTAAAATTGTGATTTTCATGAGAAATAATTTTTCGATTGCGCTCAAAATTCACACGAATATATAAATTAATAAAATTAATGTTCTGTGAAAAATCATTACAATCGGATAAAGCAAAATCGATAAAAAGCGTAAAATTGCAATTTCCATGAGACACACAAATATATTAATTCATAAAATTAAGGATCTGTAAAAAAATCATTGCAATCGGAAAAGCATGTAGGTGTTATAAGTCGAAGAAATTCTTTAAAAATAAAAAACAATTGTAAAATTGCGATTTTCACGAGAAATAATTTTTTGATTGCGCTCAAAAACGTGGCAGTTCTAAGTTCAGAGATTTCGAAGGCCTCCAGAAAATGTAATCGCAATTGGAGTATCGGTTAAGCCGGAATCGTATTAACACACAAAAATACATACAGGAAAAAAAAGAATAAAAAAATCATTCCGTTTTTTTTTTTTAACAGTGTGGAAGAATGGAATCTTCGCTTCGCTGGCTACGCTCGCACGCCACCAATTATTGTGAAGTGTTTCATTTCCTTCTTTTGTCCGAGCCCAATAAAAAGTGGCGAGTTTACTTATAGAACAATAATAAATAGTTTTCAACTGCATTTTAGAGCAGTCTTGAAATTTTCAAGACTGCTCTAAAGCGCATTGATTTGCACCAAAATTACCTTGTAATTGAAAAAATATGTAGGGACAAGCCTCTCAGAGCCCCGCCGTAAATTCGATCATTTGAATCTTGTCTTTGTATTGTCCGACATCATCAGTAACAACCAAACGTGTCTGCTATGCTAAATTGAAAATGATCAAACGTTATTATGTTGCCATGAATGCTGTGAATTGAACGACCGAAATGGGCGGAGCTAAAACGATCGATAGGTCAACGTGACTAGTATTGGGTATAAATCCTCATTTCGCAAGCTGGCGCCTGCTGGACGGGCATCATTTATCACGCTCTAACTTTTATTCTATCATTATTTGGACAACACTTAAATGAATAATATTTAGCAAACATATCATTCCTTGTAATAGCTTATTCCGATTGTTTTGACAAAGTCGTTAGCTTGTTATAACAATGTACGCATCACACAAGTGAAAATTATCAATGACTTAAGTTTTCTCATAATTAATTGACAAAAAACTACTGATCGGATTCGACAAGGATTCTTTGTAAGAATGCATCAGACTGTTTAGACAAGAAATATACTTACTTTCTAGATAGAAAGTGCACTGAACGAAAATTTACAGCATAGAGTAATATGCAGCGTGCACTTTTTCACGGCTCATCCGCACGTCAAGAGTGCGTATTTTAGATAAAAACACATACCCTGCATATTACTCTATGCTGCAAAGTTTCGTTCAGTGCACTTTCTATCTAGAAAGTTAGTTTATTTCTTGTCTAAACAGTCTGATGCATATTTTTAAAGAGGTCTTTTCGAAATCCGATCAGTAGTTTTTGTCAAATAAATTATTGAGAAAACTTTAGTCATTGATAATTTTCACATGTATGATGCGTACATTGTTATAACAAGCTAACGACTGTGTCAAAAAATCGAAATAATCGCTATTACAAAGAATGATATATTTGCTAAATATTATTCATTTAACTATTGTCCAAATAATGAATAGAATAAAAGTTAGAGCGTGATAAGTGTTGCGCCGTGAAGCAGGCGTCAACTTGCGAAATGAGGATTTATACCAACTAATTCGCCATGTTGCCTCGTGACGTCAGGAGGCGGTTACAATTCAAGTCGTCAATTGTAAGCTCGACATGACGAGAAAACAAATTGACGGCACACAAACTACACTGTTTCGGTATTGCATTCAGCCTAACGCTTTTTTCTAAAACACACCAAATGCACTCAAAAAAATCTGATTTTCAAAATTTTCGCCTGCGGCACTATTTATGGGGGGCTCCGACCCCCATACCCCCCGTGCTTACTCCCTTTCCAACGAAAGTACTTGCGCCCCCCCAATGTCCAATCTCTCCTGCGTAGGGTGTTGTGTTTTTACCGCCAAACGAAAAAATTCACAGGAAAGACAATTGTTTAAAAAATCTTTTTCCTCTCAGTCAGCATATAGAAAACCAGTTCAAAATTAATGTCACAAAAACACAACACCCTACGTTGAATGGTGTGCCTTGGCGAATTGAAGTTTGAAATTATTTTGAGGTGGCAATATTGTCCGTGTACCGGATCAGAAAAATTTGGAAAAAATAGATTTGATTTTCTTAAATAGCCTGGTTTCAAAGCCATTCAATATATTTTGACTTGGTAGCATATTTTGGAAAATAGAAAAACGCGGTCGAATAGCCTTAAGTCCCCACAATAAGCATTGAATTTGCAAGGCTGATAGTGGTTAGTTTATAATGGTTATCAAAATTTTTCACAATACAATGACTTTAAAAACGGCACCTGTAATATTTAATTTATTCGGAATGCAAAGCATGATATTATTGTTCAAAAACCAATATTCAAAAACATTTTGATAATTGCATGGTAATGAGAATTGTTTCTCAACTGCCATACCACTGCTACCAATGCAACTTGTGTCTTCAGTGAATGATAATAGACACAATCACGGGACTCAAACCAGCCACACTAATTCTGATCAAGAACAGTTGGCAAAGACTCCTTGATAACACTCACCGAAAAGTTAAAAAGTAGTGTTGTTTTTAGTTTTACTAACATTATTGTTCGATACTATCGATCAATAAAGCTATCACCTTTTTTATTATTGCTAATTTTTATTTCATCATTTGTGCATATGTACCTCTTATCTACATTTGGATTTAGGAGTGGCATCTGGTATCCGAATCCAAAAATAACAAAATTCATTCTATAGGATTAAAAAAAAATACAAATTTGACAACATCCTATTTATAGGAATAAAAAATGGTTGACATGGAAATTCACAAATCAAACTGCTGGGTAGTAGTTACTATGGTCACGATTTTTGCACGCATCCTCTAAATTTGCTGTTTTAGTTTGATTATAAACCGAGGCTTTGCTTGATCCATTTTAGAAGGCTATAACTCAGCGACTACTATTTAAACTAAGAACATGAATAAACATGTTTCAGTGGGGAGGGGTGGGGTGGGGGGGAGGCACAGAAGGTTGACAGCTTTCCTTAAAAACGTTTGGTAGGTCGCACAGACACAAACAGATGAACATTGAACAGACAAGTTGCCCATTTGTTTCAACCAACTGGTGGTCTTTATCACTCAGCATGAGTAGACTATTTTATACACGTATCAGCAGCTCGTCTACTCGTTTATTTGTGTCTGTGCGACTATCTAACGTTTTTAAGGTACGCTGTCGTCCTTCTGTACCTTTCCTCTCACTGAAACCTGTTTATTCATGTTCCCAAATTAAGAGTCTTCTTAAGAAAATGTATTTTGGCAATAGATTTCCATTGTATCGTAGAGGCATTTATTATGAATTAGATGGTGAATGTTGAGTAATGCATGTAATTTGATCTGGAATTTAGTTGTTAACAACTGTGTACTATAAACACTAGGGATGCACAACAATAAAATAAAAATAATCCAATATTGCAAACAAGACTGCCTTTTGGATCGTAACAGCAGCCAAAACTGTGCCACTTTTACCGGCTGATCAAGATTGAAATTCTTAGTCAACAATTTATTTTCACACCACCCCCAAAAAATTACATATTTGAATCTCTGCAAAACATCTCATTATTGCAAAGCACTGAAAATATTTGTTCCCACGCAACATACACTACACTAATCTTTTCATTATTGATTGTAGAAATGTTTTGGAATATTGATTAACGTGTGAATCCCTAGTAATTTATAAACACTATTGATTGCTGCGTTAGTCCTACTCCTTCCTAGTATTCCTTTTAGTACCAAGCAGTTCCTAACATATTTTCAATGTGCTAGAAAAATCATTCTGGTTGTGCACAACCTGGTTAGGCTTACAATTTCTGGACTTTATAGGAACAGGCTTTTTCATTCTGCTGAGAAAATGGTGGGGAATATGAATATAGTCAGAACTATTCTCACCAGTTTATTTCCTATTAAAAGCATTACTTGTACCTTTATTAGATAATCCATGATACTCTTCCTTTCCAATAAAACTTACATCCTATAATTATATCTATCCCATAAGAATAAGCCGCCATAGTAAATTTTGGCACTGGTTTGTATGTTGCAAACCACACAGCACCTCCTCGCTGGTTCACTAACTTGGTTGTCCATCAAGGTAGTGCCCACGCCTACTCATCCTTAGATTTCACGAACATCTTTTCCAACTTGATCAACACAACCAACAACCAGGATGATATTCAAAACACACTGATAGGCTGTAGTCCCATTTCTTAACCAATTTAGTTTGTTAGTTCATTCACACTTGGGATATTCTGAGACTTTCTATAGTTTCTCGATTTGGTTGATCGGGAAACACTCCCGTGGGTGAAATTGAAACTTTCTATAGTATTTACAAATGTACATAATATAAGCACATAACTGCCATATTATAATGTTATTGTAGGCTGCAAATATATTGTAAATTATAAAGCTCAAAGGCTGCCATTAAGCGCACACATTTGTCAACAGCATTACTTATTATTATATCATACTTTTAGGTGGTTAAAAACTTAAATAGCGGTGCAGCTTTTACTCAATGGAAGCCAATAATTGTTTAAATACTATACTATGCTAACTTGTAGCTAGTCAACATTATACCTTAATATAAAATCACTGTTCTGTTTGATGTAACACAAAAAAGAGAAAACAATACCTTAAGGCAAGTAGCAAATTTTGCCAGGTGTATCTCGATTTCGTCAAAATTGTACGCATGAACACAGGGTAAAAAAGCAATACACACCCAATACTGTAATATAATGAATTACTTATCGCCATCGGGTTATACAGTCAAGCACACAATCTCAGGTACCTAATAGGATGTGTATCACACATTTGAAGCAAGTTAACACTGGTTGATAGATATATAGGCAACAAAATTGGCCGAGTGATTGTTTTGTCACATTTTTTGTGCCAGGAAGTTGTCATGTTTTCACTATCTAGTTTTCCGCAGCAAACACCTGTTAAGAATAAATTGCCCACTTAAAGCTTAAAATTGCACCGAGGTATTATTATCTTAAAACTCTGAAGTTAAAACTGATGCAGCATCTTGCTTAATTTAATTGATTTGTTACCGGGCAAATTTTGGTGTTCTTTTTGTTATCAACATATTTTACATCTCCATCTAAAGTTTGGAACGTCATTTTCCATTTTGGTCTCCAATAGGCTATTTGCATGAATTTTAGATTAGGTTACCTTAATATATTATTTATCTTTGTAGAATAAAATATCCCAAATCCAAATATTGCATTTAGTTTTTGATATAAAAAAAAAAATTGTTTTTGTATAATATGTACACCCGGGGACATAATTAAAGGAAGAATAATCATTTACCGACACTCACTCGGCAAATCTCGGATAAGGGAAGGCACCTTTAAAAGTCACACCAAGGTAGCATTAAATAGACAAAGCTAGCCCCAGCAAATGGGCAAGGAGTGGCCGGCTTGTCTTATTTATGTCACTACAAAAACTGACCCCGATTGATTTCTACACTTGAACTAAGCCTGCACTAAGAAGGTAATGCAGTGTTTGGTGAATCCATTACATTAATGTAAACAAACCTTGTGTTAGTATTAACTACGCGCTGGGCCCAGTGTTTTAAAGTCCCAATAGGCCAAATGCTTTGTAAAATAGGGCCGTCATGTTTCTTCAAGCATCTCCTAGATGACATCAGCGAGTGATAGCGCTGTGAATATAGCGCACCAAGCCATGCCAGAACGAACCGAATATTCAGGAGTGAGGTCGATAACCCCTTGATTAACATGTGTACATAGATAATGTGGCTTGAAGTGTGCTATTGTGGAACATTCTGTGAAATGCGCCGTCATTGGTCATTCCACTATGATGCAACAGGGCCCTACATGGGCGATGGCAAAATCTAAAGACATGACTTAATTTTATTTACGATGTCACACACGTACTGTATTGCACTTGTCTGCAAATCCAGATATTACTTGACATTGAATTTGAAAGAACAAGATAAAAAAATATAAGACTTTGGCAAATAGTAAAACACATAAACAAGTCTCTATGGCCCAGAGTTTGTCAAAACTGCGCTACCTCAGCCTGTTCTATTGTTGTCGAGGGATAATCAAAACTCATTGCTAAAGGTATTATTTTTGTGTTAAACTGCGCAGTATAAGGACGACCTTGGCTAATACAGGGCCCCATTATTTCACAGTTTTGGCGCAAAGTTTAAACAAAACTGTTATGAATGTAGAATCATTGGAGCTACTTGAAATATGTAAAACTACTCATGCAAATAGCCTATTGTGTGATGTATTGAATAACACAATAAACTTTGCCCACTTAAAGCTTAAGATTGCACAGATGTAATAATTATTAATGCTAATACTAAGATACCATAAAACTCGAGGTTAAAAGTTAAAACTGATTCAGCATCTCCCTTATTTTTATCACTTTTTTACTGGGCAACTAGTATGCTGTGTTATTTATTGTGTACTAACTTCTATTAATATTTCCTTTTAAAATTGGGGTCAGAATTTTCCTTTTCAATCTCTAATTGTGTGATATACGCAAGTCTATCGCGGGCGACTCGCTTGTAAGTTTCGTTCTTATCTCGGAGGATGCTACATTGTCGCTGCATCTCCTGGAAGCTGTGTTCCTGTGGAAAGAACATAAAACAAATATAGTAGTTGCTTTCAGATAGGGATGTCCAACAATATGAAAATCCATTATCGATATCGAAAAAAAAATGGCCAAACGATATCGATATGTATTGATATTTTCCCTCCAATTTTTAAAAATAGTTTCCATGACAGTTCCCACAACATGTGCGTCTTCCCATCGCCACGCCCACTGTATGACGCCAGTTGTTCATGTAATTTTTTTAATTCACAATAAGTAGGCTCACATAAAAATTGAAAACATTATTAACTATTGATCTATTATAATTTTTAATACATAATATGCATATATGTATATCCACCATACGCACTCTCGCATTTTGGACGAATTTGGACGAAGATGCTTGGGGTGGAGAAGTTAGGTAACAGGATGGGAAGGACACGGCTGAGATGGTTTGGGCATATGAAACAAATGACGGAAGAGAGGATGCCCAGGAGAATGTATGAGAAAAGGATTGAAGGAGGAAGAAGAAGGGGGAGACCAAGTAAGAGATGGAAGGAGACTATAGCAAGAGACCTACATACTAGAGGAGAGAGCTGGGAGCATGTAGCAGAGGCACGATTGTGGGAGGATAGAAAGAAGTGGAACAATTTGGTTGCGAAACCCAAGCTGACCCTGCCAGAAGTAGGAAACGCCGATGGATAATGATGATGATGAAATAATAACTAGGAAAACGCCGAAGTTGTTGTAAGACGAGTGAGCGAGTCATGTGTTGAGTACCCGGGAACATTCCCTTTCCTCCCCATACGGGTTTTTCCTCCCTAGTCTATCATAGGCTAGAGTGACGCATTATGGCCTTACAGTTGACACGCCCTTATACTAACTAAAATCAAAACTGTTATACTTCATATCTAGAGGTGTGTTTTAATGGTTTTATTATTTCCAAAATTTTGTTTATAAAATAGTAAAAAGTGGTGTTAGGCCTATATGTTTTTATTTAATTTTTGCATTCCTCGCATTGCAAAACAGTGATACAGTCAATCATATTAGTACTTAAAATGTATAAGAAATCCCAATAGTATGCTCAAGCCACCACTGTTTTTTCTTGCAGATACCACTTAATGATTGCTTGTTAGAAAAACATGTAAAAAACTATAGCACAATTCGATCAAGAGGAAGTACTTTACATGTTATGTTTTCGTTAGCTTGTTTTTATCGGAAAATGTTGAGTGAAAGGTGACGAAGAATGAAAATTATTGTGTTTCTATGAAAGCAAATTGAAAAATATGGTTAGTTTAACAAATAAGGGTCCATTGGCTGTTAATATGATTAAGCGGTTTTATATGGTTTTAGTATTTACATTTAGCAGTGTTATTAAATAAAACGAAAAACAAACACCTCTATACTTAGTTGCAACTTTTAAAGGAACCAAACCGGACGTAATGGTTGAAGATTGGAGGGGGCATATTTGAGCGCGGGCAGTTTGAAATACAGCCCCAGTGCTGCCATATATTGCTCGGACCTCTACCAGATGTGTGTGTGAAGATGTGTTTGTGTTTGAAAAGAAGACCGACGCAAGCTATGGCAACATGCACCTGCTTTTCAGGTCAGAAACGATTAAAATTGGGGTGGTAAGAGGGTCGTTAACGAGGGTGCGAGGGTGCAGGCCGGGCTGGGATTGGCTTCCCTCTCACCCCTCCGCTACCCGCCAGGGCCCACAGTTGACCACATGCTGCACGGATTTTTGGCATGTGCTCGCTCTTTTCAAATGAACTGGGCAGATAAACCCCAACCAAACAGTGAAGTGATTTCCGGTTTGGTTCCTTTTAAAGGTGACGGCAAGTATACAAGTTATATCAATCAACTGCTAATGTTAATGGGTACTCAATACATGACTCGCTCACTCGTCTAACAACAACTTTGGCGTTTTCCTAGTCTATACAGTCTTCTAAGGCGCCTTCACCCGGAAAGTGGGAGACCCAGGTTCAAACAACGGTCGGGCTAGATTTTTATTTCTGGGTTATTTGATTATTTCTGGGAAATTATAGAACATGTTTTGAAATGCATTGGTACATATAAATGTATAGCCAGTACATAATACGAGTAAAGATTGCAAGGTTTTTCCCGAGCGGAAGATTTGATACACCTTGGTCACCGCAGACATAAAAAAAATTAATCGATAAAATTAATTTTTTTATGAACAAAAGCATTGTCGTTTAATTAAATCCTACACATTTGCAGCCTATTTTTCAATTTATTAGACGAGGGAGTGCAGCAACTGAAGTCTACAATTCAACTGAAAGGCACGAGATCTGTTTTTTGTCTGTCAGTGAGTGACATTGCTCCAGAACAGCCAAACGGCTTAACAGATTGAGCTGAAATTTTAAACAGACATCCGGTACAAGTCTTTAGCGTGCAGTTAGCATTTTGAGCAAAATTTGTTGCGATTTAAACTCGCAAGAAATAATAAATTGAAGAATAGGCTCAAAATGTGTCGGATGTAATCGGATGTAGTCGGATGTATCTTCAAGAAGTAATTTTTATCGAATCATGTTTGTCAGGCCGTGAAGGCATGCAGAGACCAAGGTGTATCGAATCTTAAATGCTCAAGGTTCCCCATCATTCTGCTGGGAGATTGCTTAATCTTTATACGTATTTTGTACTGGCTATGTTTTCCATATAGGCATTTCAAAACACGTTCTATAATTTCTTAATACAATCCAGAAATAAAAAATGGATCTATTACAACCGTTGTTTGAACCCGGGTATATTTTTACCAGCCGCGCTCCGTGTTTGTATCCGTCTGCCGCCCATGCCTATGAGTGCAAGAGAGACACATGCACGAACAACAAACAGCTGGCTAGAAAGCCTAGAAGTTGCACCATCATGCGCAGATTAGATGCGCGTTTGATCCAAATCACAGCTGGCTGGCCAGTAGGCCTACGACGATGGGCCTACGTTGGAAAAGAATGTGAAATACATTCTAAACTGGAGTCTACAAAACGTTTTGTAAATTGCAAAACGTGCCAAGGAGTCTGTCAATTCACCCAACCAAGGCAAAAAACTTGCAAAATGACGGCTTTCGGCTATCGATCTGCGTACATTTCGACCATCGACCTTCGATCAATTTTTCTGCGTGAGAAATTCAAACAAAGAATCATCATCAAAAATCTTCATTCGACTCTGAATTGGTGATTCTACCGATTCTACGAAGACTCGCCAAGTCTCAAGACTCAGTATCGGAATCGGTCCAGCTCAAGAAATAACAACACGTGACAGATCTGTAGAAGTAGAATCAACAATATTCGGCATTAAAACTGCTTCCGAAAATGTAAAGAACTTATTTTGGAAGGCACATGAATACTGGAATCGAAGTTGGCAGCAAATGTGCGGAAAAAATTAAATTAACAATGCCAACAAGACAATAAAAATCAACTTTTCAAACTTACTTATGAGCTCTATTCCTTTTGATTTACTTTCACTCCCCGATGGTAGAAACTTTATTATATATGCCTCGAAACAAAAGTTTTTAAATATGAAATATCATAATGACGTAGCCAAATTAGTTAGTTTTGGGTTAATGTTAGTTTTCAATGTTGGCATGCATATAATTCCATTTCCGCTTCGCTGGTATTCAAAACGGAAAATCAGTGTTGGGTAAGTTCCTTAAAAAATAGACCTTTCCAGTTCCCCATTAGAAAAATGAACTCTTTCCATTTCCAACTTCCACTAAAATAAAAGGAACTAGGGTGTTCCCAAATTCCTTTCCAAATGGAACTACCGGTAAGTCATAAAAAGTTAATTTCTTCCATAACCATTTCTCTTTAAATCTTCTCGAGAGGGTCAATGATTAATATCCGGATTTGTACTTACTAGGAAGCTTCGCAAACGCTTTTTCAGGCGCGTTGTTGGATGAGCGCATGTTTTTTTAAACGAAAAAAGTGTAAAATTGCGATTTTCATGAGAAATTATTTTTTGATCGCGCTCAAATTTTACACAAATATAAAAATTCATAAAATTGAGGTTCTGTGAAAATACCATTACAATCGGATAAAGCACGTAGATGTTATAAGTCGAAGTTTTTTTTTAACGAAAAATGCGTAAAATTGTGATTTTCATGAGAAATTATTCTTCGAATGCACTCAAATTTCACACCAATATATTAATTCATAAAATTAAGGTTCTGTTAAAAAATCATTAGGCCTACAATCGGATAAAGCATGTAGGTAGGGTATTATAAGTCGAAGAATTTTTTTATAAATCGGAAAAAATAGTTTTTGCGATTTTAATAAGAAATAATTTTTCGATTGCGCTAAAAAACGTGGCAGTTTTAAGTTCAGAGATTTCGAAGGGGCCCTTAAAATTTCATCGCAATTAGAGTATCGGTTTAGCTGGAATCGTGTGGATAAACACACAAAAATACAAAAGAAAAAAAAAACATTCCGGATTTTTTTCTCCAGTGTAGTGAAATGGAATCTTCGCTAGGCCTACGCTTGCTATGCTCATCCAAAAAGTTTGCAAAGAATGCATAACATATGGTTGAGTTGAGATATGTAGGAATAAATATGAGAATGAGTGTGGGTTGTTGTAGGCTTTCACAACCTATGATTGAACTTCGAATGATCTTTGGGTTGTTGGGTTGTCTCAGTATGAATGGTGTGTGAAGTAACCTTGCTGATGATGACAACATGCATGCGGAATGTACTTCTTGCGTGGCCCTACCTCAAGTTTGGTTATGTGTTGTGAGTTTTGTTTACAGTTTTTAGATGATTTTTAGTGGCCACCATCCGCCTGACGAGTCCCAGAAGGACAAAATGTGTTGTGGATTAAGGTAATATGCAACTTAAAATCAGCTGCAGTTGTCATCAGCAGGTGGAAAGTTTTGTCGCCCCCAGCCCGGGCTTTATGTCCCAACCTGTCGACCCTTCTCCAATCTAAACTGATTGTATTGAAAAGAATGCAGTTTAGTTTAGCTGGCAATGAGACTAATGATCTGTGACCTTGTGGCAATTGTTTCAATTGTTCTATTGGTTTGGAACTGTCTTCTTGAAAATGAAAGCCTAGTCTTTTGAAATGTTGAAGAGTTAATCAAATATTTGTTTTAAAATATCTTATATTGCCCGATTATTTCCGTAGTGTAGAATAACATTAACAATGGATCATGAAAGCCAACTAAGCAACTAAACATATATATATATATATATATATATATAGTACCAGTACGGTCTAAAACTGTACTATTTCTTCATTTCCAAAAGAAAAGCAAATACAAGTTATTATCAGCCCCCAGAGATATGTTAACTCACCCTCACAATACCGGATCCAACACTCGTCATAGACAGATGAGAGGGTTCCGTCTGACTCTCTTTGTTATGGGACTTGGACTTGCGGATACAAACAGCACACTCGTCCACTTTGGTGGTATTTAACTCCACCTAAAATCATTACAAGAACATTAATGAACAATATAGAGCTAGTCTAGGTGCCCGTTAGGGCGCCGCAGCCAAGCCGTGGCGCGCTGCACACTCAGGCACCTTATACAGCAAGCAGAGTTGGGGTGATTTCGAGGTGTAACCCAGTCGTCATGAAACGTGATGTGAACTTGAAAACTATCAAAATCGAGGGGATTTAGGTACTGTACTTGACAACACATGCCAAATTTGGTTGAGGTACGAGCATTCCTTCTTGGTGAAAAAATGGCTTGAAACATGCTCAAAATCACTTTAATGATGTTAGCTACTGCTACTACTGGCTTCTACTATCTAATTCGTCAGTTTCAATCGGCCCGCGATTCTGACCAAACGGGTGGGGCTACAACATTCATATTTTACATGTACATTAAGGTTATAGTGATGTAGTGACCTACTTTATCTACTAATTGTACAACCTGACATTTTACTTATTTAGAAGGCTGTGACTTCCAACCACCAGCCAATTGTTATGTGAGATCATTGTTGAGATTAAAGACAAATGAAGGTCTAACTCTCTCAACTGCTGGTTTGGAAAGCAGATGTGTTTTCTCTGTAGTCCTTTCAATGTGAAACTCAATAAATGTTATTATTAGCTTACTCGAATAATGTATTCATTATGAGTTATGACTTCCACAGTGGTGACCCCGACGTGATCTATCAACGAGGTAGGACAATGAACATTTCAAAAGTTCTGATGGAAGTTCAGTTTCATTATTATTTTTTTTGGTGTGTGAAGGCATTTTTGATGTTTCGTGTTGCTCATCAAAATCTTATTCCATACTAACACAAACGACACATGGCTTCATCCGACAATACAGCACCTGTTTCAGTCGATAGAATAAGTGTAAAAGTTCCACCGTTTTGGGCAAATGATCCTGTTTTGTGGTTTGCGCAAATTGAGAATCAATTTGATTTAGCAGGGATCTCGCAGGATTCAACTAAATTTAATTATGCAGCAAGCGCCCTTGAACAACGGTACGCCACGACGGTACGCGACATCATCGTCAAGCCCCCAAGCGTAGGTAAATATGAGCTTCTTAAAACTGAGCTCATTCGTCGGTTCTCGCCATTGCCCGAAGCACGTATTAAACAGCTAATTCAACATGAGGTTATGGGTGATGGTAAACCTTCCGAATTTCTGCTTCGCCTACGCATGTTAGCTGGGTCAGAGGTAACAAACAAGGTGTTAAGAACATTGTGGTTTGAACGCTTGCCGCCCCGTATGCATGACATTTTGGCTTCATCACCACCTGATGACCTTGATGCACTCGCAGTGATTGCTGACAGAATACATGAGATGGCGCCCACCTCTCCTCGGGTAGCGATTGTCGACAGCTATCAAACGCAGTTGGAGGAGTTATCACGACAAGTCGCAGCGCTATCCAACAATCGAACTGCACAGCCATCTTCCTCGCATCGATCAAATCGACGTTGCGATCTACCTTCGTCGAACTCACAAAACGCAATACGGCGAACACCAGCAGATGATATGTGTTGGTACCACTGGAAATATGGCGCACAGACAAGGTCGTGCCGAAAACCATGCAATTTGGATGCAAAAACTACGCGGGCAGTCAGTAAATGCGGCAGACGACTGCCCAACCTCACGCCGTCTCTTTGTGATAGACATTCTGAGTCAACGTCAGTTCCTGGTCGACACCGGGTCTGATCTGTGTGTGTATCCACGTAAGCTCATCAAGGGACCTCGCGAACGATCAACATACGAGCTTTTCGCGGCTAATGGATCAGTCATAGCGACTTATGGAACCTTCAACTTCAATCTCAACTTGGGACTCAAACGCGAGTTCGTCTGGCGTTTCGTCGTTGCCGACGTATCCAGACCAATCATTCGAGTTTACTTCTTATCGTTCTATGACCTACTTGTTGACGCCCGCAATCGAAGGTTAGTTGATAGTGCCTCATCACTTACCGTCGCTGGTAAGTTGTCTACCGACGCTCAAGAACATGTCAAGGCAGTCAGTGGAGGGTCTCGTTACCACGACATCTTGAATGAGTTTCCGGACATTACAAAGCCATCAGGTATTTTGCGTGACATTAAACACGGGACCATGCATCATATTCACACGACACCTGGACATCCAACATCTTGCAAGCCTCGACGTCTGGCACCTGACCGTCTGCAGATTGCCAAGACCGAATTTGATATGATGCTCAAAACAGGTGTCGCAAGGCGTTCATCTAGCAGCTGGTCTGCTGCCCTTCACCTCGTTCCGAAGAAGGAAAATCAGTAGAGGCCATGCGGCGACTACAGACCTTTGAGCGATAGGACAATTCCAGACAGGTATCCGGTTCCCCACATACAAGATTTTGATCAGTCGCTTGCTGGGAAGTCCGTGTTCTCGACCATAGATTTAGTCCGGGCTTACAATCAGATTCCAGTTGCTCCAAACGATATACCAAAGACTGCTATAACGACTCCGTTTGGCCTATTTGAATTTCCTTATATGAGTTTTGGTTTACGGAACGCCGCCCAAACATTTCAGAGGTTCATCGACGAAGCCATTCGAGACCTAGATTTCGTCTATGCCTATATCGATGACATTCTTATCGCTTCGACGTCACCGGAAGAACACGAGAAACACCTACGCCTACTCTTTGCACGCTTATCAGAGTACGGTGTCCTGATAAACACTTCAAAATGCATTTTCGGTGTTTCCGAGGTGAATTTCCTTGGTCACACCGTCAACGCCAGTGGGACACGACCTCTCGAAGATAAGGTCGATGCTATCGTTTGTTTTCCACCACCCAGCAACATTAGGCAACTACGACAGTTTCTTGAGATGATAAATTTCTATCGTCGATTCATGCCATCTGCAGCCCGGCTTCAGGCACCCCTCAACGACCTTCTTGTCGGTGCTGATGCTTCAGGTAAGATGCCCATCGTTTGGACGCCAGAGCTGTTGAACACGTTTGATAAGTGTAAGCGTAGTCTCTCACAAGCAGCACTTCTTGCGCACCCTGACTCTAGAGCAGAGCTTGCAATCGTCGCTGATGTCTCTGACAGGTGCATTGGAGCTGCTCTTCACCAGAAAACGGGTTTAGGTTGGCAACCACTAGCGTTTTTCTCGCGAAAGCTGAATACCGCGCAACGCAATTATGGCGCATACGATCGTGAGCTCCTCGCAGTCTACGAGGCAATCCGGTACTTCTGTCATATGGTGGAAGCCAGGACGTTTGCAATCTACACCGACCACAAGCCATTGATATTTGCGTTCAAGCAAAAGTCTGACAAGTGTTCCCCGCGGCAATTTCGTTACCTTGACTACATTGGGCAATTTTCAACAGACATTCGGCATGTTCCCGGTACGGAAAATGTCGTTGCCGATGCTCTGTCCAGGGTGGAAGCGATCTCGGCCTCTGTGAGTAATGAGACAATTGCCCAAGCCCAAGTGAACGATCCCGAACTCCAAGCGTTTCTCCATTCTGACACTGCACTCGAACTAAAACGTCGGAGCCTTGTTGACACAGACCTTACGATATACTTTGACACATCCACGTCAATAGACCGACCTTTCGTGCCAGTTACTCTCCGACCCCAGGTGTTTGACAGTCTTCATAGTCTGTCCAGTCCCAGTGTTGCTGCCTCAGTCCGTCTTGTCTCAAGGACCTATGTCTGGCCTTCGATAAAGAAAGACTGCAAGGAGTGGGCAAGGGCCTGCATAGCGTGTCAGAGATCAAAGGTCACACGACACGTCTCGACACCTGTTGAAACATTTCAACGCTCCAGACGCTCGTTTTGACCATATCCCACATCGATCTGGTGGGTCCTCGTCCTGAGTCATCTGGATTTCGTTACCTGCTTACATGCGTAGATCGATTTACTCGTTGGCCGGAAGCAATTCCTTTATCCGACATCACTGCGGATACAGTTGCTTCTGCCCTCATCACAGGCTGGATATCGCGTTTTGGGACGCCCCTTCGGATCACTACCGATCAAGGCCGGCAGTTTGAGTCAGCCCTTTTCAGGTCTCTAAACTACCTGTTAGGCACTACTCTCATCCGAACTACAGCGTACCACCCTGCCGCCAATGGCATGGTCGAACGCCTCCATCGCCAGCTCAAGGCCGCACTCAAATGCCATGAAGAGGATCGCTGGACCAATAACTTGCCATGGGTCATGTTGGGCATTCGATCAGCATGGAAAGAGGATATAAAAGCTACATCTGCCGAGTTGGTGTACGGAACTACTCTCAGACTTCCAGGAGAATATTTGTCAGCCGACTTCGCCAACAACTCCAGATGCTCAGAGTACGTCAGCCGACTTCGCCAACGACTCCAGATGCTCCGACCGACACGCCCTACCCGACACGGGCAAAAAAAGATGTATTTGTGTTCAAGGACCTCGCAACATGTTCCCACGTTTTCGTGCGCCATGACGCTGTCCGAACTCCGCTTCAGCAACCGTATGACGGTCCATACGAAATCATAGCAAGGCACGAGAAGTATTTCACTATTCTGCGTATAGGGAAAAGAGTGGTAGTATCCATAGATCGGTTGAAGCCTGCCTTCATTCTTGACAGCACAGCTCCTGATACCGCACAACCATCAACCAAACCGTTCAATCTAATCGACCGAACATCAAGCACTTCCCGCCTACCTAGGATAGTACCTGCCTCCGTTGTCCGCAACAATTTTGGATCAACAGACACCAATCCGTCTTTGGTCGGAACTTATGCTGCCGTCACTGCTACCCCACCACTAGTCACGACACGAGCAGGACGTCGCGTGTGCGCACCGGCTCGCCTCGGCACATAGAGATTTCTTTCCCGCCATCGCTACGCTCGTTCACTGGAGGGGGGGTCCTGTAGTGACCTACTTTATCTACTAATTGTACAACCTGACATTTTACTTATTTAGAAGGCTGTGACTTCCAACCACCAGCCAATTGTTATGTTAGATCATTGTTGAGCTTAAAGACAAATGAAGGTCTAACTCTCTCAACTGCTGGTTTGGAAAGCAGATGTGTTTTCTCTGTAGTCCTTTCAATGTGAAATTCAATAAATGTTATTATTAGCTTACTTGAATAATGTATTCATTATGACTTCCACAGTGATATAGTGTCTTTTGAAAGAAAAAGTTTGCTGGAAGGCTTCCAAATAAAGGTTTTGTTATAAGCCTTTAACAAGAATATAAACAAGTAACTATAGTTACTTGACAATGATCACCTACATTGTTTACAAAAAACAAGTCTTTGGACCACTAGATATTTTTAATTCTATTGTTAATTGGTCAATTAAATCGACTTTGATAAAATAATTATATTTTAACAAATAATTTTGTAATGGAACTTGAAAAAGTAATGAGATCCCACATATAACAAAAAACTTGTAAAAAAAAACAGCCAAACCTTACACAATCAAAAGCAATGAGATCTAAAAGAAATGCTAAGCTTATTTACCCTCCTACATTTTCACTATCTTAATACATAAATTTACTTTGCACTGTGACTGTATCCTTGCAAAGCTTGGCAAAATAAATTTGCATAAAACTTTTACATTTAAAGCAATAGCTGCAAATAAAATTTTGCCACGCTTTGCAAGAATGCAGTCACAGGGCAAAGTGAATTTATGTATTAAGATTGCAAAAGTGTAGGAGGGTACATAAGCTTGGCATTTCTTTTAGATCTCATTGCTTTTGATTGTGTAAGGTTTGGCTGTTTTTTTTTTTTTTTTTTTTTTTTTTTTACAAGTTTTTTGTTATATGTGGGATAGAATCTACGTCACAGGCTGTTAGTTCACTGGGAACTAGGGCCTACACCGAATAGTAATTTAAAAAACCCAGATAATCGTTTAAGAAACCGGTTTTTGCTCCGCAAGTTGTCTGTATATCCTCCCCCCCCCCCCCTGCACTAAACAGCTCTCACGACTAACGACTAACCCACATAATGATGACTGCGCTGTATTGGGGAAGTTGAGTACCGGCCGAGCGGATTGCGCTGATGGTGGAGGGGGGGGGGGAGGAGGAGAGGACGCGGCTGCCGAACAAGCCAACTGGCGAGTGAAAAGGGAGTGACTGCCGGGTGAACAATGCTGCGTTACCTCGTTTTGTGGTGTGCAAAGGTGTTACTAGGACTGACACGAGTTTAAACTTGCACGGAATAAAAACACCTATCGCGGTCTTATGCCCCTCCCCCCGTGAACTAATTAGGGTACATATGTCATAGATACGTGTTGCTAGCGATTCTACTTACAACTTCTCGATTGTGCGTGCGGGATTGAAATGACTCAGAAGCTCATTGACGAGTCAACAACTGGTAAAAACGAAGCCCCCCCCACTGCTTGTTTGCTAATGAAAGATCGGCACAACTCGGGGGGTTAAGTGGGCTTGCCCCCCAGAACTAATTCAAATCTGTGCGCAACACAATGGAAACAAATTATCAACTTTCTATCTCTCATTTTAAACATAATAACTTATTATGTGCCTTTCATTCCTTCACAAGAAATTATTTATTGTTAGAATGCCTATGAATTAACACAAATTATCGGGTGCAAATTTTGAGACATAATTCTCAAAGCATCTTGTTTTTAACAGTTTTAATTTTAATTGTATGGTTTATTTGGCCGCGTCAATTGTTAGGTCACAACACAATGCACCACTATGCGGGAAAGACCGCAACCACGTAGCGCGTAATTTAAACTGGTGAATTAGCCTAAAAACGGCTGCGAAAAATACCCGGATCTTAAAATTGGCTCCGGGTAATTTCTTCGGGTACCCGATGTCATCCCGAGAAGGTATATGGTATTTTACGGTCTGAAGTTTAAACTCGTACTATGATTTAGACGTCACAAGTACGTATGGTTATCGTGTCAGCTGCAGTCTGGACACATTGATAACACCAAGTAGTGTAAATTGTTATCTGTGGTCTATCCAATGGTTTTGTGAAGGTGAAGGGGGGAAGGAAAACTAGTTCTGTCATGATAATAAACAGCAATACAAAACACTTCCGTCTTCGAAGCGCCCATCGAGTGGTTAGCGTATGCGCAGAAGCATAAGTGCATAACGATAGGTGCGCTACCTTACACAGTAGTCGTGAACCATATTAGTTTATTCGGCTGTACCTAGAGCGCAGCCTCACTAAAATTTTGCAGTAAGCAGCGCGAGTAGTGCAAATTGGTTAAATACACACCCTTCACCTTTGAAAAGTATACCCGTTTATAAACGTGTGTGGCTGAGCGGCCTAGCAGAGTATGCCCGTTTATAAAAGGTTTGATATTATTGAGTTGTCTTGTAACTCAGGACAGGCGTGCATCTAGCGCCGAGCTTTACCGCGCAGTAGTGCTACCTATTGACAACATCTTACACTATTTGTATTTGGTCAATCTTCTGGGATGTCATTTATAAATTTATAGGGTGTTTTGTAAACACATGCATAGCCGGTGCATACCAGCGTGTTTTCGGCATCTGTTTATGTTATTGTATGCATCCATTGTTTGTAGTTATTCATTATGACACTTTGTTTTTTTAATTAAATGATGTTTTATGTGCAAATTAACTTTTACTTTGTTAAGAAATATTGATATGTCAGCTAGTTACGATTTTTTTCTTCAAGACTAAATGACAGGGGAAAACTCACTTTAGGGGTGGTTACCCTAATTTCTCACTTGTTAAAACTGTTAATAGGCCAACAGTAAACAAATTATGTAAATACCGGTACAAAAATATTAAGTAGATAATAGGTACAAATAAATTATGAAACTAAAAAGTAAAAAATGGTATCAGCTATAAAAGTAAAAGATAACTTGAAAGATGATAATGACTATCAAACGTAAAATGAGGGGAACTTTGATAAACAGGTCCAATTGCACGAAAATTTAAAGATTAATTTTGGATCTACCCAGGACGAGGAGTAAAATATTCATGTGTCCAAGAAAGCTGTGAAAATCTACAGTTTGAATCAGTTCCTAAGCTTAGGAGCCTTTATTATTGTTGGTTCTGACCTCACGGAAGCGCAAAAGTCAAATTTATAAGACAATTAGTAAGATTTAGGTTTAGTATGTTATTCAGAACAAATAATCATCTATCATAATCAGCCTTCACTGTAAACTTTAAAAATACATATGTTTAAAATGGGCTTCACTCTAATTATCCCCCCACCCTTGCGGTGGAATAAAATCTTTGCCGTTGAAGCGCCCTAAAACTACTAATAATACTAATTAAACCCGTTGCCGATCAAGCGACATCTGCAGGTAGACAACGCAATGAACTAGTGGCTGGCTAGCCCTATAGGCCAGCAGTTCTCAACCACTGTGTCGCGCTCAGTTGTGAGGTGTGTCGCAAGTACTTTATTTATTGTTATATTGAAGTCTATTCATAAATACCACTAACATGAACGCTATATACCGCCAAAGTTCTAGGGGTGAATTGACAGTGAGTGACAGCTAGGGGTGTGCGAGTACCCGAAATTTTGACTTGAGTCTACTATTTGGTAAAAACTTATCAGCCCAATTCGTACAAATGGTGGAGGTGCCGGGTCGCGCGCGTGTGTGAAAAAGTAAATATTGCTATGCATTTTGGATGCTACCTTACTAATCTTGCTTTTTGAAAAACAAAATAGTGTTGTACATAAGCAATAAAGGAAGGCAATATATATCAATTTTTCCAACTGCAATGAATGCCGCAAGTAAGTTGGAAATAAAATCTAAAGATCAATTCAAGAAAGATATAATTCAACACTGACCTGTCTTCAGCAGGGTTTGAACTTTGAAGAAATACTTTTCTTTTATTTCAATAAAGGGAATAGAATGGGTTATCTCTCCATTTGCAGTTCTGTTGAGCACATAAACGACGCACCAGACTTAACGTATCCAGAAAAAGAAGAGTTGATTGTAGTTGCTTCATAAAGGGACAACTCAAAAATCAAGGTTTCAAGAGATCTCTCTTGATTCATGTTGGATCACTTTAAAATAAATACCCTGCAATTGTTAACAAGGCGGTGTGTATCTTACTACGCTTCTCCACTTCATACCTGTGTGAGGCAGCTTTCTCAACTTTAAAAACAATCAAGTCAAAGAACGGTTCGAGACACCTTAATGTTGATAGTGAGATGCACGTCAGTATGTCTACCATTCACCCTCGTACTGAGAAAATGTGTGAATTACAGCAATCCCAGGTACCCCACTGATGAGGAAGCATGTGACGTTTGCACATTGGTAACATTGCCACAAATTGGTAAATTACTGTTGATGTATTGTAATTTGCAAAATTTAACAATGAAGTAACGTCCATTTAAGCCGGTTAAATATTATTTAGTTGAAATGTGGGTACACCCACGTAGGTGTGTCGCGCACGGGAACGTACTCAACATGTGTGTCGCAAGGTTGAGAACCGCTGCTCTAGGCTACAACAAGTCCAATGCCGGTCATTATTAATTAATGAATATTGTTTTACAAACTGTGTATTTTGGTTTCATTGCATCTTGGCAGTTTTATCAATCTTTAGGCAAAATTTACAGATACAGAATGACCGGAATTGATTTGTGGATACAGATACATAGGCCTACCAAAACGTCAAATAAGGCATATTATTACCCAATTTTTTAAAATTTAATACAACTTTTTGTGTTTATTATTTAATTATTGGTCGATTCAGTGTTTCGTTTGAGAAATTTCAGTACAGTAAGACCTTAATTATCCGAGGTGGATGAGACCGAGCTATGCTCGGTTAACTAAAAACTCGGATGATACGGACTCCCAGCGCCCTGCTGGAATATGAAAGTGATATCTTAAGTGTAAAACTTGTGAAATACTATTAAAAGAACATAAATATAAACAGCCTCTTAGTGATGACATCAGCTGCCAACTGCTTTGCTGATAGATGAATGTGTGGTCTTGTTATCTTATCTCATAACGTAAACAAAACAACTGGGCGAGGGTCTTGGCCGGAAGCCAATTGACAGACTAGTGAGGCAATATGTGACTTGGATGGCACTGAGAGGAGGGAGGTGACGGTTATCTCTGCGTCTGTCATCTCTTGACTGGATGTCCCGATGCAATGTTTATTTCTTCATAATCATTGCCAGCCCCTATCATGTCGTCTTCAAGGCCATATTACGTCTCTTTCTCTCTCGTCCGCCATCTTCAAGGTCGCGGCGGCAAGGCTCAACTTTCTCTAGCACCGTACCCTCGCCCCCAACCTCCCTTACAACTCGCGCGCTGTGCAATTCTTACGTGACACGTCATTGTAGTAAACAGCATACTGCATGACATTTAGATGTAAAGAACATAACATTTCGGCCTAATTAAAAAATGAAAAGCGCGCCTAAAACCAGCTCGGATAACACGGAATCACGGTTAATCGGACCTCGGATGAACGAGGTCTTACTATATTATGGTTTGCAAATTTTGGTGTTTGGCGGCGATTCAATTTTGATATATTTTACGTAGTTCAAAATTGATCAATTCATCTAGATTTTGGAAAATAACTAAAATCTGTTATCTTAGTCTTTGGCGGTGTCTGCGAATTTCACGGGGCTCCATGCAGGTAACTACATCCTGTTCACAGTTTGCTCAGCATAGGACTAACCACACATCTTTAAAAAAACTGAGTTCCACAATAAAAAATAAATAAAAATGAAATAAAGTTTTTCACAGAGTGGCCAACATACATTTGGGGTTGTTACATCAGAACAATAAACAAAGCAAAAAATGTTTTTGTTTACCCTCACCTGTGTTTTCCTGAGGCCTGTCTTGAGCTCGTTGTTTCGCTGTCGGGAGAGTTGTAACGTTGCCTCGAGCTCCGCAACCCTCTTGCGATACGGAAACTCTTCCACCTCGATTTGTAGTTGCAGCTTCGCCACCTGTCCTTTCTTCGAGTTAAGGTCACCTTGGAGTTGCTGTAACCTTTGTCGCAGGGCATCACAGTCGCAGTTTGTCTTCTCCATGATGATGCGAGCGAGTTCACTTTGCAATTCTTTCTTCGACGAGGCAATTGTATTAAGCTCTTCTTGGAGTTGTTTATTATGGGCTTCAAGGTCGCAGGATAACATTTTGTTGGATGCGATTGCCTCGTCTTTGAGATCTATTTCCTGGCGCATTTGTTTAAAATCCAGGTGAAGATCGTTGCGCTCTTGCACTACATTGTTAGCTTTCACCAGCTTCAATTCAGTCTCTCGTAATTTGTATCGCAGTTGTATAACTTCTTGTTTGTGTTCCCGTTCTTGTTTCATCAGATTTCTTTCAACTTCTTTAACACGGTTCTGTGCTTCAGCCATTTCGGAGCTTCCACAAATTGAGGACGGTGTCGACGATAGATTTACCACATTTTCCTTGAAAGATTTTTCTTCTTCTGAACACTTTTCCAGTAACTGTTTCCGAAGTTCTTTTATAGCGGAGAAATCTTCCCGCCGTTGTTCTTCGAGGCTGATTTTGAGTTTTTCGAGTTCATCGTTTTCTTCGTCGAGCCACTTGTTACGCTTTTCGCAAGTCTCTAATTTCTCTAGCAGTTGGTCAATCTGGTTCTGTAATTGCACAAAATCTTTAACCTTAAGAATTGTTTCGTATTTACCCATGATAATATCAAGCTTCTTCTTAAGAGATTCGATTTCATTGTGCGCCTTACTTAACTGTACTTGCATTGCTTCTTGCATTTCTTCCAGAGCTTCGTTATCAACGTAAGATTTCTCAAGCTCTTTCCGCAAACTTGACAACTCGTCGCACTTGTCTGTGGAAGAACCCGTTAGATGTTTGACATCGTCTTCCAGTTGATTGACTTGTTTCAACGTTTGTTGTAGTTGTTGTTCAGTACACTCTAATTTGGATTGCAAAGTCTCTGCCTTCTCTAAATATGACTTGCCAATGTTGTCACTTGACAACAGCTTATCTCCAAGTTCTTGAATTTTAGCTTGAAACTTGGACGATTCAAGAACACAATTCACATTGGTGACTTCAAGCAGCTCATATCTAGAAGTAACATCTTCCAACTCCTTTTTAAGCATACTTATTTCTCTCTTTGCACCATTGCTAATTTCCTCAGCCTTATTCAACTGACTTTCAACCACTGACTTTTCATTATCTATTTGTTTCAATCTGGAATTTGAAGTTCTCTCTAATTCTGCAAAGGTTTGTTGTAATCCAGACAATTGGCTCTGGGTGTTCAACAGGACAAATGTATAGGTATCTACTAGCGAGTCCATGTCTGCAACATCCTTTGCTGCATCTGGGCCCAAGATGCTACCCAACTTGTTGACTAGCATCTTGACTATAGACTGTTCGGGAGTACCCAACGTCGACTGCTTTTCTGCAAGTTTAGACTCCAATTCTAGGCGAATCTGCATTTCTAGCTGACACTTTCTTTCAGACGCCTCCAAGTCATTTTCTAGCTTACAAATCTTCTGCAACAAAACCTGAGTCTGCTTCTCCCCGATGTCATATCGCATCTTTGCCTTCTCATACCTTACCACCTCTTGCTCCAGAAGTGTTTCAAGCTCCTTTATTCTATGCTCTCCAAAGTTGACCTTTTCACCTTCCTTCAACACCTTCTTAATGTTTGCCAGCTCTGACATAAGAGAACTGACTTCTGTCTCCTTCTCATTTAAACTTTCCTTCAAAGAGGCTTTCCTCTCAATCAGAGTTTGAACCTCTTCCAAAGCCACCTTCAGCTCAAGCGCCAACTTCTCGGTTTTTGCAGCTGCCTCGGACAAATCGTTCTGCAGCTTGTCGTTATCGTTCTCCAGCAAGTTTGTCCAGCTTTCACCGTGCTTCAGCTTACCCTTGAGTGACTCGATTTCGGCGTTATGGTTTTGTCCGATTTCTATCTGCTTTTCTACGACCGTTTTCAGTAAATGCTTCACCAATCCTTCCAATTTCAAAGTTGCAGCCTTACTCTTGTTGAAAGTAGCATCAAAACCATGTATTTCTTCAACCAACAAAAATTTGCAAGACGATACCTCAGCAAGGATAGAAATAAGTTCAGAGTCGTTTCTTGGTGTTAATTTTTTTTTCGTAATTCCGTCCAGTTGCGATGATATACGTTCCTTATCTCCCTGTAATTCATCTATCGTATTCTGAAGCTTGGAATTGCTTTCATCACAATCACTTTTAGTTTTAACCAGTTCAGACGATGCTGTTGATAACTTTTCAGATAAGAAATTCATTTCCATGTCTCGTTTAATACTTTCTTCTCGAAGGATTTGCAATTCATTTTCGGAAAGCTGTAGACGACACACATTAGCCTGAAGTTGTTCAGAAGTCTCGGCTAACTGTTTTGATATAGCCAACAACTTTTCTGAGAGTTCATCAGTCTGTGACACTTGTTTTGAATATTTTTCTTTTAGTACTTCCAGCTCTTGTTTGGATCGCTCCTGTATTACTAAAAGTTCATCACGTTCTGAACACATTTTATCCAATTCTGAAGACACCGACTCCAGCTTTTCCAACAGAACGTGAACTCCATTATCTTCGTTAGTTGTAATGACCTCAGACAATGTATCACACAGACTCCTCGCCTCGGTTCTGTTGTCTCCGGCAAGCGGTCTCAGATCGGAAGTTACCGCCGCTTGATTTTCCAAAAGATCGTCGACTCGTGAATCATGGCTGGGATGTTGTTCTTTCAACTCATGCTTAGCATTCTCATACTGTGAGGCAAGTTTCCTGCATTCAGTATGCGACTGGCAAAGCTCAGTTCCACTTAATTCAAGACACACAGTAGCATTTTCACGTTTCATTTCTACAGGAAATACATCAGAAAGATTTAGAGCATCGGTCAAAACTTGCACTTCTTCGCCGGTATTTAAAGTCTGAAAAATCTCGATAGGTGATGCCGATCTCTCCATTTCAACCACCAGTTCAGTCTTGTTTTGATGTAGTATCTGGAGATCTTTTACAGAATATTGTTTAATGGATTCGTTTTCATCATTACTTTGAGGAGTTGGGGACAATTCGGTTAACGTTGTCGACAAATGTGTGCGGAAACAACAAACTCCCAAATGATCTTCTCGCTCTTTCTCAACAAGCTCTAGCCGTGTAGCAATTTCCGCTCGTTCTTTAGAGGTTTTGGCCAATTCTAAATAAGCTTCTGTTAACTTGTGCGACATATCGTTAGGAATTGATTCATAATCTGAGTTATTCCCATTAAAGGTTTCTAGCTTCTTGAAATTCTGTATTCGGCAAGAAATGACTCCTCCATCCGTACTAGTCTCGGATGTTGTGAAGGGTGGCAAATCTTTATTTACTTTGGTGTTTAGTTCCACATTCTCTACTAGCATTCTTTGAATGCGAGTTTCAGAATCTTGCAGCTTGGATTCAAGCACTGAACGCTCTAGAGAAATGTTTGCTAATTTGCCCAAAGCCACTGACAACTTATCAGATAGATCCTTTACTTCAGATTGTTGTTCAACTAATCCATTCAAAAGAGTTTCATGCTGCACTTCGTTATCTCTAAGGAGACACGAACTTTGTTCTTTCTCTCCACTAAACTTATTCAATTCAGAACTGGCCTCAAATTCTTTAAGACGATCATTGGAAAGTTGAAGCTTAGATTCAATTTCTGAGCGTTCTTCAATTTTTTTCATCAGATCAGACGAAGCTGCCTCCAACTTTTCCAGCAGATGTTTAACTTCACATTCTAATTTTGCATTATTTTCACTACTTCTTCTCAGTTCATTCTCGGAATGTTCCAGTCTGGACACAACCACGTCATGTTCCTCAATACTTCGCACCAACTCGGATAACCTCTTAACTTCAGATTCTTTGCCAGTCATTTCTTCTCCGAGCATTTCAAGCTCAGTCTTCAGCTGATACGTGCTTTGATCTCGATCTACACGAGTTTCAGCCAAGTCAGATAACGCATCGGACAACTTTTCAGAAAGATCTTTAACTTGACACTTCAGGGTGGCAATCTCTTCCAGACATCTTTTCAGTTCCAATTCTGAATATTGCAGCTGTAATGCAAGTTCTTCTTGCTTTGAGCAACTCTTTGTTAATTCACAAGACGCAGTGGATAGCTTCTCAGAGTGTTGCTTGAGTTCTGTCTCCAATTCAAAGTTTCTTTCTCGAAGTGTTGCCAACGCCTCCTCGGAATTTGCTAGTCTGGATGTCATTTCTGTGCGTACTTGCTCAGTCGATGTAGCTTCTAGCTTTTCCAACAGATGTTTAACTTCACATTCTAGTTTTGCATTCTCTTCACTACTTCTTCTCAGTTCATTCTCGGAATGTTCCAGTCTGGACACAACCACGTCATGTTCCTCAATACTTCGCACCAACTCGGATAACCTCTTAACTTCAGATTCTTTGCCAGTCATTTCTTCTCTGAGAATTTCAAGCTCAGTCTTCAGCTGATACGTGCTTTGATCTCGATCTACACGAGTTTCGGCCAAGTTAGATAACGCATCGGACAACTTTTCAGAAAGATCTTTAACTTGACACTTCAGGGTGGCAATCTCTTCCAGACATCTTTTCAGTTCCAATTCTGAATATTGCAGCTGTAATGCAAGTTCTTCTTGCTTTGAGCAACTCTTTGTTAATTCACAAGACGCAGTGGATAGCTTCTCAGAGTGTTGCTTGAGTTCTGTCTCCAATTCAAAGTTTCTTTCTCGAAGTGTTGCCAACGCCTCCTCGGAATTTGCTAGTCTGGATGTCATTTCTGTGCGTACTTGCTCAGTCGATGTAGCTTCTAGCTTTTCCAACAGATGTTTAACTTCACATTCTAGTTTTGCATTCTCTTCACTACTTCTTCTCAGTTCATTCTCGGAATGTTCCAGTCTGGACACAACCACGTCATGTTCCTCAATACTTCGCACCAACTCGGATAACCTCTTAACTTCAGATTCTTTGCCAGTCATTTCTTCTCTGAGAATTTCAAGCTCAGTCTGCAGCTGATATGTGCTTTGATCTCGATCTACACGAGTTTCGGCAAAGTTAAATAACGCATCGGACAACTTTTCAGAAAGATCTTTAACTTGACACTTCAGGGTGGCAATCTCTTCCAGACATCTATTCAGTTCCAATTCTGAATATTGCAGCTGTAATGCAAGTTCTTCTTGCTTTGAGCAACTCTTTGTTAATTCACAAGACGCAGTGGATAGCTTCTCAGAGTGTTGCTTGAGTTCTGTCTCCAATTCAAGTTTCTTTCTCGAAGTGTTGCCAACGCCTCCTCGGAATTTGCTAGTTGGATGTCATTTCTGTGCGTACTTGCTCAGTCGATGTAGCTTCTAGCTTTTCCAACAGATGTTTAACTTCACATTCTAGTTTGCATTCTCTTCACTACTTCTTCTAGTTCATTCTCGGAAGTTCCAGTCGGACACAACCACGTCTGTTCCTCAATACTTCCACCAACTCGGATAACCTCTTAACTTAGATTCTTTGCCAGTCATTTCTTCTCTGAGAATTTCAAGCTCAGTCTTCAGCTGATAGTGCTTTGATCTCGATCTACACGAGTTTCGGCAAGTTAATAACGCATCGGACAACTTTCAGAAAGATCTTTAACTTGACACTTCAGGGTGGCAATCTCTTCCAGACATCTATTCAGTTCCAATTCTGATATTGCAGCTGTAATGCAAGTTCTTCTTGCTTTGAGCAACTCTTTGTTAATTCACAAGACGCAGTGGATAGCTTCTCAGAGTGTTGCTTGAGTTCTGTCTCCAATTCAAAGTTTCTTTCTCGAAGTGTTGCCAACGCCTCCTCGGAATTTGCTAGTCTGGATGTCATTTCTGTGCGTACTTGCTCAGTCGATGTAGCTTCTAGCTTTTCCAACAGATGTTTAACTTCACATTCTAGTTTTGCATTCTCTTCACTACTTCTTCTGAGTTCATTCTCGGAATGTTCCAGTCTGGACACAACCACGTCATGTTCCTCAATACTTCGCACCAACTCGGATAACCTCTTAACTTCAGATTCTTTGCCAGTCATTTCTTCTCTGAGAATTTCAAGCTCAGTCTTCAGCTGATACGTGCTTTGATCTCGATCTACACGAGTTTCGGCCAAGTTAGATAACGCATCGGACAACTTTTCAGAAAGATCTTTAACTTGACACTTCAGGGTGGCAATCTCTTCCAGACATCTATTCAGTTCCAATTCTGAATATTGCAGCTGTAATGCAAGTTCTTCTTGCTTTGAGCAACTCTTTTAATTCACAAGACGCAGTGGATAGCTTCTCAGAGTGTTGCTTGAGTTCTGTCTCCAATTCAAAGTTTCTTTCTCGAAGTGTTGCCAACGCCTCCTCGGAATTTGCTAGTCTGGATGTCATTTCTGTGCGTACTTGCTCAGTCGATGTAGCTTCTAGCTTTTCCAACAGATGTTTAACTTCACATTCTAGTTTTGCATTCTCTTCACTACTTCTTCTCAGTTCATTCTCGGAATGTTCCAGTCTGGACACAACCACGTCATGTTCCTCAATACTTCGCACCAACTCGGATAACCTCTTAACTTCAGATTCTTTGCCAGTCATTTCTTCTCTGAGAATTTCAAGCTCAGTCTGCAGCTGATATGTGCTTTGATCTCGATCTACACGAGTTTCGGCAAAGTTAAATAACGCATCGGACAACTTTTCAGAAAGATCTTTAACTTGACACTTCAGGGTGGCAATCTCTTCCAGACATCTTTTCAGTTCCAATTCTGAATATTGCAGCTGTAATGCAAGTTCTTCTTGCTTTGAGCAACTCTTTGTTAATTCACAAGACGCAGTGGATAGCTTCTCAGAGTGTTGCTTGAGTTCTGTCTCCAATTCAAAGTTTCTTTCTCGAAGTGTTGCCAACGCCTCCTCGGAATTTGCTAGTCTGGATGTCATTTCTGTGCGTTCTTGCTCAGTCGATGTAGCTTCTAGCTTTTCCAACAGATGTTTAACTTCACATTCTAGTTTTGCATTCTCTTCACTACTTCTTCTGAGTTCATTCTCGGAATGTTCCAGTCTGGACACAACCACGTCATGTTCCTCAATACTTCGCACCAACTCGGATAACCTCTTAACTTCAGATTCTTTGCCAGTCATTTCTTCTCCGAGCATTTCAAGCTCAGTCTTCAGCTGATACGTGCTTTGATCTCGATCTACACGAGTTTCAGCCAAGTCAGATAACGCATCGGACAACTTTTCAGAAAGACTTTTAACTTCAATTTCCAATTCCAAAATCTTTGCTTGAAGACCATCTTCTTGTTCTACAGAACGCTCTCTGCTAATTTCCAAATTGTCCTGATCGTTAGAAGTTTTTCTGTGGTTAGATAGCTCAATCGTCATTATCTCAGACAGTCCTCCGAGTTCTGTATTGTTTGTCAAGTCGATAGTTGAGCCATTAATTAAGAAAGAGACACCAACTGCAGTGTTTGCTAGTGGATCTTTCAAGGGACTTGCCTCAAAAGACGTAGTATCATTCATACTACCGATACTTACATCGAGAATGTCATGATGGTGGCTCTGTTCAAAACTAGATGCAGCAATTGAGGAGTTATCTAACAGTTCACTGAACTTCGCAACACGATGCCTCTCAACGTCAAGTTGCTGTACATAAGATGTGTTGGCAATTTTCAAATTATTTATTTCCTCATTTAATTTCTGAATTTTTTCTTCCATTAGTGATTTCATAATTTGAAAGTCCACGTGCGTCGCTTGAGAGGTATCTCTGGCGTCCTGCATTGGATCGTACGATACCTGGTTGACTTCCATATTGGTGCGTGCATCCTAGAAAGAGGAATTTACTGGTAAGACAGAGTAAGTCGCAACATCAGAGTAACATGGAGAATATGATAATGTTAATTTAAGTTTATTTCCCACCATATAGGCTTGTAAATACATATGGGCACCGAGTTTAGCCACTGAGCTGACAGGCAGCACAGCGTGGCGAGAGCTGGCAAAACTACGTGTGGGCTTCGCCCACGCTTTCGTAATGGAACCGAATGGGATTAGGGCCTAAGGAGTGTTATTGCCGGTTTCAGTGTCAAAACTAGTTTGAAGAAGTCCTAGCATTATTCAAAAGTATGTTTTATGTAAAAGAAATAGGGCCTAGTTGTAAATACTCTCATAATAATAATTTATGGAAAAGTGGTGAGAAAAAATGGTCTCAGTCTATGTGCTTACACAGTGATCCTCGAGGAAAGGAAATGTATCATTCATATTAGCCCATGCTATTATTATTGTTTGTGGATAGTCGTACAGTCAGTTGTAATAATAATAGTGCAAAATTATTCCTGTGGTTAAAGATTTGATTGGCTCTAGGACTGCAGTAATAGCCTAATACAGTGGTTCCCAACCAGGGTGCCGCAGACCTTATGTAGGGGTGCCGCAAAATCCTTGTAGATATAAGTAAAACCAAGCAGTTTTTTAAATATAAAAAATACTGTAAATAATGAATTTTTTCACCAAGAAAAATAAAATATATAGGCTACTAATCGACTCATTACAACAGTTTTTATTCAAAATTGTCCCAATTGAAAAATGGATGTTGTGTAATCATACAGCAACGATGGTGATCTCAATTCCTTTGCAAGCTGCCACTCCCCAAATTGTGTGTGTGAAATTTGAGCGCAATCGAACAATTATTTCTCCTAAAAATCACAATTTTACGCTTTAATCGTTTTAAAAAAAAAATTCATCGACTTATAACACCTACATCAGTGGTTCCCAACCTGGGTGCCGCGATTGTTTGTTGTATCCGGTATCGTATATAAACTAATGTTCCAAACTATCGCATAAATAAGTTAAATGCGCCAGCAGTGATACTATTAAGAATCTGTGAAAACACGGTTGTATGAGGACAGCTACTTAGCTATGGGATTCACATGGTGCTGTGGTGAAGAAAGACCTAGCCCCGAGTTCATTGTCTGCAGTGAAAAATTAGCAAATCAATTTATGGTTCCTAGCAAATTAAAACGTAATTTATTTTTACTTAACATAGTACAATTGTCATCAAATCAGGGTGTGTGATTTTTATTTTTATTAAAAAAATAAAAACCATGATTTATTTGATTTAAAATTGGATCTATTTGATTTAAATAAGATTTTTTACGATTTAAATCAACAATATCAATGTTTCAAACTTGTATAGTTGGTGAGCGGATCAAATCAATATATCAATGAAAATACATAATATGATTGTGGTTGTGGTATAATTTTTATTTTTTATTGAGATCAAGATGGCAGTGTTTGTTAGATGTGTCGACCTTGGTTGAGAGACGGAGTTTTATGTTTTGTTTTGTTTGTTGCCTTTTGAAGGGTACTGAAAGTACCCGAAATATTGCTTTTGCTTTAATTTAATATATTAATTAATTAAAAGAACATGATGAGTCCAAATATTGTTAAAACTTACTTTCACTAGAGTTTCAGAAAATATAATTCTAAAATTATTTAAAGGAAAACTTTGCCTTGTAACTCTTGGTTTGTTGCTCAAAATGAAGAAAAAGTGCATTTGATTTAAAGCAATGATTTTTATTAAACAAATCAAAAACACCCTGCATCAAATTGTTGAATTTTTTATATTTTGTATACCAGACCTGCTAAATTACTACTTGGCTGAAGGAGGTGCCGCAAAATTATTAAATGTAGCAATGGGGTGCCTTGAGTTGAAAAAGGTTGGAACCACTGACCTAATAGTACGGTCACTAATGAAAGAGGTAGGCCTAGGTATACTGTGATGTGACGGGCTGTTGGTCAGCTGTAGTTGCTTTTACTAAACTCTCAAAAAGTGCCTTGACAAATTATTTGACAACCATAGGCGTACGCAGAGATTTACCAATTGGGGGGGGGGGTTCCACAGGATAGTGGCGTATCTATCTAGGACCATTAGGGTAGAGTGGAAAAATTGATTTTTCGAGTATCGAATTCTATAAGGGCTCAAAAGTTGTGTATTTGCATGCTTATTAAAGGAAAAATATTGACAAAAATCATTGTATTGGATCTTCAGTTCGCGCAAAGGGCCTAGATGAAAATGAAAAAAATTACTAAATTAGAAAATCGGTATGATTGAAGAAGGGTTGACAGGTTGGGA
Organism: Sweltsa coloradensis; assembly: GCA_024449915.1. NCBI lineage: Eukaryota > Metazoa > Arthropoda > Insecta > Plecoptera > Chloroperlidae > Sweltsa > Sweltsa coloradensis. The sequence goes on from JAMZAV010000311.1 coordinate 289,031, forward strand.
AAGCATAGAGAACATAAAGAACATAAAACCCAGCCTGAAGGGCTGGGATCAATTTTTGAGTATTGAATTCTAAAAGGGCTTGAAAGTTGTCGTATTTGCATGCTAATCAACGGAAAAATATTGAAAAAATCATACGCTGGACTTCCAGTTTGCGCAAAGGACCTAAAGTTTGAAAAAATTACAAAAACACTAATTTTTTTCAAATTTTGCTCATTTTACAATTTTTTAATGAAATGATGAAAGATTTACCACTAGGAGGTGGATGCAATAGACGATTTTCAAAATCACCAGCGCCCTCTATATCGTGCGCGCAAAGCGTTATGAGAGAAAGGGTATTTACACGCTAAATGACATATGCTCGGGTGTGTGGCGTACTGCATTTCCAACACAGTCAGTGCAGACTACCACGCGCTCAAGAATATGGCTTTTAGCATGTAAATGCCCTTTCTCCCATAATACTTTGCAACGGAGCGCGCATGCGCAGTTAATTCTGAAAATAGTCTATTCGTGTTCCATCCATACCCTACCCCAGGGGTCGGTAACCTTTTTTGTCATACGAGCCAATTTTATAGAAAATTTGAAAGTGATTGCTAGTTGGAGCCATAGTAGGATAATTGAAAAATAATTACATCATAAAACGTAAGTTTTATTTTTATAAGGTAGGCCTACAAATATACGACATAATGTTTTAAATTTTTATGTAGAGTCGAGCTCTTCCATTAATGTTAATTTTGTAGTTGAATTTTTGATGTACGATAATTTGAAAATGTGGTCTGTATGTGGATAGTTTTAACTTTATATCTGATAATTGTTAATACAATCTATTGTAGCGGAACAGCTTTGTTGCTCTACCATCCTGCATTTTTTTGTGTTTTTAATCTGAATATCAATATGCAAATTATATAGCCGTCGTGCTATCAAATATCCAATTGTGAACAGAGCACTCCATCTCGCCATGTCCACTCTGGCGGCGAACGCTGGAAACGCGCGAAGGAGGATAGAATCTACACATGCTATCCTCGCGCGTAAGAAATTAACTAATTGAGATCAGTATTGTGATGCTCTATCGTGCACACAACATGCAGCACCTAAATGGAATATAGCCTTCAATATCATATTTATCAGAAACATAATTCATTCCGTGAAAAAATGTATTTGAGCCACTGAAATCGTCATCAAACGCCGACTGAGTTAACCAATTACCTACCGTTATTTATTTATGTTACATATTTCCTACTCTGAATATTATCTGTCCGCAATCCACCTACCCACTTTCCATTAGTGTGTAGGGTATCTTTGCTGATGCCAATGTTGGAAGATAAGTGACTCAACACATGCTATTTTTTTAAATCGTGGGAATTAAACCTGTTATAGGGTGCAATATGCCCCTCTTCAGGTGAACTAGGTATGTTGCAAATAGGACAATTGTGAAGGGATGTCCGAGATCTGTTTAAGAGGACTCCATCTTTTGCATTCGCATTAACGACTGAGGAAAACCTCGGAAAGAAACTTCAGTCAGGATTCCGGACTCGACGGGATTCGATCCCGTAACCTCCCGAATCAGAGTTGAGCGCTAGCGCTCGACTCTCTCTCTCTCTCTTCACACACCATTCATACTGGGGCACACAGTCAGCACAGACAGTAAGGGGGCTTCCCTCCCAACTCTGGTGCTCGGGAGACAAGAAATCCATGACTTACCCTGGATTCGAACCAGGACCCTTGGCAACAAGAGAAAAGCTGCCCCTCCTGCTGTTGCTGGGCAAGGGTGCCTCTTCATTCATTCTAAGAGAAAAGGTTAGAGATAGGAAGGGTGGAAAGTCACAACACAGCACAACCAGTGAGGGGGCTTACGGTGTGGCTCAGTATGAATGGTGTTTGAAGTAACCTTGCTGATGATGACAACATACATGCGCAATTTGCTCTTTGCGTGGCCCTACCACAGGTTTGGTTATGTGTTGTGAGTTTTGTTTGCAATTTGCATGTAGTATGCTGATTTTTAGTGGCCACCATCCGCCTGATGAGTCCCAGAAGGACGAAACGCGTCGTGGATTAAGGTAACAAACAACTTTAAATTAGCTGCAGTTGTCATCAGCAGGTGAAAAGTTTTGTCGCCCCCAGCCCTTCAGGTTGGGTTTTATGTTCTTTATGTTCTCTATGCTTTCCCAACCTGTCAACCCTTCTCCAATCATACTAAACTAGCCGATTGGCCTTTTCCTAATTGTAACATTGGTGTAGATCAGTTAGAATTTAGGCTATGGCCTGAGTCAGTGGTGTAATTTCACATTGGGTCCCCTTTGCAAATTATCAAATTAAAACAAAATGTAGGTACCCTTGATAATCCAGTCCCTGGCCATAAGACCCGTAGGAATTTCGACCTCGATGGAATTTTTCTTCTGATCCTGTTAGGGTATACCTTAGGGATAAAAAAAAATCTTGGGTAGACATCTGGCATTCCGGGCTTAAGTTTTTTACGACGCCATCTTGTTTGGGCATATACATATAGTACACGCTCTAGGTTTTCATACATTTTCTAAACTTTTGATTATAGCTGTAAAAAATCTGATGTTATATTTGGATTCTTCATAAAATTTCAAATAAAATAATACTAATTTGGTCTTCCTGGGTACATTGTGGGATTATTTTTAGGGAATTACATATTATTAGTCCTGCATATAGGTGCACTAATACACACATACAATCCCTGACCATAAGACCAGTAGGAATTTCGACCTCGATGGAATTTTTCTTCTGATCCCGTTAGGATATACCTAAGTGATAAAAAAAACTTGGGTAGACATCTGGCATTCCGGAACAAAGTTTTTTACGACGCCATCTTGTTTTGGACTTATGTATATAGTGCACGCTCTAGGTTTTCATACATTTTCTATACTTTTGAATACAGCTATAATAAATCTGACATGTGATTTAGATTCTCCGTGACATTTCCAATTAAATAATACTAATTTTGTCTTCCTGGGTACATTTTGCGGCTATTTATTGGAAAATGAAAAATAAAATTCATCACAAAAATTGTATATAATTTTTTATTTATTTTTTTACTCGTCATGGAATGCAAGTGGAATGAATAGACTGCAACTTATTTTACAATTATTAATACACAAATCTAAAAAAAAAACTTGGTGGGACATCGGGCATTCCGGAACAAAGCTTTTACGACGCCATCTTTTTTGGGCTATGTATATAGTGAAACGCTCTAGGTTTTCATACATTTTCTATTTTTTTGAATACAGCTATAATAAAATCTGACATGTGTTTTGGATTCTCCGTGACATTTCCAATTAAATAATACTAATTTGGTCTTCCTGGGTACATTTTGCGGCTATTTATCGGAAAATAAAAAATGAAATTCACCACAAAAATTGTATATTATTTTTTATTTATTTTTTTACTCGTCATGGAATGCAAGTGAAAATAATGGTGTTTTCCATTGGCATGCACTCGGCGAGTGCAGAGATGTCATTGTTGTCGACTTACACTTGAATAACATTGCTAAATTGAACAAATGTAGAGACAAGTGACGATTCTGTGCAGACTAGGGCGCACTAGTGCGACCTGCAAATTAAAAACACCATTAGACTGAAATTGTACCCCTTGAGAGGGCAGGGCGGTGGTGGTAGATTTGGGTTGATTCTATTGTTGTAACAAAAGAAGAATTGTTGCATGTCCAAATGTAGTGCCCTTAGCAGCATACAGCATTGTATTTGTTAAAGAAACAACAAAGTGTAATTAATAATAATTGATTTATATTGTTGAAGATGAAAGTGATAGAAGTAATTGTGATATGTGGTAAGCTTTGTAAGCTTTTTTTACACTTTTGAGGGCGAATGATTCGGACAATGACAGATAAAAAGGTAATTGTGGGGCTGAAATTATGTCGAGGTGTAGCACTATAGGCAGCGACTGTAGATATATCAAAGGGTGCATCATATGCCAAATATATCAACCAGGTCAAAATTTTAAAACTACTACCTTGGAAGGAAGACAAAATATTTTATCAGCCGTAGAAATAAGAAAAGGCAATTTTTTAAAATTTTGTGTCTTCCTTCCAGGGTAGAATTTTAAAGGGGGATTTAACGGCCTAAACTCAAAAAATATATTTCCCCTTCAGGTAACTAGTAATAAATTTTAGCAATTAACAGAAAAATTATTTAAATATTAGCCATTATTGACGTACTCTACAGCATTTTCTGTAAATTCTCTATGTTTTGTTTTGTAATTTGAGCAAGTAGTTCGGTCAAAATATGCTGATAACCAAGATGGGGTGTGATTTTGGAATGCATATTTTTGCGTGTTTGAGGGAATATTTGGGCACAGTTTCAAGACACGATGTTACAAAGGGGCATTTAAGATTGGTACTACGCTCTAGTATCTATGTGGAGCGAATAAGAAGCCGGTTAAAGCCGATTTAAGAAATTTCTCAAAACACCAATTTTCGCACATATCTGGATCAAAAAAATTAAAAAATTCGTGTTAAATCACAGTTACAAGATATATTTTTTTTAACGGTGATTTTAATGTAGCATTGTGCTAGAGATCACGTGGTAAAAAATAATTTTTGGGGTTTTTAGCCCCTTTCAATTCTGTCCTGGTTGATTTATTTGGCATATCTACAGTCACTGCCTTTAGTGCTACACCTCGACATAATTTAAGCCCCAAAATTTACCTTTTTATCTGTCATTGTCCGAATCATTCGCCCTCAAAAGTGTAAAAAAAAACTTAAAAAGCTTACCACATATCACAATTACTTCTATCACTTTCATCTTCAACAATCTCGTTGTTGTTGGCTCGTTGGTCTTGTGGTTAGCGTATCTGCTTCCAATGCAGAAGGTCCAGGGTTCGATTCCCGTCAAAGTCAGAAGTTTTTTAACTTCTGATTTGGACTTAAGTCCATCAGTTCTTGTCTTTGGAGTTTGTAAACGGTGACTTTGGAGCCGTCCTAGCAACGAAGCACATAATAAATTTCAGAGTTGTTCTGAATCGGCCTTGTTGATTCTGGCGTTGATTCGCGGGTGTTCGCACTGTCCATACCACTGATTGCTATATTTCCTATTACAAATAACGATCTTTGGTTGGTTATCGCTCACTCGCCGATTGCGTCGGGGCCTACAGGGTTGGCTTGGTCGCTTTGATTTAAAGTCCCCCACTGAAAATCAGTTATATAACTGAGTGGGTAGACTCTAAATAAAATTTATTTATTTTTTTAAATCAATTACTATTAATTACACTTTGTTGTTTCTTTAACAAATACAATGCTGTATGCTGCTAGGACACTACATTTGGACATGCAACGATTCTTCTTTTGTTACAACAATAGAATCAACCCAAATCTACCACCACCCTCTCAAGGGGTACAATTTCAGTCTAATGGTGTTTTTAATTTGCAGGTCGCACTAGTGCGCCCTAGTCTGCACAGAATCGTCACTTGTCTCTACATTTGTTCAATTTAGCAATGTTATTCAAGTGTAAGTCGACAACAATGACATCTCTGCACTCGCCGAGTGCATGCCCAAAGGAAAACACCATTATTTTCACTTGCATTCCATGACGAGTAAAAAAATAAATAAAAAATAATTTTACAATTTTTGTGGTGAATTTCATTTTATTTTCCGATAAATAGCGCAAAAATGTACCCAGGGAAAACCAAATTAGTTATTTAATTGGAAATGTCACGGAGAATCCAAATCACATGTCAGATTTATTATAGCTGTATTCAAAAATATAGAAAATGTATGAAAACCTAGAGCGTGCACTATATACATAAGCCCCCAAACAAGATGGCGTCGTTAAAAAACTTTGTTCCCGGAATGCCAGATGTCTACCCAAGTTTTTTTTTAGATTTGTGTATTAATAATTGTAAAATAAGTTTGCAGTCTATTCATTCCACTTGCATTCCATGACGAGTAAAAAAAAAAATAAAAAATTATATACAATTTTTTTTGATGAATTTTATTTTTCATTTTCCAATAAATAGCCGCAAAATGTACCCAGGAAGACAAAAGTAGTATTATTTAATTGGAAATGTTCACGGAGAATCCAAAACCCCATGTCAGATTTATTATAGCTGTATTCAAAAGTATAGAAAATGTATGAAAAAACCTAGAGCGTGCACTATATACATAAAGTCCAAAACAAGATGGCGTCGTAAAAAACTTTGTTCCGGAATGCCAGATGTCTACCCAAGTTTTTTTTATCACTTAGGTATATCCTAACGGGATCAGAAGAAAAATTCCATCGAGGTCGAAATTCCTACTGGTCTTATGGTCAGGATTGTATGTGTGTATTAGTGCACCTATATGCAGGGGCTAATTAATGTAATTCCCTAAAAATAATCCCACAATGTACCCAGGAAGACCAAATTAGTATTATTTTATTTTAAATTTTATGAAGAATCCAAATATAACGTCAGATTTATTACACCTATAATCAAAAGTATAGAAAATGTATGAAAACCTAGAGCGTGTACTATATGTATATGCCCAAAACAAGATGGTGTCGTAAAAAACTTAGGCCCGGAATGCCAGATGTCTACCCAAGATTTTTTTTATCCCTAAGGTATACCCTAACAGGATCAGAAGAAAAATTCCATCGAGGTCGAAATTCCTACGGGTCTTATGGCCAGGGACTGGATTATGAGACTATACGGCCTCTCCCTGAGTGGACTTAGGTTTTTTGGCAATGGTCATTTGAAGATGGATTCTTATCTTGAAGTCGATGCCGTTGGTCAGTGAAAGGAGAGCTGTGTATTTTTCATGAGCTGGTTCGAGGCTACTACTGAGGCAACTGGGTTTTAAAAGTGTAAACCATGTATAAACTAATTAAATACTAATAATACAGAACGGGTTTGATTTAAATCAGAAACTAGAGAAAAATTTCATTTTATTTCATAAAAAAGAATCATGTGATTCACTTTAAATATAACAATTTTTAAAATAAAATCTATGTCAATCTATTTTTTTTTTTTAAATTATAGAAAATGCCAAGTTCATATTTCGTATTTTCATATGTTGCGTCACCCGACATTTGCTTGGACCTAGTTCAGGTTGATGACGCTGTGTGCTGGTCTCTGTTTGGGTTTTTTTAAACGCTACGATCGTATTTTGTATTGTTGAGAGGATTAGTTGTTGGGGAGTTGGAGTTGAAAGTCGGGCATGTTTGGGGGCGAGTTGAGGCGATGCGTAAAACTTAGAGAAAGTGGACTAGGAAAGAACACTTTGGAGATAGGAAACGCGTGTTAAAAATCCGCGAAAGTGATAATCGAAAACGAACGGCGATCTGCCTAGAAGAAATACAAGAAAACGACGGTGAAATCAAAGAGAGCTGTAGCCAACAGAGGTACATTTTATAAGGCTAGCCTAGCCCAGGGATACATGAGTAAACGAACTTTTGCATGCCTTAGGAGCATATTAATAAACCAGCGGACGTGATAAAATATAGCATCGATAACCAGAAAGGGTTAGAATCATTAATAGCCGAAGGGCCGAGAGTTAGTTGTGGTCAAAAAGAGCCGAGAAAGATTATAGACGCGTAGCCTGGAGAATAGGACATGGAAAACGCAAGCAAAGTTTGGTGGTTGTATTACAACGAAATATAGATTGAAATATCATAAAAAGGAAATCGGTGGGGATAAAATCATTTATACATTCAAATAGAAGAACATATAAGGAACAGTTATTGACAATTCAATATCTTGGCAAAGTTTTAGTATTTGGGCAAATTGGTTTCAAAATCAATAAATGCAGATTAGTTGAAATCTAAAATGGCGAATTTTAGTTGCAAAGAGCTTGAAGATGACATCAACAATAAAAACTCGGAACATTCGTGAGTGACTGAGTCACCGACGTCGAACGATGTGCATTGTTGATAAAGACGGGTGAGATCAGAACTGGGTCGATAAAAGTTGTCGTGTTTACATAAATAACTGTCTTGACAGTTTACCGTGTGAGGTACTGGAGAACTTGTTTGTTGGACTTGGAATGCTGGTATCGGGCAATTGTAAAACATTAAAACGTACGATCGGAGTTGGTTTATCCGAACGATAAATTATCGTAGTTTTATCACCGCTCGAACATATCAAGTGACAGTTGAACTCAAGAGGAATCACAGCCGGGATTCGAACTCAAGACAGGATCGTCTGTACAAGACTACGACAGTCTACAAATACGCAGCAAGCTACTGACCTGCACGTCGGACTTAATAATAATAATAATAATAATAATAATAATAATAATAATAATAATGCCTTTATTTACAACAGAATACAGATATTCCACAAGTGTAAATATAATAAAACCTGAAAAAAAAAATCAGCATTAACATAATTGCAGTCAATTTATATACACACTCAATAATATTACAATAAAATAAACAACAACGTAGCCTCCTCACGAGGCCTACTGAGTCAGTACATAGCCAGTGTGGCAGTCACAATACATTTAAATCTACGAACACTTATATCAAACAAATCAAGAGTGTTGAAGGAATTATTAGATAAAGAGTTAAAATCAGTTTGAATTCTCCGAAGAGGTGAATATTTTAAAATATTGATCCTGTTTTGGGGTACATAAAAGGTCGGATGTCTCCTAGTTAATCTTGGTGGCACATAGAAATCTAATTGGCTGAGCAAAGTTGAATCAAACAAATTATTGGCTATTTTATATAAAAACATCATATCTAAAAGCTTGCGCCTGTTTTCAGTGTCATTATGCTATTACTATCACAGTGCGTAATATAGTCTCTTCTGTGATAGTCAATTTTTAAATGCTTATAACACATCATCTTAATATACATTTTCTGTACTTTTTCGATACACTCTATCTTGGTGACCTGATAAGGATTCCAGACAACGCTGGCATACTCCACCTGTGGCCTAACTAAAGCAACATACAGCGCCCTTGTTGTTGACATTTTAAAGGATTTAATACAATTACGCCTTAAGAGACCGAGAAGCTTGTAGGCTTTCGGAGTAACGGAGTCTAAATGTTTATTAAAAGAACAATCATGGGTCATCACAACACCAAGATCTCGAATAGATTGAACTCTATCCAAAGTCACTCCATCTAAAATATAATCAAATATAATAAAAAGTTTCTTTTTATTGGTAAAGGAGATTACGTTACATTTCGCAACATTAAGGTCAAGCTTCCAAACTGAACACCATTTAGATAGACAATCAATATCTTTTTGGAGCTGCACACAATCACGTACGGTACCCACAGGGCGGTAAATCTTTAAATCATCAGCATACATCAGACATTTTGATGATTTTAAGCATGATGGTATATCATTGACGTATAAAGTAAAAAGAAGTGGACCCAAAATTGACCCCTGTGGGACCCCTGACGTGACTATCTCCGAATCAGAAAACCCATCATCGATAACAACCGCTTGCGTACGTCCACTCAAGTAACTTGTCAATAAATTAAAAAGTGGGCCACACACCCCATATCCCTTAATCTTAAGAAGAAGAAGTGTGTGGTTAACACTGTCGAACGCCTTTTTAAAGTCTGTGTAAACAGCGTCGATTTGTTTTTTGTTACTCATGTTACTTGCAAGGTCATTGGTAAATTCAACCAAGTTTGTCACTGTCGAACGTCGGCTAGTAAAACCATGTTGCTCTAATACAATGTGTTTTGAAACATGATTATACAAGTTCTTATGTATCAATTTTTCAAATACCTTTGACACAACCGGCAACAATGAGATTGGGCGGTAATTACAGACTTTGAACCGACTCCCCTTCTTTATTACCGGTGTAACAAACGCATGCTTCCACCGTTTAGGAAAAATACCAGATTGCAAAGAGGAATTAAAAATGTCCGCTAAAGGCCGAGATAACACGGCTCGACATGCTTCAGAACCTTGATTGGAATTCGATCCGGACCCGCAGACTTATTGTCAACTAACGTTCTTAGACAATTTTCTACTTCGCGTGCAGTTATATTGAAACCAGATAAGCATTCAGTCCCATACTGTGGAGCGTCAGGCAAAACCGCAGGACACGCGGAAATAGGTTGGAAAGAAGACAGAAAATATTTTGAAAAAAGTCGGCAACACACTACCACAGTACTTGCTACGACACCCTCATGTTCAACTTCAACGGGAACTCGCCTGACTTTTGTCTTACGGCGTATATACCCCCATAAAAGTTTAGGGTCCTTACCAATGTTGTAATTTATCTTTTGTAAATACTGCTTATGTGCCTCCCTGACAATATTTTTGAATTCAATACGTTCGTACGTCCGTACGTTCGTACGGGTTTCGATGGGAGTCATGATAATTTGTGATGAGTATTTAAATTAAGTTTATTACCAATTATATTTCCATAAACTTTCGGAAAACTTTACTGTTGTCCATCAGACCAAGAGATATCTTAAATAGATATCCGTTTCGCTTCTAGACATCAGTACTGATAGGTAGGGTTTGAACTGTATTCCTTGTCAATGAAGGAAATTCATTTGTATTATACAATATAGCCCGTTCTGGTTGACTTATTAACCGTTGATTGTCTGTTGTAATGTCATCCTAGATCTAGTATAAATTATAGGTTGTATTTCAGAGATGTTTGGCTTCGCTGTTGTACGATTTCTCAATTTTGTGGGTCTTGGTGAGTTATAGGAGGTTGTTGTGAACTAGTTAGGCACCTTTAGACTTGAGTACCAGTTTCACGCCTAGGTAGGATTTAAAATTCAAGTTTGAGTGATGTTAGCCTTGATCAGTTGTTTTATTCTTAATTAATATTTTACTTCTAAGTGAGATCAGAAATCGTGTTTCACTTTAATTAGGCAATCCATCGCCGAGTATGTTCTTGATTATTAAATGGTATTTTCCGGAGTACAGCTATTTAGTGAAGTATCCAACGAGAGCCTATCGATTATCTGAGGGGTCGTAGGTTCGTTGTGTTACACCCTCCTACCAACCCAATCAGCCTTCTAAAATATGTCAGTTGCATTATCGAAAGCACATTGTAACTTATAACTAAAATTAAGCATAGATTATATTTTGTTATATTTTTGGGGGGGAGGGGGGTCTAGGTGGGGATGATTAATTGAACATTTGTGGAGGACCATGGCCTAGCCTTTGAGTGGATGTCAAATAAATACTTTTGCTACCCTAAGCCTCTAGCCTGACAGGGAGCCCACGAAAATATGGACGCGCACGGTGGAAAGCGCGCACGCACAGGTCCAACAAAAGTTGTCAAATAAAATATTTCAAGTCATAATTAGCAAAAATCAAGTTGGTAGTGTGCAGAGGTTCAGAACTTTGATCACAGGGGTCGATGTAAGCTCAATTTACAAAAACAGCCAAGACAGTTCATTATTTTCGCACATGTTTCAATGCACACTGCGGCAGCTAGCCCACTCGAAATGCAGCTACAATCCAGAAATTACAATATTTTTTCTGACCAGGGGATTGAACCCAGGTCTCCCACATTTCGGGTATAAGGGCGCCTTGGTTAACTAGACTAAGAAAACGCCAAGGACGTTGATGACGAAACCAGACTTTTTTACGACCCGGGTAGTAACACAAAAAAATCGTGTGGGGTGTCTAATGAACTGCGAAGAAACGCGCTTATCAATTATCGTAATATTTCAGACGTAATGCTGTTCTATACGCGTTTCCAAGCAAAGATAGATGGCAGCACTAAAATGCAACATGTCGGACCGATCGGTGATAGAGGCGAGCTGCTTACGGGAGCGCTGTATATTCAGTTATAGGTTCAACTTGATTTTTGTTACATTTCTGATCATTTGCGAAAACATTGTTGATTATGTCATATCGTCCACGTATTTTATTAGTAAAATTCGTAAGTTTTGGGGATCGGCTTTATTAAAAACGGGAATTTAATGGCATTTTAAATTACAACAAATAATTGAGATTATTTGATGATATTAGCTCGAAAAGAACAAACCACTCTGTTAAACTATTAAATACAGAAACAAGTGTATCAAATAATGTTGAATGATGAAGATCGATGATATTTTGCCATTAAATGTTGCCCACCAATACTAATTGTTTCAATAATTTACTTGATATCTAAAAATCAAAAGAGCTTCTAGCAAATTATAGCCCTACACTTGTTTTGCACGTTTTCTACATCGTTTTACAATGTAAACGCAATCGGAGTTGGCCTATATATATTTATCTTCTATACACTTAGGACTTCTGTTTTTTTAAATATACATTTTATTAAAAGTAGGCCTATTGAATAGCTGAGGGCCCTTTATTTTTATTATTGTTTTATATGTCAATAATGGAATGACGCGTCATTCTGCAGACAGCTTTAAAATCTTGTAGGTCATATCATTTTACAAATTCTATTGTAATAATATAAATCGTATTTATTATGATATTATGTAATAAATGAACAATGACGGTAAACGGTATATGTATAGGCCTACATTAATTATATAAGGTAGAAAAGGAGTTGGGACTTGTGCATAAGCCCTAATACAATTATTATTATTTTTGTTATTGTTTTGCTATTATTATGACTTTATTTATATAAAATTATGATAATAAAACTAAAGAAGTATATCTCAATTAAAAGTGCCATAAGAAGCGAGCGATACTGTATTTGTGGGTTTACTATGAGTTGTGAACATTCTTGACGGTTTGAATTTGATTTAGTATTTATCGTACCCTGTTAGCCTCTATTTAGTATATAGCCTATAAATACCAATGATTTATTACTAGGAAAACGCTTAAGTCCCGCCGCGTTGTTGGATGAGCGTAATTGGTGCATTGAGCTGCATTGTGTTACGCGGATTTTCTGTTGTTCTGTGAAAAAATCATTACTTAGTCGAAATTTTTTTAAAATTAAATTAAATTAAATTAAAAATTAACTTAATTTTTTTAATAAATCGTAATTTTTACGTAATTTTTAAAAAAAGAAAAAAATCGTAAAATTGCAATTTTCATAAGAAATAATTATTCGATTGCGCTCAAATTTTACACGAGTATATTAATTCATAAAATTAAGGTTCTATAAAAAATCATTACAATAGGATAAAGCATGTAGGTGTTTATGTCAAAGAATTGTTTTAAAAAGAAAAAACCCGTAAAATTTAGATTTTCATGAGAAATAATTTTTCGATTACGCTCAAATTTCACACGAATATCTTAATTCATAAAATTAAGTTCTGTTAAAAAATCATTACAATCGGATAAAGCATGTAAGTGTTATAAGTCGAAGAATTTTTTTAAAATAAAAAAAAATCGTAAAATTGCGTTTTTTATAAGAAAAATTTTCCCGATTGCGCTCAAAAACGTCACAACGTGGCAGTTCTAAGTTCAGAGATTTCGAAGGCCTCCATAAAATTTCATCGCAATCGGAGTATCGGTTTAGCCGGAATCGTGTTAACAAACACACAAAAATACAAAAGAAAAAAAAAAGAAAAAAAAAAACATTCCGGATTTTTTTCTCCAGTGTAGTGAAATGGAATCTTCGCTTCGCTCGCTACGCTCATCCAATGATATTACAATTAGAGCATTGCCATTGTAATATGGATACAAATGCCATCCTCGGTGTCTCATGGGTGCATGGGGCGTAGGTCTGAATATAGTAATATTATTCTGGTGGACATGGTCTCAAATCCCGCATATTGAAGAGCGATTTTATCATTTTGGTGCACCCCCATGCTTTTGATTATCATCAATTAACAACATTTTGGGAGAGCAACGACAATGTACCTGTGATTGTACATATTTATAAGTGACAAACGCGGAATGCCATGTGTTCTTCAGGTAAGCACATAGCGCGCTCCTCCGACTATCACTGATCGGACAGTTGCATTTTTCGCCACCAGGTAGCAACCCCTTTGCTTGGAAACGCGTATAAACAAATCGAAGAATAGGTCAGATGTATCTAACTACAGGCCAATTTCACTTACCAGTACGGTTTGCAAGGTAATGGAGCGTCTAGTTACTTCAGCCATTTATACGCACTTAGAAGTGAACAGTTTGATACCGCCTAACCAGCATGGATTTTTACCTCGTCGATCATGCACAACTATGCTGAAAAAGGCCCTATTGATGACTGGCAGCATACGCTTGACCGGGAAAAAACAAGGCAAATTGACTGCATAGCGTTGGACTGGAGAAAGGCGTTTGACAGTGTGCCACACGAGAGACTTCTACATAAGCTACATAATTATGGAATTCAAGTGAACTTCTTAATTGGATTAAATCATTTTTGAAGGGCAGATCTCAGCGTGTATGCATGATGGACCCTCATCATCATTATTGACGTTACTCTGGAGTTCCGCGGGGATCGGTACTTTGGTCCTTCGTTTTTTACAATCTTTATGATAGACCTACCTAATGTTGTAACGTCAAGTATTCTACAATATGCTGACGATACAACTCTGTACAGAAACATATCTACTTCAGAAGACGCAAAAGGCTCTACAAAATGAAACCCAAACAATATCCAAATTTGGTGTCAAAACAACCAAATGTCAATTAATGTTAGCAAATCCAGTTACTTCGAATCACGAATCAGAAAACCGGACACATAAACATCGTGTATAGCATAAATGGAGATATAATACCGTGTTGCCAAAAGTCAAAATACTTGAATAATTGTTACTTGTGATCTGCGGTGGAATCTACATTGTGAGTATGTGCGTAACAGAGATCTAAAACTTTAGGATTTGTGTCGCGCTCTCTAAAGGGTGGCAAGCCAGAACCCTTCGCACCGCATACTTAGAGCTGGTTAGGCCAATTATCACTCATGGCCTACCAGCGTGGCATCCAACAAAAAAGGACAACATGAGCAAGTTGGAAAGAATTCAAAAACGTGCCACCAGACATATTTATGGGTTACAAGACCAAGTGCCTCTACACGTCGTGGTCATGTCGCCTTTCCACCATTGAACAACTCATGATGCAACTGGACGTTTTGTTCTTCAAAAAGATGTTGACTGGCTGTGTAGACCTTGACCCATTCCATCGGGTGTCTTGGAATCTTCGCGATTCAAGACGTAACAGGCCCAGTCCATCACGCCACCATTTGCCCGAACCAGCGCGTACATAAGTGGGTTCTACTGCCGATCTGCCAAAATTTGGAACTACTCCTGTCCGAGAAACACAAGGTCTTGCCATGTCTGCTTTTAAGAGAGTTGTTGTCTTCTACATTATGATTGCTTTTTTGATATTATGAATTCATTGAATTGTTATTGTTTTGTTAATTTGTCTCTTCTATGTTAGTCTCTTTTATCTCTATGTTCTATGTTTTATAAGTTCTTGTTTATTATCACAGTTTGTTGTGTAGAGGCTGGCAGACACCTTGTGCTTGGGGCATACTGCCCTTTTCTGCCAACCTTCCTACTAAGCCTATTAGTGGAAAATAAATAATAATAATAATAATGACGTGCCGATGAAGTAGTATTTCATAATCACGAAAGAGGAACAGCAATGGGCCATTAAGATAAAGATAACTCTCACTGCTCCTTGCATCTGCTTTATATCTTGTCACAGTCAAGGTCACGATGCGTTGGCGCGGGGCGTGGGAGGGGGAACTAAACTAAAGCGGGAATGCTGGAGCTCAGATAATTGTAACAAGATAAGGAAAGGCCAGCCTCTGCAATATCTCTATTCCCATGTGCTTAATTTCAGTTATCACCATGGGTGATAGCTTTTGACTTCTAGCACATTGAAAACAAAAGAGATGTTATGGTAATTACTTACGCGGTATAATCTCGGAAAGATCTTAGAGAGGTAAGGCAGGAGGGGGGGGGGGGGGGACATACTCAGCATACTGCCAGAAGTCGGCGGCATGAACAAAGGACATTATAATTCGAAAGAAAAACGCCGCCAAGCACAAAAGATATGAGAAAGCGCATGTTTACATTAGCCTTCCGCCTACAATGTGACACCTCAATTCAGGAACCGGGTTTTACGGGTAGTGGAAACACGTACCCGTACCCGATTTCGGCGGGCGGGTACCCGTCGTCTTCCCTAGTGTTGAGTACCCGGGAATATTTGCATTTAAGTTTGATAATTATATTGGTATAAATAAAAGGGTTTTAATAGAGATGGGCCGATTCCAGATTTGATCGATTCCAATTCCGATTCTTAAATTATTGTGTGCGATTCCGATTCTTATACTAACCAAGCTTAGACATAGCCTGTAAATAAATACAAATATGAAATACAAATATGTACTAGTAGAAAGGTTCTCTACAAGAATAATGTAAGGAATTATATTTGGGGGTGTGCAAAGCTTCGAAATTATCGAATCTTCTCAATCAAATCTTTTAGTAGAGTGGTTCTCAACCGGTGGTCCGCGGACCACCGCAAGGTTTTACAGGTGGTCCGCGGTGGTAGAGGATAGACATTTTATGCATGGAATACATTATAAATTTATATTATTAATACCATACATTTAATACCCTGTTATTTTTATTTTCTCTTCGCGCATAACTTTCAATTACAAATCGAATCTAACATAGGCCTAACATTGAACATTGTCAACTTAGCATAGCTCGTGCGTTCTGCTTTGTAACAGGTTTGATACACATATGAACACAGCACAGATGAAAACTGCCAAACCTTCTTGTGCCAAACCACGTAGGCCTCGTACCAGTATTTACTACTTACTTTATTATTATTATTATTATTACTATTATTATTATTTATTATTATTATTTATTATTTACTTTATTTAAAATAGTATTATTTTGTTTCATAACAATCAATTTATAAAAGAACAATTATCTATTCATTACTGTTTTAACAAACAAACAAAATACTAATGCTCTTGTATCCCCGTGTGTTATGAGAAGGGAATCGTCACCAAAGGTATGTGAAGGGGCACGTAGTAATCAGTAATAAAGAAACTATATAATCTGCTGATGAAAAGCTAAACAAATTGCTAAAATCAATCGAATCCTGAATATGTCAAATAACTTTTCATTTCTCGCGGGAACAGCAAGGCATCTAATCCTCAAAGTATGATGTTTGCTGGTGCAAACTTTTGTGCAATGATACAATACAACCTTCAAACATCATGAGGCATTAGTTTGTAAAATGTGCATAAAATATGCATTTAGTAAATAGTCTCAATAAAAAACAACCACGCACCAAGTTGTCTTCTCTCAATAATTTATAATTAATTCCTCACCTACTACTAAGTCAGGCTGCAGATAAAGTTTTGTATTTTTTTGTAAGGTAGTTTTTCGGGAAAATCATTTTAAAGGGGGGCCGGAGACTTTAAGGAAAAACTGCTGCAAAAAAATAGTTTCAAAACCGGAATTAAATGATACTTTAATCTCTCATCCACATGAAATTATTGGGCATAGGACTAACCGTACCCAACAAAAAATTTTTTTTTTCCTTTACCTAAAACCCCCCCCCCCCCCCAAAAAATAACTAAAAAGACAAATTTTTTGAATGTGGTGGCCCGTCCGATTTATGATTTTTGGGGGTGGTCCGGTGCAACAAAAGGTTGAGAAACCTTTTTTAGTTTCGAATCCAAAATCAAAAAAAATTCAAATATTCAATACGGCCAAACACCAGAGACCGAAAATTCGAAAATATATCGATGGTCGATTTTATAGTTTGAAACGATAACGTACAACGGGCCCCCTCGAAAAAGAAAATTTCCCTTCGGCTTTTTACGAAAATGCGATGTTTTTCCCCCGTAGCTTCGAAAAATGTGCCTTTCCTCTCTCTCTTGGGTATCGGCAGGCTGCCTGAGGCGTTGCACAATCGTACGCACTCACGCGAGCCCTAACTGGCTGCCGACTCGGAAGACAGGCGGGCACCATGTTTACGTCAGTCTCGCTTCACATGGCGAGGATTACTACTTGAACGATGCCCATCTCCGAACTCGTACATAATAAGTGCGCGTCTATGAAAAGGCTAGCGGATACAATAGATGTTATGTTTGGGCCTACTAATGTGCTCTTAAATGACAGCAAGAAGTTTCCTCACGATGTTATCTTGAAAAGTAGAACAATGCCAAAAGATAAGATAGGCTTACCGCGCAAGATAAATACTTAGGGTTCAGAATAGGGCCTACACCGAATAGTATTTTTACGAACCGGATAATCGTTTAAGAAATCAGTTAAAAACCATTTTTTGCTCCGCATGGTTTTGTGTGTATTTCCCCCCCCCCCCCCCTCCCCCACTGCACTAAGCAGCTCTCAAGACAAGCGCTCATCAATTATCGTAATATCCCAAGACGTAATGCTGTCCCATAAACAATGACGTGTTGATGAAGTAGTATTTCATAATCACGAAAGAGGAACAGCCGCAGGCCATTAAGATAACACTCGTGATTCCTTGCATCTGCTTTTTATCTTGTCACAGTCTAGTCAAGGTCACGATGCGTTGGCGCGGGGGGGGCTGGAGCTGGAATGCTGGAGAGTAAACAAGATAAGGAAAGGCCAGCCTCTACAGTAGGCCTATCTCTGTTCCCATGTGATTAATTTCAGTTATTACCACTGGTGACAGCTTTGACATCTAGCAGATTGAAAACATTAAAATTGTTATGGTTCGTTATAAGATCGCGAGTGGTTAGACAGAAGGGATGGGGGGTGGGGGGCATACTCAACACACTGCCACAAGCCGGCGGCATGAACAAAGGACATTATAATTTGAAAGAAAATCGCCGCCAAGCACAAAAGAAATGAGAAAGCGCATGTTTACATTAACATTCAGCCTACAATGTGACACCTGTGTTGCACGGGAAAGCGCGGCGAATTGAAAAAACTTTATTTTTGAATTTTTGAAAAACCGGTTTACGAAATGAAAACCGGTTTCAAACCGGTTTCCGATTATTCGATGTAGGCCCTAGTTCAGAAAAGGCTGGATGGATGAAGTGTTGTTGATTGGCTAAAGATGTCATGGAGTCTCGAAAACGTGGTAAAAACAACTCTTTGATGCGAGACCGCCCGAGGCCTGCCGAGTGGGGCTCGGGACTGCGTACGTCATGCGACCTTGTCAATATTTTCAACAGGAATCGGAATCGCTCAAATGGCCTATAAAAATATGGGAATTGCAATTCTAATGATTCTTAGAGAATCAGTGGAATCGCCGGAATCAGTTTTGGAATCGTCCCATCTCTAGTTTTAAAGTTTAGTTGGTATAAGGGCACATCAACTGTAAGGCCATAATGCTCCACTCTAGCCTAGGGTTCGAAATTTTCCGGAAAAATTGAAGTCGAGGAAAAAAACGGATATTTTCCCGTTTTTTCCGGAAAAATTGGGAAAAATTGAATTTTCTTACTTTTCATAAAGTTTATACTTCCTCGTAGTTCATTTTAGATTAATGGCATCTTTATGGTAAATTATAAATTAAGATATTATTGTTAGTTTATTTCATGTGTTTACGTAGCCTACGCGTGTTTACTATTGATGTTTATAAATGACAGCAAAATGGCAGCAATACTTCATCTAGCATTTTCCAAAATCCCTTGCAATTATTACTATTTATAGCCAGGGGTCGAAATTAACTATTTTGCAACTAGCACTTCGGGCTAATGGCAACAATAGTACTCTAGCCCAAGAGCATTTTTACAGTCGGCAATCAAATAGGTTATATTGATGTAAAACAATAATAGGGTATATGTGAATGTTTTAAGTCACAATATTTGCCGGGTTTTGACTTATGTGTAGGGGGGACTAGGGAGCGACCGGAACGAATTTTAAACCGTAATATTAATAATCCTAAATTAAGCGATTTTTTATTTTGTTTGCATATTTACAACGATTTTCCATACTAGGTAGTGCACTACTACTGGAAACTCGTTAAGTTATTGTTGCGAAATATTGAGATTTTTTGAACGGCAATTGAGAACTCTGAAAAAAAGTACTCGCCTGTCGGACTAGAGTAATTAGATTTTTACTAGCGCGAGCAAAGTTTCACTAGCCTCGGGCGAGCATTAATTTGACTCCTGTTTATAGATATACTATGTTAAGCTTTAGTCCCTCCCACGGCATGCCCTATTACTTTACAATATGGTCACAAAAACTGTCTTTGAAATGAGAATTCCAATCATAATTTTAGTCTAACCTAACAAGAACAACTAAGGCATTACCTTTCATTTACTATTAAAATAATGAATTAAAAACTGTGAGATATGTAGTTGGGCTACCTTATTGATAAAAATAATCATTACTACATCCATATCAATTTTATTTATCCTATGCACCTTAAAACCAATTTTTTCATTTTTTCCAATTTTTCCAATTTTTCCGACGTGCCCGGAAAAAAACGGAAAAAACACGGTTTTTTTTTCAAAATTTCCGGAAAAATTGGTACCTTTTAAATCCTACTCTAGGCCTATGGATAGGCTAGGGAGGCCGAAGGTAGGGGGAAGAAAGGGAATGTTACCGAGTACTCAACATATGGCTCACTCACTCGTCTGATAACGACTTTGGCGTTTTCCTAGTTGTTGTATATTCTAATAATTGTCGTCGTCGCGCAATCCTTGTTATCCAACAAGTCACGTAGAGACCAGGCACCTCCACTAATGGTTGACACCAGTGGTGGAGGTGCCAGATAGGAATTCCAAAAATGTTTGCATGCAAATTTATGTCGCACCTCAAGACTTATGCCTTTCAATTTTCAATTCTATGAGCGACCTACAATAATGAAAAAATAAATACAGTATCTGTTTGGGGAGACGAGGGTACCCCCCCCCGACGAAGTGGACGGGTACGGTTTCCATACCCTTTTTACCCAAAAACCCGGTCCGAATTGAGGTGTACTTTGGAGGGGAAGGTAATGTAAACTTGCGCTTTCTAACTTTTTGCTTGGGCGGCGTTTTGTTTGAATAAAGCTTTGTCATGCCCGACTTTTCAGTGTGTGAGATGCCCCCTCCTGCCTAAACACTCGTGCGATTTCCCGAGATTATTCGCGTAAAAAATTACCCCAACATCACTTTGTTTTTAATTTCTAGAAGTCAAAAATAAAAACACATCATGGTGATAAACTTCCCCTTTCTGTTTACTCTAAATTTGGGCTCCAAATCCCCCACCCCCACCACCACACCGCACGCCCGCGCCAACGCATCGTGAGTCGTGACCTGACTTGACTGGTTAAGATTTAAAAACGTGCGGAGTGTTATCTTAAAGGCCCGCGCGTTCCTTTGGATTTTGAAATATACTTCTCGGCACGTCATGTTTAAAAAACAGATTTTCGTCGTCCCCAGATATTCATAAAATTTATGGGCGTTTCTTCCCGTTTATTTAGACACCCCAAAACGATTTTTTTGTGTTACTACCCGGGTAACCCGCGGGTAATGTGGACGGGTACCCGGGTAAAAAAAATACGGTAAAAATAATTATTGGGGGTCATAGCATCTTTAACGCTGCTTAAAGTTAAAAAGTACAACGATAACATGACAGATTATCGATTGTGATTGGTCACATTATTCAGTCCGCATTTTGTTGCAAAACTCAAGCTGATCCTACCAGAAGCAGGAAACAGCAACGAACAATAATAATAAAATAATAATAATAATAATAATAATAATAATAATAAAAATAAGGAACCGGTATGTAACTAGATTTAAATGACTGTTGGACCAATTGTTTTTCTAACGTGTAAATACTAGTAGGCCCTACATAAAGGGGTGTGCGTGTTCCTAAATTTTGAGTAATCAATTTGGTCCAGTAGTTTGAGATTGTACATACATTTAAAAACAAATTTTGGTCATGTTGCAGACAATGTTTGGGCTATTATCATTGGTCATTGCCTCATTGACCATCAAAATTCTATGGGGAGAGACCATACTTAAAAATCAATTAAATGTTATGTGAACTAGGTTAAACGGTAACTACAGAGATCTAGAATTCCTCGCCCGTGTTAAGCGGCTCATTGTGCGACTAATTCTTGTGTGAATTTCTATTCACAAGGAATTTTGGGAGCAAAATCACTCCATGTGGAGTTGTAAAACCTCTTTGACCAACCTTGCCTTGTAGCCGGACCAACCTTGCCGCCTATTTTTTCAAATAATATATCTGAGAAATCACTGCCTCGTCGAAATTTATTGTTTTATTAAAATCCATTTAATTCAAAATGCTAATATTATTTATATGTATTTCCATCGAACTAATGAGTTTGTAAAAGTGAATTACTTAATTAGCCTTCAGCAATCTCATTTTTGCATAATTAGATTACCGGAAGTAGGTAATGCACTTCACATTTCAGCCGATAGAGGGCACCCAGGTAGTCATTACTGAATTAATTTTCCTTAGCAACAGTCTTGAGTATACCTTTCAAACAACTTTAAATAACAAATTTCATCTGATAATAACTATCTAATAATTAGCGATCTAATTCTCTTATCAGAACATTTTATATAACTCTGTGTAATTTTGTGTATTTCAATGCCATGTTTGTGGCGGGCTAAAAAACGCAATTCTTGTAACGTTCAGTAGCTATCAACAAAACAACGTGCAGCCAAGTATTTAAAGGGTTGTGGCACTGTGATTGGTCGAGCGGTGGACAGGGAACGGTTTTCTTTGTCTCAAGGAACAGCCGGAAGCAGTTTTGGAACGATGGCTAGCTAAGCAGGAGAAGTCGGAGGTTAGTTGGAAGGGTCGGCCATTCCCGATATAATTTCGTAAAATCAGTGTTTTTGCGGAGTATCCATCTCAAAAGTTGCGGCATATCGTTGCCAGTGTGATAACAAGAAGTTTAAGCTAGAAATCGTTATAATCGGTTCGTAGATTATTGAGAATTTGCAAGATTAGTATTTGCAAGAATTGGCGTCTGTTTGTCTAGCATTGAGCTAATGGCTATTTTGGCAACCACATGTAATTGAGAAAGGCAAATCGTTGAATCTACGAAATAAGTCAATAAAACTAGGGGTGTGCGATTCCTGATTTTTGAATTCGAGTCGAGTCCGAGTCCTAAAAATTACTCGATTTTGAGTCCAATTCGAGTCCGAGTCTTAAGTAGGCATACACAGTACCTTCCGCAAATGTTGATACAAACATTATATTGACATATTTTTATTATTTGTGCCAAAAAAGGTCAAAACTTCCAAGAAGAATACAAATTTGTATCAAAAGACTGAGGTTACTATCTATTATGACTAATCAGTAGAGATGTGCAAAAATGTTTTTTTTAAGTTTGAAAATTCGCACCTTAAAAATAAAAATTCGCGATTTGTCGGGATTTACCAAAAAACACAATTTTCTCATGCACAATGTAACTGTACAGCCCTGGACGGCCATGTTGGTCCCTATTTTTCAATTTTTGAAACCTAAAAGTTACATATTTTCAAATTTACATAATCAATAATTTTCAAGTTCTACATAATTTTTGCATAATTTACATGTCTATGTAAATTAAGCTTGTCCTAATAGGAAAGCTAGTGGTTATGCACTCTAAGAAATCTTGGGTGATCTACCATTATACGAGGGCAACAATCTACAATTATGAAATGGTGAAGTCGTCTTCAGACTCTCATAATCCGTAAAACTACCATTATATATTAAAGAATCCAGTTTTCCGTTTTATAAATGAACGCGAACCGCAAAAGTTTGAGATGATTTAACATTAATCTGCCGAGATTCGACGTTAACTTAAGTAGCAACTACCTATTTACGGAGGCCGGTTAATCTCCTATTTTGTGAGGGTAGATTTGCAGGCAGCATATTGTTACAGCGCGGTATTTCTGGGAGAGATCACTTATATGTGAATGGCATAATGTACTATAATGTTACCCGAAAACAACTACTTGTCGCGGCAGGTGAATCTCCCATTTTGTGAGGGTAAATTGGCAGGCAGCATATTGTTACAGCACGATATTTGTGCGAGAGATCACCTGCATCTGGATGTTTGATGTACAATAATGTATCATTCAACCTATTTATCACGGCAATTCGTATTGCTCAAGCCCGGTTTATCAATGACCAGTTAGTGTTTGGTTTCATCTAAACCTACCATTAAACCAAACACTCTGGTCATTGAAATCTGGCACCTTAGAGAAACACTTTAAGTCTTTGACCCTTGCACTCATAACAAATAAATGAAACATAACAAATATAAAACATAAATCTCACGGACATATTATCGAGCTTCGCAACAGGCAGCCCTTTGTTTGAAGACTACAAGCACCGAGCATATATTAAGTTATGCTCATATACATCAAATGTGTAGTATTAATTCCTGCTTCCATGTTATCATTGAGCTATTAAAAAATACCGGATACTTATTACTTATTAGCAAGAACTGAACCATATGATTAAATTATAGAACACAATAATAATACATGCATATTAATAAAGGTAGGCCACAGAGCAAGTGCACAAAGCCTACGATATTTGCGTCGATTTGCTGTTGTATCTATAGGAGGTAACTCCCTCTCGTACTCAGCGTCTTCTGTGGCGCAACGGTCTGAGTCTTTGCTTACAGTTGGAGAGTACCAGTTGGATCGAGTTCGAGTCACCATGAAAAATCTTGTAACTTTATAATCGTGTCAAATTAACATGTGCTATGTATCCATTTACAGATGATCGATTGCTGAGGGAAATATATGATTTGAAATAGTATTAAATAAAATAATTAAATGATTAAATAAATCTAATTTTTAGTTTTTAGTTTGCTTATTTGCTCCTAGATCGCGTTACAGGCGCTTAGACAATTATGCGTTTGACTAAAGGAAAGAATGATCTACAATTATGTGAGTGTAGTTCGCTCACAAGAAAACTTTGTTTGACTAACGGAACTAGCAAGCTACAATTATATAAGGGAAGGCTGTGCACGATGTAAATAACGTTTACTGAAACAAAACATACGATCTACAATAATGTGAGTGTAATTCGCTCACAAGAATAGTACGTTTGACTACAACGGAACGAATGATCTACAGTTATGTGAAAGTGGTTTGCTCATAATACATATCATAGGTGACTAAAATGGGACTGGAGATCTACCATTATTGGAGGGACTTTCTAGCATTCAGGTGTAGTAGATTGTTCATAGCACGTATGCGTACATCTACCATTATATGGTTGGCAGCTCCTCTTGCCAATAACATAATTGTAGATCATACGGCGAATTTCCTTTACAGTGTGGCTAAGGTCATATGGTAATAGCCTAGGCTTGTGCGATAAGTCTAAAAGTGGCTATTGGTCAACAATGTTATTTGCCGTACCAACGGGGTGATTTTTGTGTGTCTAAATCTGTGCAAAACGGGGTAGGCTTCAATCGGTATGCGGGCTAGCAGCCTGAGCCGGCCGAGTGAAATAGTTGGTTTCACCAGTAGTCGACCAATCAGCGATCGGAACGGGGTAGATGTGGCCGGGGACAATGGTCTACGTCATCACCTGGGCCAGCAGAGCAGGGCGTTTTTGCGACGAAGCGCACGGAGTGCATCGTCCACTGTGATTCAAGCCTTCAGACGAGCAAGTCGTTTCCAAAGAATCTTCCGAGTGCGGCCTATCAAGCAGGCGAAGCCGGGCATTTTAGGGCAATGGAACCACACGCCTCCCCACGTATAAGAGAGCGGTTTCAGGTGCTAGTTTGCGGTTTTGATTTAGATTCAACTCATTTAACACCATTTCGGTAAATCGGGAGTGTTTTAAGCCACCCACCAGTATGTGGTAGCTATCATGCGACCGACGCCACGGGCAGTCGACGACACCAGCGAGACAATGGACATTCATTTTAAAAGTTCACAGTTTTCATTAGTCCGGGAGTGGCAATCTTTATGCAACTAAATGAATATCCCTGAGTTGAGGGCATTTTACACGTCGAACTATAATTCATACACCACGTGGTCCAGTCGTGGCTAGGCATCTAATCAACCAAATCATCACTTAATTAGTACCGATTTCAACGTGAATATATCTTGCCTACCCTGTCTACATACTGAGTAAGTACATTTCTACAATTACACTTCGAGGTCCACCCAGGACGCCAAGATGGGAAGCAGGTCAATCCGCCACTGCGGAATTCGCCCTGAGGGTCCGAGGCGCCTACAGCGCGCATAAGCCACCATCGAACGTGCCAAGTAGAGGGCAACGTCCCACCCCACTTCACTACAGTATCGTAACTCAAGATAACGTTGGCTACTAACTTTGGTTGATTTAGAGTAAGACTTATTGTATCAATTTATGTAATGTTCACGGTAATTTAATATTCAAATCTTTGCTTTGGATCCAAGCTTTCACACTAATTGCATCTTTCTATTCATCTGTTTGCATAACTTAGAATCATTAAAGCAACCTTTTGATATCCGAATTAATCACTTTCAATTCATTAGGGGCATGCTAACGACCGTCAATCCCAAGTCATTTCACAACCTCAACATTTCAATTAATGCACGGCCTTCAGCTCGTCACATATTGCTGACGCAAAGTTTCTTGTTTAGTCATAGTGGTAACTTTAAGAACGTGTGGACCGCCCCGCGTTCCGAGGACGTGGAACTCCAGCGGCGAGGCTCAACGCTAGCATACTGGGTAAGGTTGGGTACATTCCTAAACAGGGAACCGTGCTCAACAGGGTCACCGGTTCACTGTCATCACCACTTATGTCTACCATGTTTTTGCTAGGATACTGTATTTATTTGTGTTTCCCGACGTATGAGAGGGCCTCCCCCTGAGTTAGTTAGGAGTGCTTATCTTAGGTTAATTTGCATAGTCGTAGCCGTGGAGCAACATAGGCCTAACCCCGAGAGGGTCTATGCGTGCATAATTACCAATAATCCGGTCGATACTTCGAAGGTTAGGATACAGGTACAGTCTGTTCCGAACTATTAGTACATAAATCACTAATCGAGTGAAATTGCGAGGTTTTAGGACTACAGTAGGGTAGTCAGACTGGTACGTCTCGTTGCAGTGGTAGACTATCGTAGGCTTGTTACCGGTGGGCTTTCCGTTTCAGTGGCGGCAAGCGCGGGGGCTTTCTTAGTTTTTACGTCTGTTACGTTTCAGTTTGGAGTCTGTACTTAGGACTTTTCGTTCCAGTAGCTTAAAACGCGGGGGTTATTTTAGTGTTTCGTTTCAGTGGCACCCGGTACGTGGGGCTTTTATGTAGTCACCGAGGTGCATTTCGTTTCAACAACTTTAAAAAAAATAATAAAAAAAAGTTTCAGGATAGCTTGATTGATTTGAAAGATTTAAAAGAAAAACAAGCTCATGAGAGTGAAGTTCAGAATCAGTTGAATTTTAAGCTCAATTTCAGCCTTCAGTTTTCAAAGTTGGCGACAGTTTTTACCAGAATTAAGTTCGTCTACCCGGCACCTCCACCAAATTTACGAAATTATGCATTTTTTATGTAATGTCTTTTGATATGGATATAAAGTATTTTGAGATTACTCTCGTTCAAACGATTATTAAGAACTCACAATCGCGTTGTAACGTTACAGCCCTACCCCTTGTATTTTTATATTTTTGCTGCTTATAAATCTATCTATGTATTTCATGTTATGTGGAACTTTCAATATTTTCGGGACTTTAAATCATATTTTTCTAACAAGTGTTCAAGCCAGTGTGAATCTGCATCTAGGCATGCAAAGGCCAACCTTAGGGTTGAAAGTGTGGAATGTGAAGTTGTGGAGCCGAGGCTCATGTTTTTGGTTTCGGGTTTACCGGAGTAGCCTAGAAGTGACGTCACCCCATGCTAAATTCAGAACGGGCTAGAAAAGTGCGTTGGCTTCATCTTTCGACGGCAGCGAGCAAGGGTTGAGGAATGCGGCAAGCGTAAATGGCAACGTCGGTGACAAAATCCAACGGAAATGTGAATTTTGTTGAATTTGCAGTCGACGAATCGCGAGCCTAGGATGACCCGCGGAGTTTTGAACCAAGAAGACTGACCAATGGCAGTGTCCATAGAGGGACACACGTGACCGGATGGCGAGGGCGAGAAGAAGCCCCGAACGATGTGCGAGGGAGCAAGAAGAAGCATCCACCTCGACCACAGTGGGTCACGCTTTGGAACGGACGGTTGAGTCCGAGGGTGCACGTGTCGTGCCAGCGTTAGAACCCACCCTGCGAGAGCCATCATGGTCGTGGAGCCTCCGTCTATTACGGACGTGGCCGACTAGGCTTAGGGAGTTGGTCGTATTTTAAACATATTTTACTATTTGAAACTTATCTGAAGAATACGGCGCGTTT
The DNA here is from genome assembly GCA_024449915.1 of Sweltsa coloradensis. Taxonomy (NCBI): domain Eukaryota; kingdom Metazoa; phylum Arthropoda; class Insecta; order Plecoptera; family Chloroperlidae; genus Sweltsa; species Sweltsa coloradensis. The sequence continues at coordinate 317,128 of JAMZAV010000311.1, forward strand.
TTGGTGACCCCTATGTAAAGGGTAGCCGCCAACAGTACGTCTGATAATGAGACCCGGCGAGTACACGGTAAATTCTAAACTACTACAGAGTTGCGGGAGCATGAGCTCATATCAAGTTTACAGTTCCTGTCTTCGGACTGGCTTTGCGGGTGTCGATATAGGGTGCACGTGTTAGTGCCAGTAAAGTACAAGACCACGTGGTTAGCCAGTACCACGATGCTAGATCAAGGGCATCTCTCCCTCTACGAGAACATCTGGGGCTGTGGTAAGCGAAACTAAACATTCTGGGCGAGTAGCCGAGAGGGACGCAGTAGGACACAAGGTCCGCGTCCGCCACTGGACGCCTTCCCCGTAGGCTACCTACGCGCCGGAGCGCTTCCCCGTTTGCAGCCACATCTTCCCCCCCCCCTTCTTCACTCAAGACCAAGGAACAGGATAGGACTTTGGAGTGGACAGAAAGGACATAGTTGAGTAGAGCGTTGGCTTTCATTTTCTTGTAATTTTATTGTTTTCCCTGTATCACATGTATGTATTTTGTTGTCTAAATTCGGATCCGATTGCTAAATTCATTTGAAACATAACTTCACTGTTGTAATCTAACTTCTTTGTTGAGTCAGTAAAGTCCACTAAAAGCACACAGCTTTTCACTTAGTAATGCATGTTTGCCCCCTGTTTTCCTCAACTCATAGTGTAGTCTTGCAAGGACCTTCAGTCCACACCACGCCGCATCACGGGTGGTTGACCTACTTTCAGCAGCAGTGCCCGAGGCCCAGAACGAGCGTGGAGCGGACCAGCGACGGCGTGGCTCACCACTAGCGTGCCTGGTAAGACGGGTTCTCTACCCCCTGTGGGTAGTGTGCTGGACCGTGCTGGGTTGCACTGTCAGTACACTCTGGCGAGTTGTTGTTATTTTTGTGTTGCGTTTATGTGTTTTCGATTTGCGTTTCTTGTTTTCCGGTCTATGTTAGTCTCATCTCTCCGCGAGCTAGAAACAGGGCAAGTTTGTGAGTCAGGCATAGGGTTAGAACGGGTGACCTTTACCTACACCACCCCCCGACATAAAGTGACTCTATCTAGTGAGTCACGAGTGAATCACACTCTGGCGCTGGTCGGGTTTTTCGGGCAAAGTAGTGTTGGTAAAGGGTTGCGACGTGACTTGGTAGACACGATTAACCACGAACCGAGACGTACAGGTAAGGACGTTGTGGCTCACATCGGGCGTGAAGTCACAAAGTGGTACCAAGCCGTGGGGCTCGAGGTAGGACTACCCATCGTCACCACGCCCCGAGACGTACAAGTCAAGTCAGTAGATCACGTTGGTCGTGAAGTCACAAAGTGGCGCTCCAACGTGCGGGGCTCGAGTTGTCACCACGTCCCGAGAGTAGTAACGAGTCACCGCGAATCGAAACGTTCGTCAACGGACAGGATGGCGGACAGCCGCAAATCGAAGTGTAGCAACAACCTAGAGGTACCGGTCATGTTTGTAGAACCAGGAGTGGTGTATGTGCGCGAAACGGAGCAGGGCGAACAGGAAGTTTTGCGGGACTGTTCCTTCAATGGCGAATCGGGCGCAGAAACCGGAGAATTGACGACCACGATGGAGTCCGAGAACGAGAGTATGGAGACCGAGCCTGGGGTGTGTCTAGAGGGCACCGACTACGTCACGAGGCGCGAACTAGGCGAAAAAACCTAGACAGGGTGTGCGCGGAGCAGACTACGTGCTACAAGAGTGACTTGGCGGGCTTTTTCGCGATGCTGGAAGCAAGTTGGAAGCGAGAGAGCGAGGCGCGAGAGAGGAGGTACGCGAAAGCGGACGCGGAGCGCGAGGCGCGTTGGACAGAGAGAGACAGGCAGTGGACAGGTTACGAGCGCGAGCGGAAAGAGAGACAGGCTCGGACCGATGAGGAAATGGGAGCTGCAGCCAAGAGAGCGCAAGACAATCTGTTGACACGGACGGCCGTCCTCGATAAAAAGATTAGCCAGGTGGCACAATCGGTGACAGAAGTAGGGGAAACTGTCAAAGCCGAGCTAGAGGCAATCAACGCCACGATCGTGGACAAGGTGGAAGTGAGCGTGCGAGACGCCACCACCGAAACGCGCGACGCCGTAGCAAGCCTAAGTGGCAACGTCGTGATGTTGACGGAGCAGCTGGCAACGATGCGCAGCCAGGTCGCGGAGAGCGCGAGAGAGAATAGCGCGAGAGAGCGAGGCGAGGAGAGAAAGAGAGAGGCGCGCGTCGCGACGGTACCGAACGAACGGTGGACCGATAAGAGAGTCGAGAGCGATCGGGGTAATCGAGATGTCCAGGAAGTGCTTATCGAAGCGAGGCGTAGCAAGACGTATGAGTACGGTATGCGACGAATCAAAGAAAGCACCTGGAGGGATTGGTACCCGACCACAAGAAGTGTGGCGAGTGTACACCGCATAACAACTGTGGACCGGAAGCAGGGGCCGTGTCGGCACAGCTGGACCCGAGCGCCACTGAAGGTTGGCTAATGACCGTAGTGTTGGAAAGAAGACACGTAGCTGTGTGGGTGTCAGGCCGCACTAAAACACTGGACAGTGGTGGAGGTAGCCAAACCCGGGTGAGAACGGAAAATTTAATGATTTTCACACAGGAGACGAGAGTGAAAATGAAATGTGCATTTCCGACTCACTGCCCCTCGTCAAAGACTCATGAAGAGATCGCGGCACAAGAATCGCCAGACGATAGGACAGACAACCACCCGGACTGTTAGCCAAGAGAGCTCGAGGGTAGGAAACCGGATCTATGTCAAGAAAGCCTAAGTGCTCACTAGATCGCGGAATAGGTTTAGTTGTCGAGTTTAGTAATTGCGTCAGTGCGTCGCGGCCGAGCAGGGAAGACTGGGGGGTAGTCCCTCCCCCACACCCCGGAACACAAGCGAGAGAGAGCTTGGAGGGTAGACCCGGACCTAGCGTCAAGAAGGCTTAAGTGCTCACCTAGGATCACGGAGGAAGTGAATTGTTTTATAATGTGCATTATCTTAGAATAGATATGTAAAGTGACCCTTATACCGGGAGTGCCATAGCTGCCATAGCTGCCTTTGAGCTGACCAATGAGCACGGTACCGTAAGGGGTTGTATAACGTAAATATGACGTAGGTAGTAACGTTAAGTACGTACGGCGAGTTGTGATGCTGGAAGCAACTGTCAGGTCACCCACAGTACAAGTGAACCAGGCTGCACGGGGTTGTCAGGTGGCACCCACGGCGATAAAGTGGCAAGGGGATGCAGAGGACACCCAAGGCGACCTAGGTGGCACGTACTAGGGGACGCTCAGAAGACAATGTTGCAGTGTACAAAGTAACACCTAAGGCAACGTGAAGGGAGTGTACAATATAGTTAACCTCAAGAAGTATGTACAGAAGTCCGACGCGTAGTGAGCGATCGTGGTACGGAATAGCGTAGTGCAGTGTAGAGAGTAGGCGCGCGAGTTGACAGGAGGGTCGAACCCCGGACCGCGACGCCAAGTCCGTGCGTGACGCATCAAGAGAGGAGAGCGGCTGGTAGAGAGAGAGAACCAGACCGAACGGGTAGAGCGAGAGCGACGCTGGAGATCAGTCACCAAAGTACGAGCCTTCGCGACTGTAGTGTTTGTCAAACTACAACAACATCACTGTTTAATCTTTGCTATTGTATGTTGGTAATACTGTACATTTGTGAAACAGATTGTTTATATAATTACATTGTTAGAGAGTAGGTTTATGTTAATAAAACATGGATGAAATCCAAGTTGTTTCATTGGCGACGTTGATTAAGTATAATAATTGTTTTAATACAGTTTAAAGTAATGAAATGTAAGTAAGTGTTGTGTTAAATCACGTATATTGTAACTTTGTATTAAATTACGGTCAGTTATGATGTCTGAACATCCAAAAGACGTCTTTAAAGCATCGATACAGATAGCTCGTCCATCGGACAGCGTGGCAGAGATGGATTGCAACGATTTGAGATTTACGTTGACAGTAAAGGTGTTACAAAAGCCGTGGTCAAGAGAGGAATGCTTCTTGACAGAGTTGGTGAACAAGTTCAAGACATTTGGTTCAATTCAGTAGCAGGTGAGGCAGATGCTTTAGAGGGGAATGATGATGTGTTTGTCAGGTGCAAGATTCCCTGACTAAGTTTTTTAGTGGGAAACTAATCGCACATTTTCTCGTTATAAGTTCGGCGAGTTAGCTATGCAGGCGGGTGAAACGGCAGCGCATTTTGTTTCACGTTTGCGTGGCGAAAGTAAATACTGTGGTTTCGATAACTATTCCGAGGATAAGGCTTTGATCGACAAGCTTATTTATACTTGCATGTCTCAGGAGCTTAGGACAAAAACTGTACAAGAGGGTGAACTCGCGACATTAGTCAAGGCCCTCGATTTGGCCTCAACTCTTGAGGCATCACAGTTTCAGGCAGCCAAGATAGAAGGGGCTGTTGCTAGGCTTACTGTATCCCGTGACAAAGATTATACAAATCCAAAGTCTACTGGTAGCTATCAACCTACATGCTTTAATTGCGGTTACAGTGGACATTTTCGCGGCGACGACATGTGTCCAGCAAAAGGCAAGTCTTGCAACGGGTGTGGGAAAGTAGGACATTTCGCAAGCAGATGTAAGTCCAGGCCCAAGGAGGCGGAGACATCGAGAGATCAAGGTAGATATAGTCGATTTGATAAGAATGACAAGCAGAATGTCAGTGGGGTCTCGAAAACAAGATCACATAGGCACAAGAAGAAAGTAGTTCGTTAAGTGGAGTCTGATTCGAATGAAGTTGATAGTGAGACTGATGACGAACAAGGCCATTCATTTGCATTGTGGAACATGAGTGTTAATGCAGTAAAGTATGGTGAGGAATTAATTCAAGCCAATATTGGTGGCGTGAAACTAGACATAATGATCGACTCAGGGGCATGCTGTAACATATTAGACCGCGACACCTGGGAACGCTGTAAGCTGAAGGGTATCCAGTGTTTGGAGAAGTCACGCACATCAAGAAAGATCTTTCCTTACTGCAGTGATAAACCTCTTGAACTTTTGGGTAAGGTAACCGCTAATGTGAAACTTGACAATGGGGCCAGTTGTCAAGCCAAGTTTTACGTTGCTGCGTCCGGCAAGGGAATTCCTTTGTTCGGTGTTAAGACTGCTCGTGAACTTGGTATACTCAAAACTGGACTGTCTATAGCCACAATTGAGAATCTCAAATCCTCATCAGAGACGTTACCTTCCATCATGAAAAAGTATCCCAATGTTTTCAATGGCGTGGGAAAGTTGAAGAAATTTCGTGCTCAAGTTACAAGTAGATCCATCAATCCCACCAGTTGTTCAGCCGGCCAGGAGAGTCCCTCATAAAGTTAGAGATAAACTTGATAAAAAATTACAAGGTTGGTTGGATGAGGGCATCATCGAGAAGGTGTCGGGTCCAACAGTTTGGCTTTCACCATTAGTTACTGGAGTCACAACTAAATCAGGCGATGTCAGACCATGTGTAGATATGAGATACCCAAACAAAGCCATTCTAAGGGAACGCCACCCGATTCCTTTGTTCGAAGACGATTGTGCTTCAATGCATGGCAGTAAATGTTTCAGTATAATCGATTTGAAATCTGCTTTTCTGCAGTTAGAGCTTAGTGCAGAGTCTCGAGATATTACATCGTTTTCCACACACTCTGGAGTGTACCAATTCACTCGTTTATTTTTTGGGGTTAATTGTGCTTCAGAGATATTTCAAAAAACCATGGAGAAAGTAATCAAACGCTGCAAGGGCGTACGCGTGTATATTGATGATCTAATAGTCCATGGAAAGGATCAGAAGGAACACGACGAGAGGTTGAATGCACTCATGCTAGTTCTTTCAGAGCTGGAGTTAACTGCTAACCCAGACAAGTGTGTAATCGGACAAAAGGAGATCACCTACCGGGGTCACTTGTTTTCTAGCAAGGGTGTAAAACCACTTGAGGATCGTGTAGAAGCAATCAAAAGGTGTCGTGCACCACAAACAAAAATAGAACTTGAGAGCTTTCTAGGCCTTGTCGGATACAATGGTAGGTTCATTCCAAACCTCTCATCATTGACCCACCCGCTAAGGATGCTTACACGACAAGGTACTAAGTACATTTGGGGTAAGGAGCAAGAAGAGGCCTTCAATATCCTTAAAATGAAATTATCAGAGTCTACCACCCTTGGCTATTATAACCAGAATGACGAGACTCTTGTTATTGCAGACGCCAGCCCAGTTGGGTTTTGGAGCTGTTCTCGTACAATCGTCCGCTGACGGACCTCGCATAATTGAATATGCAAGTCGTGCTTTGACCGATGCTGAGACCAGGTATAGCCATGTAGAAAAAGAGGCCCTGGCTTTAGTTTGGTCCTGCGAGCGGTTCCAGTTTTACTTGCTTGGGGGATCATTTACTCTGATAACTGACAATAAAACCGCTAGAGTTTATTTTTTCACCGAGAGCAAGGACCTGTGCTCGGATTGAACGTTGGGTAATGCGTCTTCAGGGGTTTGACTACAAGATCTCGCATAGACCCGGTAAAACAAACATAGCTGATCCCTTATCTAGACTGCTACCAAAAAGTCTCGCACCACCTAAGGCGGGACTTGATGATCTATATATTCGTCAGGTGGTGAAAGATGCTGTTCCCGTAGCAATGAATCTAATGGAAATTCAGGAGGAATCTGCCATGGATCCTGAGATTATGAGCTTAAGCGTGCGATAGGAACGAACATCTGGCCAGATGAATTGAAACACCAACAAATCATAAAACACGAGTTTTGTGTCGTTGGCGATATTGTGCTCAGGGGTCTGCGCATAGTAGTACCTAAGAGTTTACGTAAGCAAGTTCTATCAATTGCTCATGAGGGGCATCCAGGGATCGTTAGAACGAAACAGAGATTAAGATCCAAGGTTTGGTGGCCTTGCATCGATAAAGATGCCGAGAAGTACTGCAAGTCATGCCATGGTTGTCAACTTGTTAGTTCTTATGATCCACCAGAACCGCTGCGCTCTACGGAATTGCCGCAATAACCTTGGCAACATGTAGCCATGGATTTTCTGAAGCTGACAGAAACAGAGTATCTACTGGTTGTAGTGGATTACTTCTCCAGATTCTATGAGGTAGAATTTATGCATAAAATAACAGCAAGCAAAACTATCGACCTATTGAGCGATATGTTCGCCAGGTTCGGAATTCCGGAAGTTATAACTGCAGACAATGGCACTCAATTTACCAGTGGAGAATTCAACAACTTTTGTAAGACACTAAACATCAAGCTTCACTAACCACTCCGAAATACGCTCAAGCTAATGGGGAGGTTGAACGACAGAACCGCTCAATCTTGAAAGTGGTAAGGATTGCCAGAACTGAGGGTAGGAGTTTTAAGGTTGCGCTTCGAGAGCATCTTTTATCGTATCGCACTACACCACATGCTGCCACAGGGGTTTCGCCTGCTAAGCTTATGTTCGGCAGGGAAATTCGCGATAAATTTCTCCAAGTGCCCATGACTAACGTTCATTCTCCACTCGATGAAGAAATACGGGATCGTGACCGCCTGTCGAAGTTCCGAACCAAGAAGTATGCCGACCAATCTAGGAGAGCAAAGGACTGTAACATCCAAGTTGGAGATTCTGTGTTGCTGAGACAAGACACAAACTGGACCCAAACTTTCAGGATTTGCAGTACCGGGTCACAGCCAGACATGGAAACCAGCTTGCAGTCCAATCTCCTCAGGGTGCTACTTATAAGCGGAACACGACTAACGTTCGAAACTACGTGAACCCGGAGGAAGAGAGCGAGGGCCACACTCCATTTACACCTTCAGTGAGTCTACCAGTAGTACACGAAGCCTCAGCGGAAGAATCGTCCCAGGTGACGCCACCAATAGAGCCGTGCTGGGAGACTCCACCGAAAGAGTTGCGTCGTTCATCTCGACTGGTTTCAAAGGGACCAATACACAACTTCAAGAAATGATAACAGTTTCCCTTGCGGGGAAAGATGTAGTGTTTGTCAACTACAACAACATCACTGTTTAATCTTTGCTATTGTATGTTGGTAATACTGTACATTTGTGAAACAGATGTTTATATAATTACATTGTTAGAGAGTAGGTTTATGTTAATAAAACATGGATGAAATCCAAGTTGTTTCAGCGACGGCGATGAGTCAGGCAGCCGATCGACGAAAAGAGTAGACCAGCGCGGGTCACTGACCGGAGTTGCCGAACTGGCAACGCAGCGCACATGCACCCCTAGAGCGACGAAGAGTTTGCTCGACGCGAGACACACGAAGTAAGACGTGGGAGGACTTGGGACTACGCCTGCGAGGCAAATGCAGTTTGTCACCAGTCAGAGGACGGGACAAGACTGGAGGTAGCTACGGTACATTGAGTGGAGAGCCGGGACCACCGTGGACTTTGGGGTCATTGGGTCACTTGTGCGTGTAGAACAGTCCCCCACCAGGGCGAGTTTCCTGGGTGGCTGGATGTTGCTGGTACTGCGGTAGCCAGAGAGAGAGAGAGAGCACGTAGAGTGGACGCCTTTTAGCCGAGTCCAGCGCTGAGTCGCTGAGCCGTGCCTTGATGTGTTGAGAGTCCTGTGTGGACCGTTGAGTACGTAGCGTGTTGTGTGTTGTTTGGGGTTTACCACCCTGCCCGCCGCGTTAGTTCTGGGTTATCATGGTTAGGCAAGTTTAGTTCCCACGCGTGTAAGTTTTTGTTTTTTTTGGTGTGTAGTCAAGTAAGACGTCCCCGAGTTAGAGAACTCTTTTGGTGTGTGTGACGCGAAGTTTTATTGCGCTTGGTCGACCTTTTTGAGTGGTTTCGGTCAACCAACGGGTTGACGGAGTGGTGGCTTGTGTTTGAGTTGTGCCTGTGGGCGTTTCTCGAGTGGACCGTGTCCCTCGATTGAGTAGCAGTCAGTAGTTACGCGGTAGTTTTGGTGTCCCTGGGACAGTGGTTTGATCTTGTGTTTGTTCAGCGAGTTTGTTTTGTAAATGTAATTGTAATTAGCCTGCGTGGCGTGTGGGCTCAGAGAAGCGTTTTTAAAGTCCATCTGCGGCAACCTAAATGTAATTGTAATTAGCCTGCGTGGCGTGTGGGCTCAGAGAAGCGCTTTTAAAGTCCATCTGCGGCAACTAAATGTAATTGTAATTAGTTGAGAGTTAAGTAGGCGCAGCGAGCGTCGGTGACGTTTGGTTAGAAGTCGTTAGTGCGGACGTGAGTTTCGTGTTACTTCCTACGTGGAATGAGTGTAGTTGGGAACTTGGTTCACGTGTGTAGAAGACAGTAACAGTGCGTACGATCGCGAGAACGTTTGTGGGAAGACAGCGTCCAGGACTCAGGATGGCGGGCGGGAGAGGGAAGCCGGCCGGTCCGCGGCCCGTACGAGCTAGTGTCAGTCCGGCTCAGCTGAGAAAGTGGGCGTAGCGCCTAGAGAGAGGGAGAGCGAGCGTAGCGGCCAGGGTCGTACTGACAGGGAGGCGTGGCACGTCAGGCGTGCTAGTGGACGTCAGCTGTCGCTGGAGCGCACCAGCTGGTGGAAGGGGCGTTGGCCGCTCGGGCCTTCCGCACTACTTGGAGTAGACGGAGAGGCGTAGTGGAGCAGGTGACAGGGGTCTCCTTGAGACACCTGGAACGACTACAGGTTGTTGCCACCTAGCGTCTGGGGGGTGGGTTTTGGACCTGAGTTTTTAGCGTTAGTTTAACTGTAGGGTTACTTGTTTATTTTTTGTGTGGTTGTGAAGTCAAACATATCTAGATTTAAAGTCATTTGAAGTTCCCCTGAGGAACAGTAGAGTCTCCCTTAAGAACTTTAATTTGCTGAGTTGCGACAATTCGCCGATTGTGTGACGCACTCAGAAGCTGTGTGTACTGGGAATTGTGAGAAATATCTCAATTATGCCAGGCATGTGCCGGTATGATTCTTGTGTGTCTTAACTACATGTCAACTTGAGGTCACTGGGTGAGGTCAAGATGTCATGGAGTTAGGGGGGTCACTGTAACGTTACAGCCCTACCCCTTGTATTTTTATATTTTTGCTGCTTATAAATCTGTCTATGTATTTCATATCATGTGGAACTTTCAATATTTTTCGGGACTTTAAATCAATTTTTCTAACAAGTGTTCAAGCCAGTGTGAATCTGCATCTAGGCATGCAAAGGCCAACCTAGGGTTGAAAGTGTGGAATGTGAAGTTGTGGAGCCGAGGCTCATGTTTTGGTTTCGGGTTTACCGGAGTAGCCTAGAAGTGACGTCACCCCATGCTAAATTCAGAACGGGCTAGAAAAGTGCGTTGGCTTCATCTTTCGACGGCAGCAGCGAGCAAGGGTTGAGGAATGCGGCAAGCGGTAAATGGCAACGTCGGTGACAAAATCCAACGGAAATGTGAATTTTGTTGAATTTGCAGTCGACGAATCGCGAGCCTAGGATGACCCCGCGGAGTTTTGAACCAAGAAGATTGACCAATGGCAGTGTTCCATAGAGACACACGTGACCGGATGGCCGAGGGCGAGAAGAAGCCCCGAACGAGTGCGAGGCAGCAAGAAGCATCCACCTCGACCACAGTGGGTCACGCTTTGGAAACCGGACGGTGTGTGTCCGAGGGTGCACGTGTCGTGCCAGCGTTAGAACCCACCCTGCGAGAGCCATCATGGTCGTGGAGCCTCCGTCTATTACGAGCTAGTGGCCGACTAGGCTTAGGGAGTGGTCTTATTTTAACATATTTTACTATTTGAAACTTATTCTGAAGAATACGGCGCGTTTTTGGTGACCCCATGTAAAGGGAGCCGCCAACAGTACGTCTGATAATGACGACCCGCGAGTACACGGTAAATTCTAAACTACTACAGAGTTGCGGGGAGCATGAAGCTCATATCAAGTTTACAGTTCCTGTCTTCAGACTGGCTTTGCGGTGTCGAGATAGGGGCTACGTGTTAGTGCCTGTAAAGTACAAGACCACGTGGTTAGCCAGTACCACGATGCTAGATCAAGGGCATCTCTCCCTCTACGAGAACATCTGGGGCTGTGGTAAGCGAAACTAAACATTCTGGGCGAGTAGCCGAGAGGGACGCAGTAGGGCACAAGGTCCGCGTCCGCCACTGACGCCTTCCCCGTAGGCTACCTACGCGCCGGAGCGCTTCCCGTTTGCAGCCACATCTTTCCCCCCCCCCTTTCTTCACTCAAGACCAAGGAACAGGATAGGACTTTGGAGTGGGACAGAAAGGACATGGTTGAGTAGAGCGTTGGCTTTCATTTTCTTGTATTTTATTGTTTTCCCTGTATCACATGTATGTATTTTGTTGTCTAAATTCGGATCCGATTGCTAAATTCATTTGAAACATAATTCACTGTTGTAATCTAACTTCTTTGTTGAATCAGTAAAGTCCACTAAAGCACACAGCTTTTCACTTAGTAATGCATGTTTGCCCCTGTTTTCCTCAACTCATAGTGTAGTCTTGCAAGGACCTTCAGTCCACACCACGCCGCATCACGGGTGGTTGACCTACTTTCAGCAGCAGTGCCCGAGGCCCAGAACGAGCGTGGAGCGGACCAGCGACGGCGTGGCTCACCACTAGCGTGCCTGGTAAGACGGGTTCTCTACCCCCTGTGGGTAGTGTACTGGACCGTGCTGGGTTGCACTGTCAGTACACTCTGGCGAGTTGTTTGTATTTTTGTGTTGCGTTGATGTGTTTTCGATTTGCGTTTCTTGTTTTCCGGTCTATGTTAGTCTCATCTCTCCGCGAGCTAGGAACACAGGGCAAGTCTGCGAGTCAGGCATAGGGTTAGAACGGGTGACCCTTTACCTACACCACCCCCGACCTAAAGTGACTCTATCTAGAGGGTCACGATGTGAATCACACTCTGGCGCTGGTCGGGTTTTTCGGGGCAAAGTAGTGTTGGTAAAGGGTTGCGACGTGACTTGGTAGACACGATTGACCACGAACCGAGACGTACAGGTTAGGACGTTGTGGCTCACATCGGGCGTGAAGTCACAGCGTTGTATGACCCGGCGCCTCCACCATATGTACCAGCCAGTATTAATTTAATTTCGACCCGGCACCTCCACCAAAACTTTGACTTTTTTAAATTTCGTGACCTAATTCGCATTTTAGGACATAATTACTAATTTCGCCACTAGTTCGCAGTATCAACTAATATTTCGCAAAAATTCGCGAATTGGAAATTGGTACCATTCAATCACAATTCATGAGATTCATGTGCAAACTGAATTTGAAGGGATCATTTCAACTTTAAAAAAATTCGCAAATTTCGTTGTCACCATTTTTGCTCATCTCTACTAATCAGAGTTGGTAAGGTAGTGCCAAAAATAGATGTGCGAACGATTTTTTAGGGATGGACGAACCTTGGTTTTTTAAGTTTCGAACCGAACTCGAACCGAAACTTTAAAAAATCTGCTTAAAACCAAAAACAGGGAGGTAGGAATTTCAATTGGGCATACTTTAATGTCTAGGCTAAGGCTATAGTACCTCCCTACTATCGAGATCTAGGTATTTCATCGACCTTCATCGACAGGATTGACTAGCCTAGCCCTTTTGGCACAGCACCCTAAATTTAGGCATAGGCCTAGCCCTAGGCAAGGCTACCAAATTCCAAAGTCTTGGTTTAGATAAGAGCTAAAGCTTATAAAACATGTTTAGACTCCTATTATCTTCTATATTCTAGCTAACCTAGGCTAGGCTTTTCCTTACTTGGCCTAGCCCTAGCCTAACCTTAGCCCTTAAGCCTAAACTATTCCCTATGTACCTAGCCTAGGTCTAGGCCCTAGTCCATAAACCTAACCTAACAAAGATTGTTTTGAAATCGCGGCCAGTTCTCGTCTAAATACCGCAACTATTAAATTTTATTAGGCCTAGAGCATGGGCATGTTATTGTTATCTAACTTTGAATAACAAACGTAAAATGACGATCTATTTTGAGGTAATGTAGCTTATCGACATCGTATTAACCCCTACACACTACACACTTGTTTTGCCATGAAATACTATTTAAAATCGAAATTATGGGGAAAAAAATAAATTCTAAATTTTCTTCCCCTTTTCGGATTTTTTTATCTTATCCCACATTGACATTTTAGAACCCCCCCCCCAAAAAAAAAATCCCTCCCCTCGTTTGTTTAATTTTGTGAAATCTTAAATAGGCCCAGTTTTAGTATTTCTTTTCCCTAAATGGAAATTTTTGGCAGATTTCATCCGATATTGACATTTAAGTCTCTATAATCCCCCCCCTTACTCCCCACGCAACGCACGTTGAGACTCCCCCCCCATATTTTTATCATTCCAAAAAAGTAAACAATTGAAAATGAAAATTTATTTCCACATCTGGTAATCCTTTCCAGCTTTCACATCACCAACCGCTTTCAGACTACTCCCCCTCTGCCCATCCCCCCCTTTTTCCCAACCCCCCCCCCCAAAAAAAATAAAAAAAAATAACCTTTTAGGTCATTTTTGTTTGGATTTTATTTGATAGTGATATTTAACCACCTAAAACACCTTCCAAAATAATTCATCCTCCCCCCTCCACTGTCTACTAAGCCCCTCTTTCCTTCCCCCTCCCCCCCCCATTTTTTGGATGAAATTCTAAAAAAATAAAAATTAACTATTTTAGGGTATTTAGTCAAGCCATTTAGATAATTTAATTGGTTCTCCTCTGATCTTGACATTTTGCTCCCCCTTCTCTCCCCCCCCCACCCTTGGCCACTATTCCCCAGGATAATTCCCCCTCCATTTTTTTATATCCCCAAAATTTCTAATATTCTAAAAAACACACAATATATTACAAATTTGATTCTCCTCAAAAGTCATTGTTTCACATGCCATCCACTATTGACAAAGAAACACCCCCTGACGCCCGTCTGACAGGCGTGGTAGTATGGCTAGGAACGGGTGGCGCACCCGTCTGGCAGACGTGGTAGTATGGCAAGTGGTTAAGGAGTGTAAGCTGACGCAAATGTGGTTTCAACTTGCCTGCGAGAAATTTATTAATTGTTAACATAATTGCATATAAACGTGGTTAATCGGTCTTTAATCATTGTTCAGTGATTCCAAATAATACTTGTTGCTCTATAAAACATCGTAAATATCGTCGTAAATGTCACAGCGTCTCGTCTTCGCGTCTTATGTTAGCAGCTTTCTCATTGGTGGATACATTCATGATGAATCGAATTATTGCTGCGAATCGATTAGTCGAACATTAGAAGGTACGCAACGCAATTGGTGGAGAGCTGCTTCCATTTCAATTATCGAAAATTAGGGGTGTGCGGGTACCCGAAATTTCGGGTCGGTTCGGGTATTTAGTACCCGAACCGAAGCGCGACAATTTGGAACCGACTTCGGTTCGGTTCCGGGTATTTGAATCGCGCGCGCAAGTCACGACTTCTCGCCAGTAGAAGGCTTTCAACTTGAACAGTCATCCGGTCCAGGTGGATCGAGCGCTCACTTGGTCAGCGCATGTCCCCTCTCACCTCTCAGTCGACCTGACCACCCGTGAACAGTCAGCTGTGAAGTGGATCGTACGCCCATCGATGTGCGCACGGCCCGGCCCGCCTCTCAGCCAGCCGACCTTGGCTATGACGAGTTACATCGCCCCGCAGCTATCTCTCTCGCACTCATTACGCTTATGGGCTAACACACGATGCAGCAACGGCGCTGGACTTTTATAGATATTTTAGTCCTGTTACATAAATATTTTGTGTTATCATTAATAATCAAGTAATAAAGACTAAGTAAGTAAAGACTTCTATTATTTGTCAATTTTGTAGATATTTGTATGTTTTTACATAGGCCTGTTCAGTTGTCAAGTGGTTAATCTCAGTAATCCATAAATTAACATTTTTATACATATTTTGATACAACCGGAACCGAACCGGAACCGAAAAATCGTGTACTTTACTACCCGGAACCGGAACCAAAACATGGAACCGCACATCCCTATCGAAAATATCGCAGGAAATCGATAGTCGAATGAATAATACTGCCTCACCATTGGAGGATTTTCTCGCGCGTAACAGCGGCAAGTTTAAAAGTTCGGAGCAAGTTCGTAATTTTGATAAACCACGAACTCGAACTTCAAAAAAAGTTCGGTTCGAGTTCGGAATTTCGAACGTTGGTCCACCCCTACGATTTTTACGTTTCTACACTCGCCCGCGGGGCCGCGACCCGGCACCTCCACCAAAATAGTTTTTTTTTTTTTAGACTCGATTTCAAAATTTTGAATCCCAAATACTAGAGTTCGAGTCGAATCCCAAATACCCGACTCGACTCGAAATTTCGGGTACTCGCACACCCCTAATTAGAACCGCATTGGAGCTTATTTTTGGGACACTGCAAGTTAGTAGTACTAATTGTGGTCATTGAGTGAACAGTTTTAACGTGTTTTTATTGGCATTTTGGGCCAAAGAGCCACTTTGGAGCAGAGACAGTAGCGTGGTCGTATACCACATCAGACGTGAATACAAAAAGTTGTAGTTGTTTGCGCCGATATTTACCGAAATATAATATATCCGCCAGGAGTGGACTACGTCTAATAAGTTGAACTAAACGTTTATGCAAGTGAGCTTAGCCAGGGTTGAGAGAGGTAGTTACTGAGAGACTGTAGTAGGGCCTAAAGCCAGCCGCCGTGAATAGCTACGAATGTAAAACATTTTTGAATCAGGAGTGCCGACCGAAAAATAGCACCGATATATCGTCTAGAAAAACAGTAATTGTAAGAGCGATTGATAATCTTCATGCGCCGTGCAAGTGAGGACTGGGAAATCCATACCGTGGAGATTTCAAAAACAAATTAGAACTAACTTCAATCTCATTGCAACATACATAGCCGTGCTTATCAACTTTCAACCAAATTATTGTGGAATCAAGAAACGAACCTATCTGTGAACGCGTTCGTAGCCAGCCGAGTTGAGGTAGGTCCGGGCCGCCTAGAAGAAAACGCCTAGTTGACGGTTTGACCGTAGGAGGAAGTAGCGTGGTCGTATTGAGAGACGATCCAGAGTAACAGCCACAGCAGTTCGTAAGGAGCGTGCCCGCCTGGTACCGAAACCAGGACAGTCCAGTCGAAAACCTATGCCTTCAATACTTGGTCGCCTCGCCCAACTGAACGATGAGTATTCATCATACCATGTATTTAATTTAATTGTATCACCATATCATTTGTAAAACTTTTATTGTTTATTTATTTTATTTATTTATAAGCCTTCATTTGAGCACTCATGTGCACGTCACAGGAACATGCAAGTATGCGAAGTATGCGATTGAGTGAAACAAACCACATATTAGGGATTTGACACAGCTGATCAGCTAGATAGGTAGATTGAGAGTGATCACTATTTGTGTATCTTGGAAATTTGTTTACCATTGTGTTCTTAAATAAAACACCTAGTGAACGCTTTATACTACCGTTTATTATTATTATTACTATTTAAATTCATTGTATATTCCCTAAAATCTTTGCCATCATTAAGATTCCCATATCATTTCAGAATAACTTCCTCTTCAAGCATCTTATTATTGTCTTTTACCCTAATTTTGCCCCAAACTTCATTGAACTTTGAGAGTGAAGATTAACCTGTAGTCTGACAGATAATCCAATACTGTAGAGTGGACGACAAATGCACAAGAGAGAACCTAGCCTATAAGTGAGTGAGTGAACTGTGCGGCTACACTGGGTAGCGTAGATAAACTTTTTGTTAAAAACCATTCAATAACAATAGTGATATTACAATGGTGAAACAATTTTAGAGTAGGTCAGGTTTAAGATCATGATGTTTCTAGGACTATACACTACTCAAAATAAAACAAAGATTACAATATTTCAAAGGTTAATCAACCTCCTTCATCAGGTTTTTAATGACAGTTGAAACAAGACAACAGAATGGGCTTTAAAACAAACAAACAATGCCAACTAAACAAAACAAATTACACCAATCCACCAAAGAATCATAATAATAAAATGTGGTTGAAGTTGTTATTAACAGTAAAAGAAATTATAAAATTGACAAAAAAAAACAAACAAGAAGAAGAAACATTATGGCTTATTAGTTACAAAAACTTTCCAAATTCCAGGAAAATCAATGCTAGGCGCACTTATTACGTTATTATTAACAGACATCAATGCAGCCTCTTTAAGTTTACGTTTATGTGGATTGGCTTCATGGAGGATAATGGATGAGTTGTTCCAATCCACATAATGGTGGTTTTCATAAACATGCTCTGCTAATCTACAGGAACATACTTTATGCTGCGTAACGTTGTTCTTATGTTCCTTCAACCTAACCTCAAGAGGTCTCTTGGACTCTCCAATGTACGCGGCACCACATTGGCAAGGTATTGAGTACACAGCATTCTAGGACAATTGGGATTCGTTCTTGGGTTTAGTTACTGTTAATATACTTCTTCGGACAAATTCGGATAGTAATCAAGAACTACTGTTTTCAGAATTTGTGGTGGAACAGGAGCTTGGCTATTATTTTGCAACACAACAACTGTTGAAACAGTTTTCATCACTTTCTTGAACACTTCACTTGGATAACCACATTTATTATTATGATTCTTTGGTGGATTGGTGTAATTTGTTTTGTTTAGTTGGCATTGTTTGTTTGTTTTAAAGCCCATTCTGTTGTCTTGTTTCAACTGTCATTAAAAACCTGATGAAGGAGGTTGATTAACCTTTGAAATATTGAAATCTTTGTTTTATTTTGAGTAGTGTATAGTCCTAAAAACATCATGATCTTAAACAATAGTGATATAACTTACTACAGTAAGATCTCTCTTATCCGAGTTGGATGAGACCGGGGGCACCTCGGATTTGCGAAAAACTCGGATGGCGCGGATCAATTGTTTATTTGCTCTCGTAGCATAGCCTGATGTGGTAAAATGATATATGACACATGTAATGGATAAAGGAACATAAAATACACACGATACACTTCATACAGGGTATACTAAATGATTTAATAGCTTGTAATTCAAGCTCACGAACACACGTACACAATTAGGCCTACATGTCGTAATAAAAACGTATGTCTAGGCCTAGGCCTAGGCCTAAACTCGACGCAGTAGGCCTAGGCCTACAATGCAAACATAGGCCTAGGCCTAGGCCTAGCTCTCTTTCTCATGTGGGAAAACCTCTCACTACTATGCCCGCGCTGAAGCTCACGACGCAAGATAAGTCTGGGAAAGAAATAAGATAAGCCCAGGAATAACAATTCAATGCGTCGTGATTACGAATTTCGTGAATCGGTTGAAACATGATTGCATCTAGTTCCACAACGACCATCTTTGAACAGCTGTGTGTGAGATGGCTGGATCCGCTGGATCGTATGCGCACGCGCAGGCGCGCGACGCACACTGACCTCTATATGCTCAGTGGGTGGCACTGACGCTTACCGGCGATGCGCCCGACGCACACTGACCACTGAACTCTATACGCTCAGTACACTGATGCACACTGCTCGAAAGTCGAGATATATCGCCGATCTATCTTCTTTGCACTCACTCGTAAGGCATGCCTACAAATGTATGCGAGTACATTTAAAAAAGTGCGGCGCGGCGTCTGTAATTATTTTTATGTTTTATTTACGTATTTAAAACTTTATTTTTTATTTTTTTTTTTTTTATTTTTTATTTTTTATTTTTTGGCGGCTCGGTTAACACGGAACATCGGATAAGAGGAGATCGGATAAGAGAGATCTTACTGTATATATTATTGAATAACCATTTCTCTCATGGCTAGAGATGTGCAAAAATGGTTTTTTAAAGTTTGAAAATTCGCGCCTTAAAAATAAAAATTCGCGATTTGTCGCGATTTACCAAAAAAACACAATTTTCTCATGCACAACTTAAAAAAAAAAAAATTGATTGATTGATTGATTTTAATGATTTAAAAGAAAAACAAGCTCATGAGAGTGAAGTTCAGAATCAGTTTTAATTTTGAGCTCAATTTCAGCCTTCAGTTTTCAAAGTTTCCGACAGTTTTTACCAGAATTAATTTCGTCTACCCGGCACCTCCACCAAATTTACGAAATTATGCATTTTTTATGTGTCTTTTGATATGGATTTGAAGTATTTTGAGCTTACTCTCGTTCAAACGATTATTAAGATCTCACAATCGCGTTGTATGACCCGGCGCCTCCACCATATCTACCAGCAAGTATTAATTTAATTTCGACTTCGACCCGGCACCTCCACCAAAACTTTGAAATTTTATTTTTTAAAATTTCGCGACCTAATTCGCATTTAAGGACAGAATTGCTAATTTCGCCACTAGTTCGCGGTATCAACTAAAATTTCGCGAAAATTCGCGAATTACAAAATTGGTACCATTCAATCACAATTCAGGAGATTCATGTCCAAACTGAATTTGAAAGGATTATTGCAACTTAAAAAAAAATCGCAAATTTCGTTGTCACCATTCTTGCACATCCCTACTCATGGCCATTAATTGTCAAAGCTCTGCCTAGACCTTGGAGTCTTAATGCTAATAGGTGATAATCTTTAAACTTGTGTTCTTCGAATTGTGTATAAAATAATTGCTTTAATTTAACGTCAGTAGATTTGGTTAAATTTAGATTTCCGATTTTGATAAATTTAGATTGTGCCATTACTGATATTTTCTAAACCTTTCTTAGACATCAGCGATTCGGCAAGTCCGAGGCAATCTAAAAATAATTCTCCCCCGAGGAATTATTTTTAGCAATATTCAACATCTGAATATTTTTTCAAATTTTTATTTTGGCGCGATTATTCAAATTTTAATATTTTTGTAATTTTTCAAGGAGCGTAAAGCTCGTTTTTGTTCATTTGACGGCCAACGTTAAGGCAGGTAAGGCTCGTTTTTGTTCAGCCTAGAATGATCTTGCAGGCTGATAGTGAGGCGAGGTAAGGAATACTTACATCGAGGCTCGTTAGAAGCTCTTGTTCCCGACGTTGGTGTTTTGTCACAGCCACTTCCATCTCGTATTCAAAGTCGGTCTGTTTGTTTTCCAGCACGGTAATCTTGTATTTCAGTTTGTCGATTTCCTTATTGAGTTCTGCTACCTGTTCAACATTCAAATGAGATTGTTTTCATTATGTTTAGTTGGAATAATAGTAGGGTTGCACAATGTCAATTGACCGGTCAAATGACTGGTCAATAATTTTGGTCAATTGACCAGTCAATTGACTTAAAGATAACATGTGAATATTGCATTTAAAACTTAAAATTATTAGAATTTTTATATTTGAATTTGAATTGTTATGTAAACGATAACATGTACTATTTATTTCTTTTTCAATTAAAAATGTTTTAATTAGGTACTATTTTATTTTAATTATTATTTATTATGTAGTTATATTATGAATTATAATAGACAAATAGAATAAAATAGCTTCTGGGTAGGCTGAAGCTGAATCGGAGAAAGGGACTGATGACAGCATCGACGATGATGATGACGATGATGATATACCACTTAATAATATGCATTTAACAAGCTTTTAAATAAAAAAAGCTTTTGTCACCACAACATTTAAAAAATAAATATACTAGGCCTAATTATTTAATAAAATAAAATTTATGATTTTTTACATTCAATTGACCAAATTTGAATTTGACCGGTCAAATCCCATCCCTAAAATATAATAGTAATAGTAGCAACAATGTTACGTAGGGATGCACTGATGCCGATGCCCAAGAATTGGCAATAAATAGAGACCCTGAAACTTTGTGAATGACTTTTTTCACTAAATGATTCCTGAATAAGACTGTTTTATTATTACCGGTAAGTAGCGAAATAAGGTAATAATCACGTTTTCATGCTAAAATAGAGCAAAATCGGGAACTTTTTGTTTTTATTCTGTAAGTTCTAGCTCCCAAGTACACAATTAATTTGATACTTGGGCATTGAAATCAACATTTCTGTTTTAATGTTTAGTTGGCACCATGACAGTTGAAAATATTAGTGCGGGTTGGGGAGGAATGTACCTCGACAGATGCTTGTGTTGACCTTGAGTGGCGTACTACAATACTGGTTATGATGAGGCGAGGTTGAGCTATCGGTGCCTGCAGGCGCGGCGAGTGAAGCCGTCCGGCACACACGCACACTATGCAAGTTGCTTCGGACTTCGCGCCTTACGCGTGTTGTAGATCTTGCAGTGGACAAATTTTTCACGGAATAAAGCGATTTACATCTCAACTGGAAATATTTTATAAAGTTCTACAGAGCGAGCAGTTAATTACAAAATTTTGGAAAGGCGAGCTTTTCGATTATCAATCGTTTTGGGAAATAATAGTATCGAATTATCGATCGATAAATCGACTATCAAACGGCAACCCTAATTTTTATATCAAAGTCAAAACTCTCACTATCGCTCTCGTCGTAAGATAAGCCCACGAATAACAATCCCATGCACTGTGATTACGGATTTCGTAAATCGGTTGAAACATAATATTTACACATACTTTTTCCAAACGTACTGGCCATGCAACTGTGAGATGGATCGAAACGCGTATCTTATTTGCGCATTACACCGCTCTGTGTGCCACGAGATAAAGTCCCGCATCTGTCTCTCTCGCACTCGTAGGCATGGACGCGCTCTCTCGCAGCTGGGCGGTCGGTCAGACGAAAGGATGACAAAACGAGCGAGCGCGGATGGTAAAAAGTTTAAACACATCTTACGTAAAGAAGCACAGATGATGGAAAACGTATCTCATGGTGGGTAGGAAGTACACTTTTCGACCTTCGACCTTACCAAACACTTAAACACTTACTTATTCATTAATGCATTTACAACATCTACTGATCTTGATGCAGCTATGTTATCTCTCTCCCTCTTCGCCGGCCCACACCACACAAACAAGGCCGACGACCTTGAAGCGACAGCTACATCACTGACGCACTTCTCGCGTGTCTAGCTCTAGGAGGATTTAGTAATATTACCTCTGGAGGGGCCCGGCCGGCAGTAGTAGCACGCAAGGCTTGAAGCATCCCCCACTCTCTACCCCCCCTCACGCGCCGCTCGCTCGCTGCCAGACTCCAGGCAAGAGAGGCAAAATTAACACGCGCGCTATGGGGAGAAACTATTACAATCGAGGCTGGAACAGTTTCTAATTGAACTACGTCAAAATCTTTAGTCAGTACAAATAAGTATGTTCGTCTTATTGCACTGTACAAAAATTACATTCCAATTGCAATGATACCGAAGGCTCACCGGTTCTAAATGTTGGCGCGGGTGTACGAAATCATAACCTATGCATTAACATCATCACCGTAGTTTTAAACTGTCCTAAGTAAATAATTTATATTCTACAGAAATACAAAGTTTTACGTTTAGGACTGCTTTTTTTCGCGCTATTATTTTAAAATCACATGGGTAGTAATAACCATATAAATAACAATAATTTCTAACTTCTAGGGTGTTGAATGTAGTTTTTGACAGACTGTCTGACTGACAGACATCTTTGGTCTTGACCGTTTGTAAAGGTTTCTGCTCCGATATATATTTTTGGAGACGTATGGTTATTGGTCATATGTTAATTACGACGATCAACGTCATAGAGATGCACGGGGGTTCCTCTGAAGATATTGTTTGGTGAAGCTCCTTAGTCTCACACGTGTCCAAGACAAATGACCTCGATAATTGGTCTGGGAATGTTTAGATAAGATTAAACCCATTACTCTCACTCAGTGTGAGAAATTGATCTGATTATCCCTGGCGTTAACGCGTATTTATTTATTTCTCT
Organism: Sweltsa coloradensis; assembly: GCA_024449915.1. Lineage (NCBI taxonomy): Eukaryota > Metazoa > Arthropoda > Insecta > Plecoptera > Chloroperlidae > Sweltsa > Sweltsa coloradensis. Next base: position 339,864 of record JAMZAV010000311.1, read on the forward strand.
ATATTTACACTATGTTATAAATTACAGATCTAAGATCGAATTTCACTGGCTTCGGATTGACATAAAATGTAATAATCTACATATTATATTACGAGTGTAACGCACGAGATTCTGACTCGCTAGGTCACGGATTCGAATCCATCCACTAGCAATCCTGACCACTTTTAATGAGATTTTTTTACAAGTGTTGGGATTAAGTCCTCTATACAGCCCTCGGAGAATACATTAACAATTATTACTTTAATACCCCAATAGTCTTGTTTTGTTACCTGAAGAGGGTCACAGCTGGCAAAACTGATGTCTGCCGTGTTTTTTTACAGCTGCAATCTTTACGAAAATGTTTTGAATAAAGTTTGTGAAATAGAACAAATTGATATGAAGTCCTACATTGCACAACAGTTCATTATTATATGAAAAACTTGCTACAATATATTCATGACTACTTTTTCGAGTAGATCGAGTAAGTGTAGGCAAATTATTACTAAATTATCTTGAAACACCAAAGTTTCGTGGCCGCTGTGGACCACATTGTTAAACTATGTGAATAAAGTCGCAAGATAAAATCAAATGGCACGATGAAGCAATTATTGTTGTATTTATTTTCACATGAATATACAATCATGCACAATTAAAATGTGACACCTTAGAGTTTTATTCACTTAAACCTACCTTGAGATAAAAAATGTGGTTCTAGTGATATTTTAAAATGTGGTACCTTAAGAGTTTTATACACCTAAACCTACCTTGAGATTTAAAAAACACGTGGTATCTACTATCTAGTGATATTTTATAAGTATTTCTAACGAACGAATCGTAACACAGAACACATTAATTATCTTAGTAATCTGTACTCGAAACAATGCAACCATGTTCACAACACATTTTCCCGGCAACATAACGTACAAATAAGTTATAAGATGGAAAACATAAATCCTTTCCTACGTGCAGTGAAGTAAGAAATTAAGCCAAATTGTTATTTCAACAATTAAACAATTCATAACGATTTCGCTTTTACAGTTTTCATGTATTTCTTTTTATTCTTAAGTTCTCCCATAATTTATCCGTAGTATTATTTTGTGTCAGGATGCAGAATAAAGGACGATGCAAGGACATTCGGCGAGTTTGTTATTGTAACACAACTGGAAACCATTGTTTGCACTTGTAAACATACGTATCGCGAGCTACTGAATACGCCGGCTCAGTCTCGTTGCCTGCTCTCTGCGGGAAGGCAGGCGCGCGAGGGGAAATCCCGGCCGTCGAAACGTGCGTCAGCGGCGATGCACTAAGGGCCCCTCCAGAGGTAATATAGTAAATCCTCCTAGGTCTAGCTGCCCCCTCGAGGGGCAATCTTAGTGTGAGATGACATAATGCCTGCAGTAAAGTATCCAAACAGTAACATAACAAACATTTGTGAAATGCCACGGGATGGTCGGTTGGCTAACATCGATAAAAAAACCAAGCCAAATGACGATAACAAGACAACAATATGAAGGTTTATCGATTTATCACGATATACAGTGCAAAATAATATTGCACAATTATCGCGATATGACGTTGCATATCGTATCGTATCGATATACGATATCGTCCGCAATACTACCTAATACGTTTGTGTGTAATACGTCATCATTTTGCCGAAAGGTAGTGATTGCAGTGTTATTTTTATGACAAAATGATGCCTTCACCTTGAATTTATATACAGTCAAAAGTCATTAGAACAAAAGTTATTCTTACGAAATAATCATTACACCGAGAATTTTGGGTGGTCCCGCCCGAATTCCTCCTATGTTAGTAATGCAAGGATAGTCATTACAACAAAAAATAACATTAAGGAAAAGATCATTTGAACGAACTAATGTTTATTGTTAGAGGTGCGTGCATATAGCATTTTCAAGTGTCATTTTATAGCGTTTTGTAGCATCTATTTTTTGGCGAATTTTAAAACCTTGTGTATGAACTTTTTTCACATTTTTTATTTGAAATTTGGTCATCAAGGTTGAATTAATATCAACTGAATAAAGATGTGTATAAACAAATTATAAATACTTTGGAAAATAAAATAAAATAGGACTTGAAAACCTTAGTTTAAAGTGAAAATATAGTGCTTTGTAGCATCTATTCACAAAACGCTATTTTCACGTAGGCCTATTTATTGTTTTCGCCCATGACTATAATGCAACGTTGTTAAAGACGGATTCCTCATTTTATGGACATTGCCTATTTTGCTATGCTTCATTCAAGCTGAATAAGAAGTCTTGTGGAGCTGTCAACCCTTAAACAATGTTGGCTCGCGCCACAGACTTCGGACAGCGTTGCCGATAAGGAGGGTCCCCTCAGTTCAACACAATAGAAAAGCAATTTAAATGTGTTGTGTTTGAAGCGAGTTCTATTTGGCAATGTAGAGACACGCGAGTTTAAGAGGGCACTCTTCGGCTGAATTTGCAGGTGTTTGCTTCACACCGTATGATTTGAAAACTATTCAACATTTTAATATGAAATTTTCAGCAAAAAAATGGAAATTGATGTACAATTACAAAAGTGATATTGGACAAAGTGTCGTCTTTCTTTTTCTTTGCTTAAACGGCTCTAACTTTGTTGTCGTTTACAAGGAATAATAGCATTTAAAATTGAAATCGAATTGCACTTTAGCTTAGATATACCACATATCTACTTGCTGTCAAAATTTGGTATCATTCCATTCAAAACTATGTCTTTAAGACCGTGTCAACTTGGGCCGTGCGCACCCAATTTCGCTATATTTTCGACATATTTCTGAAACTGTTTGGCCGCCTACTGTCGTGATCTAGCGGTGTCTTATCTCGTCGCTGCGGCGAACTGCTCGAGCTGGGTGGAAGGGGGAGAAGAGGGGAGAGACGAGACCGCGCGAACACTATCTGCGACCTTGGTCTGTGCAGTAATGTACGGTGTCACATGACAGGACTGCTGCGTGTTATTCATATTGGCTGTAATGAGCAAAACTAGCTACATCAAAACTAATTTACACTGTTTCTACTGAGGAAAGATTGAAAGAAAACAATCTTTCTCTCAGTATTGCGAGTGGCTGGTATCGAACCGACGGGCGACGACCTGCTGAATTAGGGTAGGCCCTATGGCATGGGCTATCTCTGTCGATAGGGCCTACTGATTCTGAATTACAAATCGGGACAAGTAGATGGGTGAAGGATAATAAATGGGTGTCGTTTGATGAATCGTAAAATAATCGGAAATGGTTCCGGGTTTGATTCCCAAAATCTCTTCAATATTTCATAAATTACAATTCTTTTCAGCTGTAATCGGCAATCGCATTCTTACAATGTTTGAACTTAAAATGACTGTAAACGGTACTGTTTGCATTGTTTGTTGTCAATATTGTATTAGTGCTATTATTGCAATTAATAAAGCTTTTATTTGATATTCAAGTTGACTGTGTTATGTTTATTTTGCAAATATAATTGAGGTTTTGTAATGATTGAATTAATACAAATAATTGAAAAGTTACAGGAACTCAGTTTTGGGGCCAACACTCTTTTGGTTCAATGTGGTAGTAACTAGTTCTGTTTTAATTAGGGATGACATCGGGTAGTAAAATTAGGAACCGGTTCCAGCACTCAAATTACCCGGGTACCCGGGTCCCGTTACGTCACGATGTGTGGAAACGCTGTTTCCTAGGCCTACTAGTTGGTTTGAAGGTCATACTAACTGACTACGTTTCCGTCTCTGGAAACCTTTGCAATAATCGTTCACAAATAAAGAACCGCTTTGATAACCAGGCAATGATCTTCATTCTTCATTACACCAAAGATTAGTTTACCAATTACACTGTACAGGCAGTGAAACTCGTAGGTAGGCCTAGGCCTACGCGCAGAAAGCAGGGGAAAACAAACACGCATCGAATGTGGGAAAATCTCTCACTACTATATCCCGCGCTGAAGCTCTCGTCGCAAGATAAGCCCAGGAATAACAATCCTATGCGTTGTGATAACGAATTTCGTAAATCGGTTGAAAGATGATTGCATCGCGAATTCTTCTTCTACACCCAACCATCTTTGTCAGTCAGCTGTGAGTGTGAGTTGGTTGGATCGTACGCGCATCTCGTACTGCGCAGACGGCAGTGTCCAAGATTTATTGCCGCATCTTTCTCTCTTGCACTCACTCGTGGCATGGGCGCGACTCGCCGAGACGGACGGAAGCACGTGATAGCTTACAACGCGCTCTGTCGTCAACTCCAATTACTCTTTAGGCAGCAGACACGCTCCGCGGGAAAGACCGCAACCACGTAGCGCCTAATTTAAACTGGTAAATTAGCCTAAAAACGGCCGCGAAATATACCCAGATCTTAAAATCGGCTCCGGGTAATTTCTGGAACCGGGTACCCGATGTCATCCCTAGTTTTAATTAGATCATACTCCAATTGTTGACTATGGGGCCATTTTATTTTGGATTTATTTTTATCATGTTAGTGAAGTTTGAAAATATTATAACTAGGAAGCTTCGCAAACGCTTTTTCAGACGCGTTGTTGGATGAGCGTAATTTTTTTAAACGAAAAAAGCGTACAATTGCGATTTTCATGAGAAATAGTTATTCGATTGCGCTCAAATTTCACACAAATATATAAATTCATAAAATTAAGGCTCTGTGAAAAAATCATTGCAATCGGATAAAGCATGTAGGTGTTATAAGCCGAAGAAAGTTAAAAAATCGATAAAAATTGTAAAACTGTGATTTTCATGAGAAGTAATTTTTCGATTACGCTCAAATTTCCCAAGAAAATATTAATTCATAAAATAAAGGTGCTCTGTGAAAATCATTAGAATCGGATAAAGCATGTAGGTGTTAATAGTCGAAATAATTTTTCGATTGCGTTCAAAAACGTGGCAGTTCCAAGTTCAGAGATTTCGATGGCCTCCAGAAAATTTCATCTCAATTGGAGTATCGGTAGCCGGAATCGTGTCAACAAACACACAAAAATACAAAAAAAAAGAAAGAAAGAAAGAAAAAATCATTCCGGATTTTTTTCTCCAGTGTAGTGAAATTGATTCTTCGCTTCGCTTGCTACTCATCCAATAATAAAAATGTTAAAATTGATAAAAAACAAATCTTAATGTAATTGATTTGTTTTGTCTGCAAGAAAAGGTATGATTTGAAATTTTCAGCACGTACTAATCAAATTTTATCTACGTATAGACTTATCTGTCCCTGCCACTGCAATTGATTGGCCAATACTCCATCCAACCATTATCCACTATAGGCCTACACTAGGAAGCTTCGCAAACGCTTTTTCATGCGCGGTTTTTCTGCGTAATTTTTTTAAACAAAAAAAGCGTAAAATTGTGATTTCCATGAGAAATAATTTTTCGATTACGCTCAAATTTCATACGAATATATTAATTAATAAAATTAAAGTGCTGTAAAAATACTTACAATCGGATAAAGCATGTAGATGTTATAAGTCGAAGATTTTTTTTTTAAATAAAAATAAAAATCGTAAAATTGCGATTTTATTGAGAAATAATTTTTCGATTGCGCTCAAAAATGTGGTAGTTTTAAGTTCAGAGATTTCGAAGGCCCCCATAAAATTTCATCGCAATTGGAGTTTCGGTTTAGCCGGAATCGTGTTAACAAACACAATAATACGAACAGAAAAAAAGAAAGAAAAACATTCCGGATTTTTTTCTGCAGTATAGTGGAATGGAATCTTTGCTTCGCTCGCTACGCTCATCCAATTACCATCCATTATCCAGCTTACATAATACAGGTTGTATACATTGGTCGGATTTTAGTATAAATGAGCTGGAAACGCGTAAAAAACGAAGTGAAGATATCAATTTGACTACCCGCCCGAGAAAAAGCTCGGGTATTTGCTTGTTTTTATTTTTTGTGTTACTGATTTTAGTTCTTTGGTGTGTTCCTTTACTGTCGACTGGATCAACGGCTTATCCAATCCAGATTAAATTTCTATAGAAATTTCTCGAAAACTTATAGCTTAGATCTACCACGCGTTTTAAGTAGTCGAAGAATAATATTTAATTTAAACTGTACTTCTACAATAGTATCGATAATTTCTAAGCACTTAAACGATTACTCCAAAGCTCTATTAACTTTCGAACCTTGGACCATGGAAGCCCAGCTCTTTTTATAGATCTCAATGCTCTTGAGTGCGTAAGGCGTGGCTCTCCATTTAGAAGTTGTTTGTATGTGTGGGCAGGCAATGTTATGATACTATGGAAAAACCGTAGAATTTTACAAAGAAGTGCATTGTTTAAATTCGATTAGCATTGAAATAAATAAATAAATAAATTTGTATTCAGTGTCTACCCACTCAGTCTCAAAACTGATTATCAGTGGGGGTCATGAAATCATACAACTTCAAAACGCACGAAAAGGTGAAAAAATTTACTCAAATTTTGGAAATCTTATATAGTAGGGCTGTCCCTGTAGGCTTTATTAACAATTTTATACATTTTCACATGCGTCGGTGAACCGTTGAACCACATTGTTTTAAATACAATGATTCCGAATTTTACGTAAATCAGCACTTGACCGGCAATCGGGAGACCGGAGTTCGATACCCCCCTGAGATGGATTTTTAATTTCTGGATTGATTTCCTAAAATCAATCTAGGTGCCCGTTAGGGCGCCGCAGCCAAGCCGCGGTGCGCTACACACTCAAGCACCTTATACACCAAGCAGAGTTGGGGTGATTTCGAGGTGTTACCCAGCCGTCATGTAACGTGATGTGAACTTGAAAACTATCACAATCGAGGGGATTTAGGTACCTGACAACACATGCCAAATTTTATTGGGGTACGATTATTCCTTCTTGGTGAAAAAATGGCTTGAAACATGCTCAAAATCACTTTAAGGATGTTAGCTACTGCTACTGCCTACTACTGCCTACTACTGCTAACATCTAATACGTCGGCCCGCGATTCTGACCAGACGGGTGGGGCTACAATGTTCATATTTTACATGGACATTAAGGTTATAGAATGATAGACTCTTTTGAAAAAAAAAGTTGAAAAAGTTTGTTGGAAGGCTTCCAAATAAAGGTTTTAAAATAAGCCTTAAAACACTTGGCATATAATCAACAAGTAACCATAGTTACTTGACACTCGTTGACGGTATAAGCAGAGTTAGGCTGGAAAGTGCGATATACGTAAACAAATGGCGGACATTTAAAATTTTCTTCTTTGTGTGGAACGAGAAAAGGTGTCATTATACTCTCATAAAACAAATCAGAAACCGTCCCTGGCCTAGGCCCAGATGTAGAAAATTATTTATAATACAACAGTGTAGGTCTAAAGTTCCATTTGGCTATAGGACTAGTAAAATTCATACTTACATTACATGTTTGACAAGCCTAGCCAACCCTATGCCAGCACAACATTGTTTTGATATGAACTTGCTCAACTGTTTTGTTTACATAATTGCAACAATCAAATCATTTCATACAACTTGTCTTTCGATTGGCCTGCGTTTATGAAGGCACTGCCATCTAGAATAAATATAGAACTTTTTCGAGCTCTTTGCTATACGCAAATCTTTTTAAAGTGTTTGGATTTCGTGATACTCTTTCAACCATAGACATCCTATATAATTGGCTAGACCAGCAGTCGGTGGTCCACTTCCGGTACAATTAGAAGCCATCTTAAAATGACAGTTTACATGTTTAATCAAATGGGAGCGATTTGTGGCCAAATAGTTCTCAAGATTGCCGCCAGGTTGACAGGTAAGCATACTAGCCTTTAACACCAAATGATTACTAAATTCCCTTATGCAATCACTTCGTATTGTTTCTTTTGTTTAATACCATGCTGCACAAGCTAAAACCATATCAAACATCCAGTAAAATACTTTATTGCATTAAAAAAGCATAAATTAAAACACCAAATCGCCATCTTGAAATGGGCCGGTTGAGTCTTCAATTTGCTACGCTCGCGCCTGTGCGGAGGTATAGGAGACTGCTAATCTAGCCTACTATAGGGGTTTAATATCAATGCTTTCAACTCACAACCCATGACGTTTTCCACGATACCGTTCAAGAATACCAATTCCTTCGAAAACGAAAACGACTTCGTTTTCAATTGCGTTTTCAACTCATCTCCACGAACTCAAGAATTGGGGTCCAGTCCTTATACCGTCGTTATACCATGGTTATACCACCTATACCAGGATGTACATGAATCCGGGTCTAGATATTTTACATCCTATATTGTTACTGCTAATACCATAGAATTTAAATCAACTTTGATAAAAATATTATATTTTAGCAAATAATTTTGTAATGGAACTTAAAAAAGTAATGAGATCACACACATAACAAAACTTGTAGAAATACACCCAAACCTTACACACTCAAAAGGAATGAGATCTAAAAAAAAGGGCCAAGCTCATCTACCCTTCCACATAAACGTACAGTGTCCCATAACAGCATCTCGAAAAGCTTGGCAAAATAGAATTTGCATGTTTACGTTTAAATTAATTACAAAAAAAGAACTTTGATAAACTATTACGTTAAATTAATAATCGCAAATTCTATTTTGCCAAGCTTTTCGAGGATGCTGTTATGGGACACTGTACGTTTATGTGGAAGGGTAGATGAGCTTGGCCCTTTTTTTTAGATCTCATTCCTTTTGAGTGTGTAAGGTTTGGCTGTATTTCTACAAGTTTTTGTTATGTGTGTGATTACATCTACGAGAGAGTTTCCCGATTAATGAAATTGAGAAAAACAGATTCCGTATTTATTCTGTTCTCTTATTCGCATGTATACTTTGCGTCGGGTTTAAATTAATGCAAGGAAGCAAGAAACAGAATCTATGTCATCTGATGGCATCTACGTGAACAACAACTTCTTCTTCTGTTGACCAATATGTGCGTCGTGTCCGACAGCCCAATCACAAAACATAGCTGCAAGCGTCAAAATATCCTATGTAGTATAGATAAGTTTGATTTACTTTACCACAATCCATTGTTAATCCAGAAAACACACAAATATGCAGGCGCGTAGGAACGTTTTGAAAGTTGGGGGGGGGGGGGGATTTTAAGCAGAATTTGCGGGTGGTAGCTGGGGTCCGGGGCAAAGCCCCAGCCGCTGGAGGCCCTTTCACCGAAGGCGAAACAATGTCTACATACTATTGCGTGTTGTTGTAACTACACTCGGACTCTGAAGGTGACAGTCGAATTGTACAAGTGTATGTGCATATTTACTACGGAAGTCGGAAATTCTGGGATTGTGTTAGTTTTGCCCCCCCCCCCACCCCGGTTCCTACGCCACTGCAAATAAGTATGGCACGAGCACATGACACGTGTTTACAAATTCTGCATTAATTTAAAAACATTTCACCTAATTTGTGATTTTTGTTGTGGGGGGGGGGGGGGGGAATTAGCACTCGGATGTTTAAACAACATGGATTTTTTGGGTTTTGTACACACACCAACCAAAGTTAGTAAGATCACGTGCTCATGAGTACCAATCAATATTTTAATAAAAATGGTAACTTTTGTATGTCTGACAAAGAATTTGAAAGGGGTGTGGTGGTGTTACGGGGGTAAGAGCCTTCAGTCGTGTGATAAACGAGACTTTGCTTTTTATCTTTAGAACACCCAAGTTAAAAACTTCACGTTTTGATATCACAAAACTTTGAATTTGATTGGAAAAATCAAAATTTTGTATTACAATGATGGAGTGGGCTGGAGGTTTGGGGGGAGGGGACTAGAGGATGTTTTGTTGGGAGGGGGGGTTTAAGCCATTTGGGCGTCTGGGTATCATGGAATTTTCGATTTAGTATGCCAAAGTTAGTGACCTTCATCATGCTCACGTCAGTATTAAACGGGCTGTATACTTAGCATTAGTGAGACCTCATCTCCTTTACGCCTGTCCAGCATGGGATCCCACATCAGATTATAACAAAACAAAATTGGAGCGTGTACAAAGTCGAGCAACGCGCATTATAGCTGCAAGGACAAAATTTCAAAGTGACAGTGCTACTGCAAGACGTACATCTTTAGACATTCCATTGCTAGAAAATTACAGGAAAAAAGTAGAACTGCAATTTCTATGGGGAATGTTACACGGTACTATTGATCTGGACCCATACGCAAGATTGCAAGTTTGTAGTCGAGGAGCAGAACTTGGTAGAGGATTAATTCTCAAGCCTCCATTTGCAAGAACAACAGCTTACCAAAATGGCTTCTACTACAGGACTTGTAATGAATGGAATGCTCTTCCTTTGGAGTTAAGGTGTCTCTTTCAAGCTAAAAGTTGACCAAAATGTAATGGTTTCGTGCTCCCATGATAACATCGAAATGGCTGGACCGAAAATTATGCCATTTTGGGAGAAGTTAGATAATTGAATAATGTTTGCAACGTATTGACCAGAATGCACTTTTTTTCACCCATTTTCTGCCCAAAAAAATCAAGAAAATACGTGAAAATTGGAAAATTTGACGTACTTCTTGATATTTTTGGTGGAAAATGGGGGAAAAAAAGTACATTCTGATCAATACGTTGCAAACATTATACAATTATCTAACTTCTCCCTCCCAAAATTGCATAATTTTCGGTCCATCCATTTCGATGTTATCATGGGAGCACGGAAGGTCTGCAAGCGGTTAAAAAATGTGATTCCGCCTCCGACCGGTGGCGCTCTCTGCAGTTTTATGTTTCAAGTCGGGTCTAGGGCGTGTTTTAAACAATCCTCATGCCGAGAGGCCATTATTGTACAGTCAGTGTCATATTGTAAAGGAAAATAAACGAGTAATTTTAATACTATTATATTATTATGATTTCTTGGTACTTTTGGAGTTGAGCTTGATGCTTACTGTCTCTTTGAATGTATTGGACATGATCATGATTTATCAAAATCATATCAATTCAAAATTTCCATATCTTACCTAGGATTCGATCTAATTATCGGTATTATTTATAGGAGTCGTGCGCTTCGGATCTGTGTCGGAGCCGCGGACAGCCTTGATCATTTAGGAAGTAATTTTATTTATCCAGCATGCATTTTATTTCATTTATAATAGGCTATAAGATGCCATTTATGGTGGTTCACACATAGTGCGCAGGTATGATAAGCATATTATGGCACCAAAGGGACGCGGGTTCGATGACATTATAAGTAATAATCTAACGTAGCCCTACTCTCCATTCCACCGTATCCACTCATCGTCTTGAGTTGCATTGGATCATCTATTTAGAACCACAAACATCTAGCTCATAAGACGGTGTACGAACTGGATATGTTTGGTATATTAACTGAGTTCATTAACTGATTAGAAAATATTGATTTTTTTCTTCGGCTAGCGCTTGCTTTGGCATTATAAATTTTGTTAAAGGAATATCCCGTTCGGTGGGTGACTATGTTGACGACGAGTGGTGGTGGTGGTGGTGGTGGTGGTGGTGAAGGTGAAAATAAAATATGTGGGGAAATCCTTGGCGCCTTTGATTCGCTAACAAGCATATTGAGAATAAATAAACTTGTTGCAAACCTATAAGACCGCTCCCGAGAGTCGCGCCCTAATAAATGAAGACATGTGTGATGCTCTGTTTATTGTCAAGCAACCAGTTCCCCTCACACTCCGCGTATCACTCTCGCAAACATCAACAACCATCTATTCTCCAATAGATAACGAGCCACTCACTTGAGATACATTTGTAAGACGTAATAGCATTCAATAATTTGGTCTCGATCAAGACAGTTATAAGTTATCTTGTAACTGTGGCACACTTATTTTCAGGTTTTAAATTTGTTATTTATCTCGATTAATGGGAGTGTGATATTATGTAAACGAAATTCGAAGTTTTTTTTTATTAACAATAACATGGCAGTCGTGCATGTCTATTAAGTGCGTATTATCTATATTGATTATTATAATATTCATAGTATTGTCATAAGCCCGAAGAAACCCAATACATGCATACATGAAAACCCCTCTCATACCAAAAATTCGAAGTCACTTAGTGCAGTGATCAGTTTTCCTTCCTACCTCAGGCTATCACCAAGTATGTGAACTTTTTGACGGAAGGTGAAAGAGGATATTGAAATTTTCATTCAAATTATTCAACTTGTGTCCGAACTCCGCGCCGAACTCCGAATATTATTAAAATGACGACGTCGGAGTGATGTTTTTCGGTAGCGGGAGACGAACTCAATACACGCACTTGTATTTGACCTTGAATGAGTGTTGTGAGAGGCCAACACAGATAACCGTTCCCCGCGTTGTAATGTAATACTTTCGGTCACACCAATAAGTGAATCACACAGTCGCACCGTCGCACTGACGTCCTACACACATTCTTGAGATAACTTGCCTTGTTGCTGTCAAAATTGTGTTATTTCCATTTTTCCGTTTTCAACCTTGGCCATCCCCATGATATGATTTTTTAAATTTAAATTTAAATTTAAATTTTTAAAGTTTAATAGTAGGTAATTGCAAATGTTTCGATTTTATTGATGACCTTCCTTCAATCAGTCTCATAAGTCAAAATATTGTCATATTGCTTAATTCTTTCGTCATTTGTTTCTCCCCTAATCCATCATTTACGCTTCTACAATGACGCAGATGTAGAAAATGTGTGGATATATTTTTTTTAATTTTTGGATTGATTTCCATAAAAGTGCAATCTTGATTCCAATATCGGATATAGTATGATACAAATGTAATTAAATCGAGCGGCCAACAAGCCATCATCAAGCAATTCATTATGGAAATTGGCTATGTTTCGATTCGAATGCAAATCCATTTTAAACAGCAGCTGTATTTTGCAACAATTATTGATGTGTTCCTTTCCCTAGATACGTTCATCGAGTAATAATAAAAAATTATTATTATTGGAATTGCGTTATGAAGACTCCAATATGTCAATCTTGAGAAAATAGCTCGTGTTTTGTTTATATTTTGTATAGTATGTGTGTTTATGTTTCGTTTGCTCTCCAGCGGACAAACGACTGTGGTGGAATTTTCATGATGTATATAATGAGTATCGTATCGTATAAGTATTCATGTGGTATTGAACACGGGAATTTATTTAAATCTATTCAAATCTACTTTATTTCCGATATGTCTCTTTCAGGTTAAAGTTTGACCAAAACGTAATGGTTCTGCGCTCCCATGATAACATCGAAATGACTAGTCCGAAAATTATACAATTTTGGGAGAAGTTAGATAATTGTTTAATGTTTGCAACGTTTTGAACAGAACGTTAATTGTTTCCCCCATTTTCTGCAAAAAAAAAAACAAGAAAATACGTAAAAATACGTAAAATTTATAAAATTTGTCGTATTTCTTGATTTTTTTGGTAGAAAATTGTGAAAAAAATTAGCAATATGTTCAATATGTTGCAAACACTATACAATTATCTAACTTCTCCCAAAATTACATAATTTTCGGGCTGGTCATTTCGATGTTATCATGGGAGCACTGAAGGTCTGCAAGCGGTTGAAAAATGTGATTCTGCCTCCGACCGGTAGCGCATATATTATTCTATATCTATGATCGAGTACTTGGTCTATGTGGCATATGAGCTACGTTTATTGACTGATACGATTAAATGACTGTGCACTTGTTTATTATCTTCACCTACTGTTTTAAGGTAAGGTAAAATTATGCAATTTTAGGAGAAGTAGGATAATTGTATAATGTTTGCAACGTTTTGAACAGAACGTTAATTGTTTCCCCCATTTTCTGCAAAAAAAAAAATAAAAAACAGGAAAATACGTAAAAATACGTAAAATTTATAAAATTTGTCGTATTTCTTGATTTTTTAGGTGGAAAATTGTGAAAAAAATTAGCAATACTATGTTCAATATGTTGCAAACACTATACAATTATCTAACTTCTCCTAAAATTGCATAATTTTCGGGCCAGTCATTTCGATGTTATCATGGGAGCACTGAAGGTCTACAAGCGGTTGAAAAATGCGATTCTGCCTCCGACCGGTAGCGCATATATTATTCTATATCTATGATTGAGTACTTGGTCTATGTGGCATATGAGCTACGTTTATTGACTGATACGATTAAATGACTGTGCACTTGTTTATTATCTTCACCTACTGTTTTGAGTTTGGTAAGGTAAGGTAAAATTATGCAATTTTGGGAGAAGTAGGATAATTGTATAATGTTTGCAACGTTTTGTACAGAACGTTAATTGATTCCCCCATTTTCTGCAAAAAAAACAAAAAAATACGTAAAAATACGTAAAATTTATAAAATTTGTCGTATTTCTTGATTTTTTTGGTAGAAAATTGTGAAAAAAATTAGCAATACTATGTTCAATATGTTGCAAACACTATACAATTATCTAACTTCTCCCAAAATTACATAATTTTCGGGCCGGTCATTTCGATGTTATCATGGGAGCACTGAAGGTCTCCAAGCGGTTGAAAAATGCGATTCTGCCTCCGACCGGTAGCGCATATATTATTCTATATCTATGATCGAGTACTTGGTCTATGTGGCATATGAGCTACGTTTATTGACTGATACGATTAAATGACTGTGCACTTGTTTATTATCTTCACCTACTGTTTTGAGTTTGGTAAGGTAAGGTGGTAAATGTAATTGTAGAAGTGCGAGTATTGCTAGTGAAAATGTGAGAAAGTTTACGGCGTGTGAAAAAAAAATTACGTGTGTGTGTAATTTTGACTCCTGTAAATGCGTATTTGGATACTATGGGAAGAAGATGTAAGGGAAAACTCTCAATCTATCAAATACGACACAAAATTCACACACAGCACAAAATTCTATCTGCAATGTATGTGAGGATCTGTTTATTGTAAACAGCCACGCAGCACTATCCCCCTCCTACACCATACAAACGACCAGAACGCTTATTGTTGAGAATCAAATTTATTTAGTATTCGATTTAATTTTTACTAATCTTTGATTATACGTCCTCTTGTCTTGGTCATTTAAACGAAGTTAACTAATTCTGTAGGCTGAGTACGATTGATTATTAACCGCGATGTAAGAAGCGAGAAACAAGACATATCTTATGATTGCAAAATGAATTGAATTTGATAGTTCCTAGCACTGCTTATCTTCACCTTGACATGGATGCCACCATTCCACTTGTGTCTCCACGTTTCCTTCAGTCGTAATTAAAAAATTAGTCGCTCAAGACAAACGCAGTACCAGGTTACATTTTTTTAGTTTTTATTCGTTGTTTTATTAATTGCCTACTCGTATTTCCAGTATAACGATTAATAGTGTCCTAATAATATGTGTAATAAAATAATCATATTCTATTGGGAATGAGAGATTAAAGACGTGCAGTATAATAAAATACCGTAGACAATCGCGAAGTGATTGTGTTTGAAACAACTAACAAGCTACAATTATTCACTCATGTAACTTCGTGCGGGGTCTATGCGCAGTGGGACCCGCTCAGTCAGTCAGCGAGTGCACAGCGTAACACGTATCTCGGGTGACTGTGAATCATATAGCTCGCCCGCACTGTTATTGGCTCAAAAATCATGATTGGAATATCGCTAGTACTGCCTTTTGAGTCCGGTAAAGCATGCTCTCTCTCTCTCTACGTAAATTCCCACGGGTTAAAACAGCACTCTTAAGGGAGATTCGCTCATTAGACTCTTTTAAATCTGCCCTAAGCACACATGTTTTTGCATTACAAAGTTAATTCTGCAGTTTCTTTTTACTGATTCATTTTTATAGTAATTCATTGAAGTGTATATTTATTTACTTATTTTCTATATTTTATAGGTTTACTAATGATTGTAATAATGTTGTTATCTTTTATTATATTTATTAGGGATGTCAAACGATTAAATTATTATAATCGATAATCGAATTCACTTTCACCTCCATAATCGATTATTAATCGATTTTAATCGTTTTGTACAATGTCGGTATAGTAGCCAGTTTCTTTCAAACTTCGGTCTGGTTTCGGTTAGTTTGAATCGCCCGCGCAAGGCATGAGCTCGCATCGGCGCCGTGGCGGGGACTTGAGCACTCACAACAATCTCGAAGAAGACAGTCGGGAGCATAATCAAGAGGAAGTGGCGGGGTAGATAAAGCATACGAGATGAAATTGGCATCAATGCTGTGATCAAATTCAATTGTATGATGCCATGTTGTCGAAAACTCTTGGCCTAGGCCGAAACACAACACCAGAGCAATCACTTTTATCACACTCAAGACGCCATGTTACGTAAAGGTGCAACTACTGCTCGGCGTTTCAGGCGCGTTGAGTGCGTTTACTGTGTTTATTGACTGCCGCGCCAACTACGCCGCGTGGAACGCTTAAACAGAATGCAGCTTTAACTCCGCCCACTCCTTCCGACTTTGCACGGCCAGCGCATGCGCACATGATGACAAGGCAAGGCTGGTACGAACGATGTATTTTGCGACGTCGCTTCAATCAAATGTGGATCGGGAACAATCTCTCGTGCTAGAAATTGATGGAAACGTATCTCACGGGCGAGCAAGACATTAAATCGGCGGTTATCACGGCGTATTTGGCGGGAAAACGTAACGTACGGGAACGTTTCTCGCGGGTAATAGGCGGCGGATCTTGAAAACTAAATTTTAAAAAAATGCAAAAATTTAAAATCGATTATTTTTTTTTAAAAATCGATTAATCGTTTTCAATTAATAATCGATTAATCGAATCGATTTAATCGTAATCGTTGACACCCCTAATATTTATTGTTAAAAGGTTGGCAGTCACCAAGTGTGTTTGGAGCTCTGCTCTTTTCTGCCATCCTCGTGATACATTTAAACAATGAATGTGTTACGGAACAAATAATAAATAAATAAATAAATAATATCGCTTTAATACCTTGCTGCCTAAACCAGATAATTGAACAAGGCTATTTTATATTTTGCCTTTTTGGGTCGTTTTTTCGCCCCTCAGGTTCAAGCTACCGATTTCGTTTTCCGGATCGCCTTTACTGTTATCAGGGGGAAATTTCAATTTTTTAGCCCTCAGCTTGTTCAGACGATTGAGCCTCTTGTCATCTAAAATGGGGGCATATAGCTAATAGTATTTTTGTGTATGTTGCTTATCTCCAATGCACTCGCAGCTAGAGAGAGTGTTTTGTTTATGTTGTGCAGAACTAGAACCCAGTCAGCGAGTGAATCATTCATGCATTGCAAAGCGTGTGTTCGGTATCAGCTATAGGCCTACCTCCCCTCGCTTGCTTCAGCCCGCGCCGAGCTACGAAACCAGATTAGATCCCGCCTCTTGCAAGTTACAGCGCCGATAATCTAAACTCCTTCGCTCGACATTTGACTTGGACCAGCCTTGAACTGGCCTCTTAAGTGGTGGGTCCGGCGTTTTGACGAGGGTATAATTGGTACATGAGTCGGACTCTTTGTAAATTTAGTTTCTTCAAGAACAAAAGAAGTGTCGATAAAATGCGGATCCCGATTTTACAACAAAAATTTTGTTGGCCTTGTATCTGTTGCCTAGCAATGGAGGACCACTCCCCTCCCCTCCCCCCAACCGCCAACACGCAGCGCCGATTGAGGCAAGGCACTTGACTCTCGCGCGCTCTCTCTCTCTCGCTTCACTATGGGAGGGGCATTGTCATCGTCACGTCACAGGTGGCGGCTAATCCGCCGTCCAGCACCGAAACAGAGTGCAATTCAAATTGACGCAAATGCGAGAAAAGCAAGTTTTATGGCGATATTATACCGTAATATGATTACAAAGTGAGAGTATCGGCGGGATATTTTTTTGACACGATTTTATTCTCATTTCGGCGCGATTATCGATATGAAAGTATTTTTTCGACCAAAGAAAAAATCGATTATTTCAATTTTGATGTTGCTATTAACATCGATGGCCAACCTTACGATATCAAGCCTACCTCCTTCTTGTGATCTACTTCTCTATGGATAGTCTCCTTCTCCAGTTGTGTGTACTCGATGAGCTCAGAAAGTTGTTTCTCGCAGTTGGTAGCCCGTTGCCGCAACACTGTCGGTGGAGTGCTGCAGTGTAGCGTCGCCCCCATTTCTTCCATGATGGTATTTACCTGGGTCCTCAGCTTGAGCTCATCTGTAAAACCAAAGCCTTGTCATAACACAAAACTGTTGAATATTGGGGGAAATATAGGGTTGCCATAAGTGCTGGTGCAAAAAAGAGGACATTACAAATAAATATGCCACAGCATGGACTCTGAACACAATTAACATGTTTTGTTGTTTTTATGTGAGCTTCTAAATCTAGACTTCCTTTGTTTGCAATAGAGATGAAAGTACCATAACTACATATAAGACACTCGGCTTCCCAGTCATATCTACCTTTCTTAAAAGATGCTTAAACTGGGAACATGAATAAACATGTTTCAGTGGGGGGAAAGGTATAGAAGGACGACAGCTTACCTTGAAAAACGTTAGGTAGGTCGCACAGACACAAAAAGATGAGTAGACAAAGTTGCTGATACGTTTCGACCAACTCATCATATGATAAAGACCACTAGTTGGTCGAAACGTATCAGCAACTTTGTCTACTCATCTTTTTGTGTCTGTGCGACCTACCTAACGATTTTCAAGGTAAGCTGTCGTCCTTCTATACCTTTCCCCCCACTGAAACATGTTTATTCATGTTCCCAGTTTAAGTATCCTAGCCATTTAGGCCTCATCTATACCAAGCAAACTTTCTTAAAAGATGGATACTTTTCACCGAACTTGTCAGAAAACTTACATTTACGCGCTTAGACATAGCGCGAAACTTGACACTGCGACAGCCGACCGGCCTCACAGCAATAAGGGAGCAAGGCCAAGGCTGTACTGCCACCCGAACGGAGCGTCGGAGATGTCTTGCACGTACGTATCTGACCGCTGACTAGGTTAACCATGCCGTGCCGTGCCAGCAGCGTCATCGAATAGTGTACGTATGGTCTGATTGTTGTGATAAATATAGCTGCGCCCGTAGTTACACAAAAACCCGGACATTTCACGCTTTTATGAAAAAGCCGCCCGGACGCATAGACAGCATACGAAAAAGAGGACATGTCCGGGTTTAACCGGACGTATGGTAACCCTAGGGAAATACAAAACGTTTAAGGCCCGCTGTAGTAAAGTAACCTGGCCTAGTTCAACGTCATTTCTTGCGAGAAAACGATAGCCGAAAACGCGACTTAAATCGGATCAGCCGCCTAGGATTTATCGCTAGTTAGTGTTTCACATGGCTACGATGTGACGTCATCTCAGTCAGACGCTTCACGCAAGCACGGCAGCTCCTGCTATCGGCTCGACTTCCGTGACACCCACACCCTACACCGTCATCAGTCTTAGGACCACCGTAGCAGTGGCGTAGGAACCGGGAGAAGGTAAGGGAGGCAATGCCCTACCTAAGTTTGGCCCAGGGGTGGGGGGCAGGGGGTCAAAACTCTTGTGAGCTAAATATTAATCCCATTATTTCCATAGTAAACATGCACATACACTTATACAATTCGAATCACCTTGGTAATAACGAATATGTTTTCCTATATGCTTTGTCGTTACATAAAAAATAGTCTGAAATTTATTAAAATTGGCCACTTCACGTTCATTTTTTGAGTTTTTAGATCGCAGATAGTTGCTGTCAAACATTGTTTACAGAGTCCGAGTGCTGTTAAAACATGACGAAATAACTGTGGTATGTTGAATTTGTTGTCGCCTTTGCTGCCGCCCACAAAATCTGCTAATAAATTTGCCCCCCTCCCCCCCCAAACTTTCAAAACGTTCTTACGCGCCTGCACCGTAGGTCACAAAGACAGTGTCTCCTTGGCAGCATTTTTTTAGTATTTCATGTGAAGTAGGGTGAAGTTTTGTGTGTGAAGTAATAACTGAACGTTCACTAACTTAGTGCTTTATTTAGATATTATACATACCGTGGTTATTTTGTATAGGTTAGCAGACATAATTTTTATACACTCTTTACAACATATAAACAAGCATGGATATATGCTACGTCTTTGGTTGCAATAACAAAACTGAAAAACGCCAGAAATGACGGAAAAAGTTAGTTTTCACAGATTTCCCGATCGCGAAAAATCACCTACTATAGTGCATTCCACAGCGAACTGAGAGTGCCTCAGACTACGAAAACCGGTTTCTTTCCCCAGCCGATGTTGGACATCCCCTAGAGAAGCTCGTAAATATTGAAAGGGGGGTGGTAAGGTTCTGAGATGTGGTGTTCAGTGGAAGGGGGAAGGCAATAAAATGTACAATTTAAAATGTGTGTTCTCGACCTGCATTAATTGTATTCCTAAATTACCATATCATTTCGTAAAACTATCGTTTAATAATACATTTCTGAAAATGCATGTTGTTGTAGCAGCCGTGTATAATTTTTATATTGTTTTATAGTGGCATGTACGGTTTAGCGTAAGTCTTAACTGCATATGGCTCGCGGAGTAATGGCAAATAACCTATCGATATCGAATATTAAATTAACTTAAATAAATAAATTCGAATTTAGAGTCTACCGCTCATTCACGCAACTGATTTTCAGTGGGGTCAGGACTTTCAATTAAAAGAGGAATGAATTAATTTCAATTTTAATACAAAATACAAATCTTAGATTGTGTCGCCTAACAATAATATAAACATATAGATAAAAATATACAGTAACAATACAACATGCAGGCCTAAAAACGCAACTATAGATCTGTATACCTTACATATTGATAAATAAATACATGTCAAAGAGTTGCCCTGTCGGCACCAACGATACGAACCCACGATATTTTGCATTGGAAGCAGAGAAATTAAAGATAAATTCAAATAAAAGCAAGCCACTATCAGAGCACATTTTAATGATAATGGTCATGATGTTCACAACTTTCGGTTTGTATAACAGGCTTTTTATCTCCGTGAATTAAATAAAGAACTTTCGTAATCTATGAGTCCAGTTTATAGTAACTTGCTTGATAATGGAAATAACAGGCACAAGAGGAAGACAATAACGAAGCAGACTAAGGCGCATCGGCGGATAATGGACGGTCATGATTGATTTTGATTGGATATTGCTTTACGTCTCATATTTATGCAACTTGGCTAATCGAGACGAAGGGAGGGACGTAAGGGATGACGCGGGGGGACAAGGGGTGGACAGGCCTGTGCTGGTCAGAACCAGCCACAAGCATATTGGGGAGGGCAGGGGTTCCCCCACGTCGTGGTCGTCTCCGTCATCATCCGTCCGTGTTGTCTTTGTCGTCGCCGTCGGGGAGGTAGTCAAAGGGAAGGGGTTCCCCGACGACGACCCAGAGCTCGCCATTAGTTTCAGGGAGTGAAACTCCCCTATTCTCGGGCCAAACCGCGAGAAGGTGTCGAGTTGGAATTTGAAGGCCCATGGACGGTCATGAATACGAGTCAATCTCAGTATTGTGATCCTATGCCGGTGGTTCCGGGTTTAAATCCCGGTGCAGGCTGTGTCATGAATACGAGTCAATCTCAGTATTGTGATCCTATGCCGGTGGTTCCGGGTTTAAATCCCGGTGCAGGCTGTGTTTTCTTTTTACTTCATTCGATTTGGTAGGCCTATAAGAACAATAATATGTTGCTGGTTACTTTGAAACCGCCATAATCAGCTTGGCACGCATAACGTATACGTTGCAAGTCTCCCTCTGAAACTAAGTTGCAGATTGTTCGTATTTATTTGTGAATTTCGTCTTTCACTATTTAACATCGGTTATAATAATAAAATATTTCTTTACAGAGTCAATTACGAAATAAAAAGGTATTTTACGCGGGATTCGAACCCACGTGCGGTGGTGTCAAAAATACGAAAATGTGTTCCACTTGTACTACTGTGAATGAATATGAATTTAATTCTTTTTAATTTTAATTTAAATATTTTATTAGTTGTGGATGTGGCTCTGAGTTGGGAAGGGTAAACCGTAATCGTTGTCAGACCTCAATAAACTTTATGACAGAAAAGGTAGTTTACAACATGGCCATTGAAAGAAGGAAGGGATCGGTGAACAGAGAACAATAACACAAGGACTCGAACTAGCTGAAACCCCTATTAAGACGACACAAAGAAAGTTGGGGCTAACCAAACTGTTCTGCATTTGGAAGCAATGCCAGAACAGCTACTCTTAGCTGAGCATAAAATGGACTATAGACATCGTGCGTGGGTGAACAAAGTTTATCGCAAAGGTTTTACTCCCAACCAAATACACTTTAATTTGTTACGAGAATTTTGTTGGATGAAGATTTTGAACTATCATCTTCAATAAAACATCAATATGGCTTATTTCGAATTAAATCAGTTCCACGTAATTATCTAAAAAAACAGTCAGATAAAAGTGACACTGACACTGACATGAACTTGACGGCCACGAAGAAGAGAACGTTACCTGTAAAAAGAATAGTGATTTGCCGAAAGCCAGACCAACAATCTGTTTCTCGTGTTGGGGAATGTCTGAAGGAACTTGTTCTATGCACAAGATGCGGCTATCATCTAACAAACGTAGAGCAATCGGTAAAAGGTTCTTCTTTGACTGTTAAAACTAAATGTACGAAAAGTCACTCAATAATTTGGCGGTCACAGAAACCGTTCAAAAATATGGATTGGGTACAATTAGCAAAGCGGCGTCTTTGTATGTCTCAGGAGTGAGTTCGAATTGTTTTCGTGCGTTTTCTGAAACAATAAATAAGTGAAGTAAGTAGTGCATTGTGTAAATAAATATGTGATTTATGAGTGAGAATTTTTATACTATAATTAAGTGGTTTATAAGCCCTGCTATAAAACATACATGGTGAGCCATTCTTGTCTAGTACCTAGTCGGATTTAGTAATGAATATAATGGTAACAACGTTCGTTTGTTAGGATGTAGGTCCAAATGGTCCAAACCGATTACCATCCATAGGACGTGAGTTCGAATCCCGCCTGAAGTTTTAATAACAGATTGGAACATAATATTATTATGACTGTGTTCTAAAATCTAAAGAAAATACATTCGTTGTTTTGTGCCATAATTTAAAGTGAATTCAGATACATAACAAATTTCACTGAACCTGAATTCTTTTCATTTGCTCTCAATTAAAATAATCGGCATCGCATCCAACTGCAGCAGTAAAACCAACGTACACGCCATCGCTCTCGGGATAATAATTATGTCTTATTTTCTGAACGACACAAGAAGGAATCACTTTTCTATTGTTTTAGGGTAGACCATGCATTCATCCAGCTAATAAATTGTTTGTACGCTATAACACGCCACATTTTATTGTGGCGTCTTATAGTAGATAATATAGAAGCTTTTGATTTACCATCTATGAAGGACACCATGTTATGTAGGGCAGTTTGGAGCGTATCACGGCATAAAACGACACTTTGAAATGCCGTGCGACAAGTGAAGCACTCTGCACTTCCTCGAACTTTACTAATCACATCACTCTCCGTACAACAAATACTTTCTTCGTCAGTTTCCATTAGGGTTGCCAACTCTGACCACGGGAAAAACCGGCCTCCATGTAAATTCGCGGGAAAGGGACCAAGCACGGGGGGTTTGGGGGGCGGCCCACCAACTATAGCGCCGCAGGCGAAAATTTTGAAATTCCTTTTTTTAGATTGCATTTGGTGCGTTTTAGAATAAAGTGGTGGGCTGGATGATATACCAAAACAATGTAGTTTTTGTGCAGTCCAAACTGGAAAACCACCAAAAATAAAAAAGTCACTGAGGTAATAGGCCTAGATTATAATATTACATCCGCTGATATGCCGAGTAGGCCTATTCATAATTCGAGTAGGCAATGGGCATATTTTTATTCTAAGTAATTTAGGCCTAAGGATAATAAATTCCAAATAAACCACGAATAATTTTTTTTTCTTAGTTTCAATTTGTCATATCACGATTCTCAAAGCAGTAGGGTAAATTAATATTACATAAAAAGCATTAACAGATTTAAAGGAATTATGATCAATTAACAAGTTTACTTCTTAATCGTGAATGAGTATTTAGCAGTTGATCTTGCTGCTTGAAGGAGAGTCTTGTTGGACTTTATTTTTTCGCGGAGTCAATTTCATCGTCGGATTCGTGCACAATCTTCCCGTATGAACGGAATTGACAGTGGGCTGCAGTGCACTGAGTGCAGTGTGGCAGTCTTTGGCCAGCCTACTGCCTTGTTTGCTGTCTGGTGAGGGGGTTGGCGGGTTAAGTCAAGGGGAAGTGAAGAAGAGCAATGTTTACTAATTAAGTGGGATTTGGGAAACGATGATTAGGATGGTTTTTAAATATTTATTTTCTTTTTTTGTGTATATTAAGTAATATTTTTAGTATAATGGGTTATTTACGTAAAAAAACCGGCAACACTATTGCCGGTCGAAGGGACTGACCGGCAACCGGCCAAGTGGGGCAAAAACCGGCGTGCCGGTCAAAAACCGGCCGGTTGGCAACCCTAGTTTCCATAACACTACACTATCCACAATCACACCAATCTGTCGTTACCGTCCATCCCACTAGCTCCCGATTGATCTACCTTATCTTACTTGTTGGTAAATCATTTTTATCATTTTTGCGGGGTTCGAGCCGGTAAGGCTGTATGTTTGACATGATTTCTGATTGTTGCCAAGAAAATGCGAAATACCATACTGTCAGTAGTGTCAAGTGTAAAGCGGTCTGCGTTAGTAAGGCAACGCGTGCATATTATCTCGCTAGCCGCCGAGTCGACAGCTCTCGCCTCGCCTCGATTAGACTGAGATGACGTAGGGTTCCCCCACTCCTCGCTTTCAACGCCCGCTAACTTCGTGGAGAAAGAACACAGCGGCATGCGGTTTTCGCAGTTACGTTTATGAGCACGTGCTTTCGAGTAATGTTGTGGAATTGGACATTTGTTAAAATTGACCTCACTTTACTACAGAGGGCCTTTAAGTCCCAGAAGAACGAAACGCATCGTGGATTAAGGTAACAACTTTAAATTAGCTGCAGTTGTCATCAGCAGTTGTTACGTTAAGTCCCAGAAGGACGAAACGCGTCGTGGATTAACCTTTTATAGAGTACGCCCGTATCTCATACGTGGAGTTTGAAAATGGCGCCAGCAGTACGCCCGTATCTCGTACGTTCTCCTAGCGCGGTCGAGTGTAGTTTCTTTGCGGATGAAGTTCTTTGCATCATTCGAACTGTAGCATGTAGTGCTACCTCTCGTCGATAGTTAGAACTATATTGATGGCTGTAAAGTGCTGCCACATAGCGGGGAAAAAATAAACTAGATGCAAGTGTTTCGCGATAGAAATACCCGTCGTTCACCGCTTCACGTTCTTCACGAGAATCCTCCTAGGTTACAATGGCCGCTAAACGTCGGCGTGTTGATTTATTAGATGGAGATGTTATAAATGAGTTACTTACGACAAACGAGTCAGGAGAATCGGATTGTAGCGATAGTGATTTATCATTTCAATATGGTAATAATGGTGACGGTGATGAATCTTCAGTTTATTCGTCTGAGAATGAAATGGAAGAAGAAGATGATGATGAAGACAACGACGCACAAATTCCCGCCGCCGCTGCTACAGGTGGGCGTAGGCCTAGGCGCAGAGGTCCTGTCAATGCAAGAGCCTGGACAGATCAGGTATTTGTGCCGAAAATATTTAACTTTGATTCATCAAATAGCGGTGTAAGCCCTCATTTGGGGCTGGACACTAATTCACGTGAAATAGACTTTTTCAAATCTATTTTTGACGTCGACTTGATGGATTCAATTGTCACGGAAACAAATCGTTTTTACACATTTCTAATGGCTAATCAAGATATTGCTCCGAAGTCCAAACTTCGCAAATGGGCAGACACAAATGTGTCAGAAATGTACAGCTTTCTTGCACTTATTATGATGATGTCTCATGCGCGTAAATCTGACATGAGGGAGTAATGGTCTACAGATCCCATGCTCCACATGCCAATGTTTGGCAAGGTGATGAGTCAAGACCGATTCTTTCTTATCCTTCGACTCATCCATTTTTGTGATAACGATAACCAGCCGGAGGACGATCGTTTGTACAAAATAAGGCCAGTGATAGAGAAACTAAAACAAAAGTTTGGTACTGTTTTCACTCCCTTTCAAGACCTATGTATCAACGAAAGTCTCATGCTGTGGAAGGGTAGGCTGTCTTTCAAGCAATACATACCAAGTAAGCGGCATAGGTTTGGAGTCAAGCTGTTCGTCTTGTGTGATGTGGAAACTTGTTTTGTGATGGATTTCATTGTGTATACAGGCAAAAACACAGAAATTGTCTTGAATGATGAAGCAGGAATATCGGGGTCTGTAGTAACCACTCTAATGGCTCCATTCCTCAATATGGGCCATCAACTATTTGTGGATAATTGGTATACAAGCCCTTTTCTGTTTGATCTACTGCTATCCAATGACACAGGTGCATGTGGTACAGTCAGATCTAATAGGAAAGATATGGCCAAATTCCCCAAAACTAAAAAAGGGGACTGTCATGCCAGGTGCACCGATACACTTCTTGCTGTTAAGTGGCACGACAAGAGGGAGGTCCATATGTTGTCCACGATCCACGATCCTATCATGGTTGAGACAGGAAAGATTGATAGGATATCTGGGGAGCCAATAATGAAACCTAACTGCGTTCTGAAGTACAACACTAGCATGGGGGCAGTTGATAAGACCGACATGCAGATTAGTTTCAATGAGAGTGCCAGAAAGTCCCTGAAGTGGTATAAGAAATTCTTTTTCCACCTCCTTGACATCTCAGTGCTCAATTCCTACATTCTGTACCAAATGGTCACCGGAAAAAAAACGCAACTTGGGAAATTCAGGCTTGAGTTGATTCGACAACTTTTAGAGGAGCACCATACTCCACGAACACAGGGTAAAGGTGGGCGCCCCTCAGTAGGCGAGAATCCCCTTCGCCTTACTGAACGTCACTTCTCTTCGTTCATACCACCTACTGCAAGCAAACTACATCCACAACGGCAATGCTACGTTTGTATGCACACATGTAGGCGTCCCAAGAAGCGCAAAGATACCACATACCACTGTAGGTCTTGTGACCTTGGTCTGTGTTTCCCTCAATGCTTTGAGGATTTTCACACAATCAGCAAGTTCTGAAGAAACCAAAACTGCTAGGTCTATCTCTCTATATTATTTGTATGTAGCACTAAAGTGTTGGCCTAGCTATTGTATTATATGATGAAGCCTATATTATTTGAGTGTAGGCCTATAGTAATAAACTTATAAAGTAATTTCAATATCGTGCCAAACAGTAGGCTTATAAAATAATAACAAAGTACATGATTTCTTGTATGTTTTCAAATATATTATTTTGTAACTTTTTATTTTGGAATCAAATTATAGCCTAGGCCTACTACTTCAGTTGGCCTGATTCCTAAAATACTCTATTATACATAAAGCCGACTATCAATCATTTCAAGTCTTT
The DNA here is from genome assembly GCA_024449915.1 of Sweltsa coloradensis. NCBI lineage: Eukaryota > Metazoa > Arthropoda > Insecta > Plecoptera > Chloroperlidae > Sweltsa > Sweltsa coloradensis. The sequence continues at coordinate 367,224 of JAMZAV010000311.1, forward strand.
TTTATGTTCTTCCAAAGTTTCCACCTCCTTATCCAAAGTTGTGAGATTTCTTAATTTTTTGAAATTTGAAAATTTTGAAATTTGAAATTTGAAATTTGAAAAATGGGACACTATAGCCTAGGCTTAGGCCTAAATTTGTAACTTTATGTAAACGTTTAAAATATTCCGTACTGCAGTCTAAAGATGTGGCCAGGAAATTAAATGTTGTGAAATTCCACCAAAAATTGTCAAGAAAATTTCAAATTTCAAATTTCAAAAAAAAAAAAATGCCTGTTGTCGTTTAACATTTTGTGAATGTCCTCCTAAAATTTCAGGGTCCTAGCTTAACATTGGGACCAGAAAAAAAATATTTGGTGAAACAACAAATAAACCCACTTTAGGGGGTGTTCCGGGCTACAACTAACTCACTACTTAAAAGGGTGGTAACAACTTTAAATTAGCTGCAGTTGTCATCAGCAGGTGAAAAGTTTTGTCGCCCCCAGCCCTTCAGGCTGGGATTTATGTTCTCTTTGCTTTCCCAACCTGTCAACCCTTCTCCGATCTAGATAAGTGAAGAGAATTTGATTACTTGAACAGGACGTTTCTGTAGGGCCATGCAACAACTAACGCCCTATACAATAAAATGTAAAATGATTTTTAAAAATTTAAAAAACAAATATTTCAACTTTTAAGTAGTCTACAGTTACGGTGAAAAAACAATACACAAAACTATTGTTATTCATTGGACAGGACTATAATGTGAAGTCCGATAGTAGCACAACTAAATAGTACTATTAAGGTATTCTGAAGAAAACGCGATGTTTTTTTTGCACGTAGCATTAAAAGAAAAACTTGGGCCATCCCCTGTAAAAAGTAGGCCACCCAGGCAGTTGTCTGCAGGCGAAGTACCGTATTTACTTGAATGTAGGTCGCATCCCAGTTTTGAGATGTCTAAAATCGAAAAGCAGGTTTGCATGCAAATGTAGGTTGCACTATTATAATATGCAGGTAGACATGCCCTGAAATTCTTTACATTGTAAAATAAAAAAGGACAAGGTAAGTAACCCCTCAACATCAACATAACATCAGCCTTGGGTCCAAAGAAGTCCTAGGATGCTGCCAAAATATTATGCAGTTGGTAAGTCTTGTTCAGTGGTACAGTAAAACCTTTGCTAATTCAAACTCAGATACTTTGAAAAATGTTGTATTTCGAACAAAAACATCGGTCCCGACGATCAGTATAGGGTTTAACAGTGTAGGCCTATTAGATTCGGTTTATTCTAAATTTGCTTTATTTCGTAATTCGAAAGAATATCTAGGCCTTAACAGTCAATTTACGTGTGAAATAGTGTGGTTACTTCGAAGAACTTTTCCGCAAACTTTTCCGCCCGACGTTTGAATTTTGGCTGACCATCACCATCTGAATCAATCGGAATAAATGTCGGTGGGAAGTTTAAAACGTAAATAAAAATAAAGTTCTGTTCAATAGAGTAAAACTGTCACTGTATGCCTCCATGTTGTTTATATTTAAAACAAATGATATTTGGAACTTTAAAAACATCGGTCCCGACGATCAGTATAGGGTTTAACAGTGTAGGCCTGTTAGATTCGGTTTATTCTAAATTTGCTTTATTTCGTAATTCGAAAGAATATCTAGGCCCTAACAGTCAATTTACGTGTGAAATAGTGTGGTTACTTCGAAGAACTTTTCCGCCCGACGTTTGAATTTTGGATGACCATCACCATCTGAATCAATCGGAATAAATGTCGGCGGGAAGTTTAAAACGTAAATAAAAATAAAGTTCTGTTCAATAGAGTAAAACTGTCACTGTATGCCTCCATGTTGTTTATATTTAAAACAAATGATATTTGGAACTTTGAAAGTATGAAAACATGAAAAATTACAAAATAGTGAGTAGTAGTGAGGAAATGAGGAAATATTGCAAAAATAGTGAGAATAGTGAGTGGACCTCAAAAATAGAGAGTAATAGTGAATATAGTTAGTGGATGGAAGCCCTGCTAGAGGCATTTTACACGACGATATATGCACGGCATTTGACGCGAAGCTGGGCGATGCACACGCACTCAGTATCCCCCCTCCGAATCACAGGCACTGGTCGACCGATCCAGTCTACTCTATCCTCTCCTCTCTCACGTCTCGCCTCGCGCTCAGTAACTCGCTGGCAGTCAAGGAGGTCACGTTGTCATCGAGGCGGGTGGAGTTTCTGCGCTCACTCGCAATTATCACATTGCGTAAAGCACTGCATTTTAGACTTCAAATTACGATGCCAGCGTTGCACGAAAATAAATCATTGAACAGTGCCAACAACGTTTTGGCTGGTATGATCAACCGTTGAGGACACTTTTGGCTGACGAAAGATCGCCGCCTAACTGGAAGACAACCCTGCAGACCACTCTTTCAACTTATCGCGCTTGGTTACGGGCGGTAGGGAAATACATAACGGCAAGCCATTAAAAATGATAAAACTATGCATTGTATGCCTCTGTTTGAATTGGCTAACACATTATTCTTCACTATTTATTTATGCATAATCAAACATTTTGGGCTGCGGCTTATACACGTCAACAAAGAGTTTTTCAAAAATGGCTCTCTGAAAACTAGGGTGCGGCTTATAAATGCAGGCGGCTTTTATGCGTGTAAATACAGTACTCTACATGCCAGCTCATCAGTTAAGCACGGGAAGGAAAGCAAGCAAGGTCCCAGCTGGACGCTTCCAGTGTTTATACGCTTGACACTAAGGGCTCCATTCCGATAATGAAAATTTAGGGCTGTGCGAGTACTCGATTTATCGAGCTTTTTCGAGCTTCAGTTTTGAGCTCGCGCCGAGCCGAGCTTGGTTTTAGGCTCGATTTATTCAAGCCGAGCCGAGCTTGGCTTTATGCTCAGTTTATTCGAGCCGAGCCTATAAAAACACGCAGTACACGCGCTCATTTTCATCAACACTCAACAGACATTCTTGTCAATAAAGACTTTCGCGGAAGAATGCGGCAGCCTGAGCCAGCGATCAACAGTCGACTCAACGTAGTAGAATGCGATAGGCCTAGGCCTAGAATGCAAACGTGTTTCTCTCTCTCTCATGTGGGAAAATCTATCACACTATCGGCCGCGCTGAAGTTTTCGTTGCAAAATAAGCCTAGGAAAGAAAGGAGATAAGCTGAGTGTGGCTCGTTGGTCTTGTGGTTAGCTTATCTGCTTCCAATGCAGAAGGTCCAGGGTTCAATTCCCGCCAAAGTCAGAAGTTAAAAAACTTCTGATTTGGACTTAAGTCCATCAGTTCTTGTCTAAGGAGTTTGTAAACGGTGACTTTGGAGCCGTTCTAGCAACGAAGCACATAATAAATTCAGAGTTGTTCTGAATCGGCCTTGTTGATTCTGCCGTTGATCCGCACTGTCCATACCACCGATTGCTATATTTCCTATTAAAAATATCGATCTTTGGTTGGTTATTGCTCACTCATCGAATGCATCGGGGCCTACAGGGTTGGCTTGGTCGCTTTGATTTACTGTCCCCCACTGAAAATCAGTTATATAACTGAGTGGGTAGACTCTAAATACAATTAATTAATTTATTTATTTATTTATTAAAGGAATAACAATCCAATGCGTCGTGATCGTAGAAACATGATCACATCGCAATAATTCTTCTTCCAACTAGTTCCACACCGACCATCTTTGTTCTTCGTCAGCTGTGAGTTGAGTTGGTTGGATCGACCGAACGCGCACGTAGTTCGCGCAGGTGTCACGTGTTGGGTTACAACGCGCTCTGTTGTCAACTCGAGTTACTCTTTAGCAGAGTCGCCAAAGAAGTTTCCCCGGGTCTTCTTTATCGACTCTGCAGGCAGCGGGCAGGCTCCGCAGGAAAGATCGCATCGACGTAGTGCGTAAAATAATAAACCCGTGAATTAGCCTAAAAAGTAAAAACGGTCGCGAAAAATACCCTGACTTTATAATCGGCTCCGGGTAATTTCTAGTACCGGGTACCCGATGACATCCCTAGAAAATATGTAGCCTAACCATTTTTTTTAAAAAAAAAAAAAAAAAGCTCGGCTCGGCTCGAAAATCAAGCTTTTTTTTAATACTTGGCTCGGCTCGACTTAAAAATTCTAGGCTCGCACAGCCCTATGAAAATTACATGTTGACGCTCGACAGAAGATTACACGTTGGACACCAGAGGCATATACAAGAATTAACTTCATCTGATAAATAAAGTTTTTAAACGAGGGAGTCTCCAATTAACTCAAACGGCTCTCATTCTGTGATTCTGTGTGTCTGTACGTCAAAAATCAGCCGAACCGCTGAACAGATTGCGCTGAAATTTTAAACAGACATCCGGCACGAGTTTACTGAGAACTGTTAACAAAATCCGCTAGATCCATTGCGATTTAATCCCTGATTTTTTAAAATATCGATACCATTTGTTTAGTAGCAGCTAGCGGGACGAACTCTACGTGTCTGCAATGGCATAGTGGTAAGCATAGAGCCTACCGCACGGAGGGTTGGGGTTCGATACCCGTTAGTTTTGAACTTTTTTTATATTTTTACACCTACATATTATTTTTGAGGGATGTGAAATGGGAAATAAAAATTAGCTGATTTTGTTTTATCTTGGAAATTTGTTAATGTTTCACTCTAATACGTTTTGAACACGATTCGCATTTTGAATGTTCAATTTAAACTAGGAAAACGCCAAAGTCGATGTTAAACGAGTGTGTGAACCAAGTGTTGAGTACCGTACCTGGGAACATCGCCTTTTCTCCCATATACCTATGGCACGATCTAGCCCAGTATGGGGAATGAAACCGGGTACTATACACATGGCTCACTCACTCATTTAACAACGACTTTGGCGATTCCCTAGTGTAGCTCCCTCCTTACTATGTAGTATGTTGGGGGAGGGGCTCCAATTGCTTTGATATGTGGGTGTCTTCAAGTACCTATACCATTTCATTCATTTAATTTATTGCACTTCTGTTGGTGTAGACAGTTTTGAATTTGAATTTACTACCTTGTAAAATATAGTAGTGGAACTTTGAATTTACGAATTTAACTAGAGGCAAAAAAAATACATAAAGTCAAGGAATTCGTAAATTCAAAAAACCTTCAAAATTGCCGCCTAGAGAGAGAGAGAGAGTGAGAGAGTGAGAGAGAGTGTGAGAGAGTGTGAGTGAGTGAGTGAGTGAGTGAGTGAGTGAGTGAGTGAGTGAGAGAGAGAGAGAGAGAGAGAGAGAGAGAGATCAGAGTTGTGAATTCGGTAGCGACCGCGAGGATGGGAGGGGGAGGGGTAGATCAGGTTGCGTATGAACGTGCGGACAATTTGTCGTTCCTCCATTGATGGTTTATTGCTAACGGGTTTACATAAAGACAATATTATAATAGTTTACAAGAACAAATAATATACAAAGTGAATCTGGTAAATTCTTATGTAATCACTAATCACTTCTAAAAAGTACGTAAAGTAATACGCGGCACAGTTCATCTTCATCGACAGTAACAATAAAATAAAAATACACATAAAATTGACACGACTTTGTTATTTATTATTAAAAAACGACGCATTGATGTTGGTCGATTGATGATGATGACAATTAACATAAAAACATTTGAAACAAATAAACCATAAAACACTAAAAACGACGTTGTCACTTGGCCACAAAAATTATAAAACACTAATTAAACAATAAAAAACAAGCGTAAAACAAGCGCAATGCTAGTCACTGGTCACTCATCACTCTCGTTCTCGTCTGAGTAGCAGTCATCAGTGCTGCCGGTGCTGCTTCCCGAGTTGTTACTGTCGTCGGAGTCCGAGTTAGAGTCTGGCTCGGCGGCGGCGTCGTAATCGTCGTCCTCATCGTCAGTCGCCCACAGTACGTCGTCCTCAAGGCCGTTCAGATCGTTTGTGATACTGCACTTTTTGAATAATTTCTCTATCACTTCCTGGCCAATAGAGAGCCATGCAGCGGAGATCCATTGCGTCACCAGCTCGAGTGACACGCGCTTGATGTTGCCTGCAGGCGTGAGTGCGTGGTCCGTTTGTGACAACCTTTCGGTGTATCTTTCCCGGAGGCGGTCTTTAAACGGCTTGTTGATTGAAACATCCAGAGGCTGTAGTACGGATGTAAGGCCCCCGGGAATAACAACCAGATCAGTCTTATTTCGACGCAGCAAGCCTTTTACGTCGTCCGTAAGATGCCCGCGAAATGCATCGAGCACCAATATGGTGGTAGGATTTAAAAGGGCGCCAGGCCTGCGCAACCACACACACTTAATCCAATCTAACATCAGTTCGTTGTCCATCCACCCCTTGGCTTGCGCCCGCACAATGATGTCACGTGGGAAGACCACATTTTTGGGAATGGTCTTCCTCTTAAATATAACATACGGCGGCAGTTTACGGCCATCACCAGTTATCGCCAGCATCACTGTCATTCGCATTTTTTCTCCACCCGCCGTCCGGATTCTAGCTTGTTTCGCCCCTTTTTCATTTATAGTGTAGTTTGAAGGCATGTCAAAAAACACGGGTGTCTGGTCGGTGTTGCCGATTTGGCCCATTAGATATTCTTTACTTCTCCGCAAAGCTATAACGTGTCTTTGAAATGCCAAGACCTTGTCTTCGAAGTCGGCTGGTAGCTTCTGAGAAATCGTTGTCCGACGTCGAAGACTGAAGCCGTGGCGTCTCATGAGCCGGTCCACCCACCCACGTGAGGCACGGAAAGTTGCACGTGGTATTTCCCGAGCACGTGCGAGCTCGCGAGCCTCGAGTTGTATTATCGCACTCATTACAGGAAAGCCCTGATTACGTTGTCCCCGTATAAACTCGACAAGTTCCTCTTTCATCTCCGGATGGCTGCCTCGTTTAGGCCCACGGAAGCATTTTTTTTTGGCAGAACACTTGTTAAATGTTAATAGCAACTCTTTGTGACTTCCATCTCCTAACACACTTCTCGTCCACTCCGTATTCCCTACCCGCGGCTCGATTGCTGTGCTCGTCCGCGAATGTTATTACTTGACGTTTGAAAGCTGCTGTGTAGGAACAACGTTTATTTTTCTCCATAATGCACACTTCACTTCACTAACAAATTGCAAGACAACCTTTTCTATGAACTTTTCAAAACGCACTGAGATGGGCAGTGAGCATCGGTCAAACATGCCTCAACCAGATGTGTTGGTGTGCTGTGCTCTCTTGCCCCTAATAAAATAATAAATCACAATTTTGGGGTGGGTGGGTGCATGAGGACAATCTGAAGAAAAATAAATTGTTTCGGGACTCGAGTCAAAGAGAGGGTAGGCAAGACCATAAACATGTACCTACGGTACTTGGTAAAAATAGAGAAATGCGGATGTCGATCGTCGTTCCAAAAATTGTATTGCAAGCAAGAAAATATTCACAGTAGATATCTTTGGCCGTTTCATAGAAGTGGAATAAAACTCCACAAACAATGATCAAATGTTAATAATATAATATGTAGGTATTATGCTTACTATAGTTAGCCAACCAAGCATATTATTATATTTTGTTACGATCATTAACTCGCAGTCACAAGTGTATTTAGATAATAACGTTTATCTGGTGTTTACAATAAAACGGAACAATATCTGTTTTTAATCTTATTACGTTGGGTCTGTGCTTAGAAGAGAAACCGGTAGTGGTGCTTGGCGGGGTGGGTGGGAGGGGGACAGATAACTTCATTCGTTCGTCGAGCGGCAGCTAGAGAGAGAGAGAGCAAGTGTACTGCACGTGTTTTACTTGGCTCAAGACCAAAAATGCGAGGAGTGTGGATATCAAATTGCTGCTGTGTTGTATTTTATATGCTCACATTAAAATGGAACACAGACTTGCAAATGAAATGAATAGAACATTGGTTTTCATTGGAAAAATATTTAATAATAATATTATGTTACATTCAAGTGGCCCACGTAATATTATTGAGTACATTTTCACAATCAAACACAAATAAGGGTTATTAAGAAAATAATATTGCAGGTTCACTTTTTGTCAAAACAATAGGTTCTAGAACTGATTGCGATACTTACAACATTGGTTAGCGTATGATCTTTCATCAGGAAACTGCGACCTTGCGCCGGGTGTCGGGTGGATGCGTGACCGGCTGACGAGGCAGTCATTGCCGCGAGACGGAGAATTCCGCGGGCGGACAGCTTCACTTCCGCGGACGTATTCACACATTTAACAAGACTTATTTAATTAATTACTTACCGTTAAAATAAGTTTTTTTGACTCTTGCTCGCATATGTGTATATTGACACAATTACATATTATATATTTTTTTTCCGATTTGTATCGTCATATTGGCCGCCCTCGCGTAATGGCCGCACCCCTGTTTTTGAACTTCAAATTTTTAAATATACCTGCGGCCTATATGCGCGTTAAAACGGTATAGAGCAGCTGGAAATTCCATCAAATCTTCTAAACGTAAAAATAAACTACAAACAACATTTTAATAACTTATCTCAATTCAATGTGCACATGCCAAGTTTATTACGCAGTAAATAAAATGCAGTAAAACCCCTTTGGATTGTTCCCGCATCGTCCGTTTTCTCGCCATGATCATCGCTATATTTTGAAAAGTTTTTGCAAAAGTCCCATTTACACAATGTTAAAAATTCCCGCATCCACTGTTCTATTTCCTTCCAGCACGCGCGATCTTTTGTGAAGCTGTGTGTCAGGTTCACTTCCCCACCCCACCCCGCCAGCCCTCCCCTCACACTCACGCTGCCAGTGGCACAGCTCTCACTCTCCTCTCGGCCGGCCAGCCAGCTCAGACACAGTGACACTTCACATTCTCTCTCAGAAGTGCCGTGTTTTTCTTACGCGATAATAATTGCAAGATCATTGTTTTTAATCAATGAATGATGCTGTCAATACAACACTTGTTAAACTGAGGCTGGCTACTCAAGACTGCAGTCGATTTCGTCACATACAATAAAATGATCACATGTCATAGAATCATGTGCTTGATTCCTCAATCAATTGATTCATATGCTCACTCATTCAAGCTCGTCGGGAAAGAGGCCGGTAGTGGAGTGGGTAGGCCAGGTCAAGTATCTTTTGTCGGCAGTGCTGAAATACTACGATCGTATGGGCGGGAGGGGGAGGGGGGCGAACGGTGACCCACTCGACTTTCTCACATTGCCAGACTGCTGCTAATGAGGTGGGAGGAAAGGGACTGCATTATTACCCATGCGTAGAGATGTGCAAAAATGGTGACAACGAAATTCGCGAATTTTTTTAAAGTTGCAATAATCCCTTCAAATTCAGTTTGCACATGAATCTTATGAATTGTGATTGAATGGCACCAATTTCCAATTCGCGAAATTTTAGTTGATGCCGCGAACTAGTGGCGAAATTAGAAATTATGTCCTTAAATGCAAATTAGGTCACGAAATTTTAATAATAAAAATTTTTCAAAGTTTTGGTAGAGGTGCCGGGTCGAGGTCGAAATTAAATTAACACTGGCAGGTACACATGGTGGAGGTGCCGGGTCATACAACGTGATCGTGAGATCGTAATAATCGTTTGAATGAGAGTAAGCTCTATACTTCATATCCATATCAAAAGACACATAAAAAATGCATAATTTTGTAAATTTGGTGGAGGTGCCGGGTAGACGAAATTAAGTCTGGTAAAAACTGTTGAAACTTTGAAAACTGAAGGCTGAAATTAAGCTTAAAATTATAACTGATTCTGAACTTCACTCTCATGAGCTTGTTTTTCTTTTTAATCATTAAAATCAATCAAATTATCCTGAAACTTGGATTTTTTTTTTTTTTAAGTTGTGCATGAGAAAATTGTGTTTTTTGGTAAATCGCGAATTTTTATTTTTAAGGCGCGAATTTTTAAACTTTAAAAGACCATTTTTGCACATCTCTACCCATGCGGTTGGCGGCATGTGTTGAGCTGTCAAAGCGGGCGGCACTCGGACCAGTAAATAACAACCTCCCTCGTTCCCCACAGCGTTCGGCGGCATAGATACGTAAATTCGAGGCCATATATTATGACTCGGGACTTGAAATACGATACGTAAAGTCACGTAATACGTAGGTACAAGGTACGTTAGTTCAAGGAAAATTTAACATTGTCCTTATGGGAAAATTTTTGGGACCAACAAAAAACTTTACACAATCAAGGAATTCGGTGATTCAAGGTACGTAAATTTAAAGTTCCACTGTAATGGTGAATTATTTTGGCCCCCTGAAAAAGGCTATGCTAAAAAGCTAATGCATAGAAGCTGCATAATAATGATTTGGTAATTAGATCATACATACTTAGGGCCTACATTCATACAAAAACAACTTATAGATTTGAAGACTTTTGTTTACTACTCGACTCGATATTCACGAGTATTTAAAACTCGACTCGAGGTCAAAATGCACTACTCCCACATCCCTAGAAGATATAGATATCAAGATAGATGGTGTAGTTGAGGAAATAAAACCAATCAAGGAGAATGTTGTCCATAAATTACAAGAGAATTTGCAAAGAGATTATGGGGAGGTAAAGCCTGAAGATAATATCGAAAGAAGTCATCAAAGAAATAGATGAGACTGAAGTAGTCAATATCATTCGTCGCAGCGTCGAAGACCGTTTGAAGGTCTACCAAACTGAAATGAGTACAGGCACTTTGACAGATGCCGAGGTAATGTTATTGCATAAATGGTAATCAGCACATTCCAAACCACTCAAAATTTGTCGTGAAACCAGACATAACATCCTAGTAATGAACATAAAAACAGAGTTTGACTGTATCAATTATCCCATTGGAATATTGAAAATCGTATTCGTAAGTGATGCTGACTATGTGGTGTGGTGTGGCTCTACCACAGGTTTGGTTATGTGTGTTGTGAGTATTGTTTGTATGTAGTAATCTGATTAGTCGTGGATTAGGTAACAAACAACTTTAAATTAGAGGCCCAACCTGTCAACACTTCTCCAATCTCAACTAGAAAACAATAATTGTGTGCAAGTACTGCAAGTGTGTTGTTTAAAACTCACTCCAGTATTTAAATGGTAGTGTGTCATACCTTTGCATTTAGCAGATGTACCTCTGCGAACCGTTACAAAACTCGAAGAGGCAAGCGGCGTGGAAAAGTTATCCGAAGACGGTGAAAACTCCGGAAAATCGTTTAGCCCCTCCTGTTCAAATTCCATAAGCTGCTGCTCAAAGTCCTCCAAAGGGGTCTCGAAATCTGCAACAAAATTGAGAAAACTGACAGGTAATGTTACAGTGCCATGTGGCTTCGAAAACAAAAGAAATAGGGGGCTAAGAAAAGGCATGTAGTACTGTCTAATGGAAGATTAATGTTTATATTAGGGATGACATGGCGGATTCAATTCCCGTCTCCATCAATTCCGAATTGGAGGAATCGAATTTTCACTAGACAGTTTAAACATTCAGGCGTCGTGTTTTAGGGCGTGGGCCCGCGTGGCAGAGAGGTGAACCACGTGTCTACTGTCCTTCCCTCTCTCGCCAGACGCCGATCGAACACGAAGGCAGGCAGTACGGTCAGCGCACGACGATGCAACGTTGCGAAATACATCGTTCCGTGACGTATGGCAGGCGCGACATGCCTTCACGGGCTCCTCGGAAAACGACCGCAGAAATATCCACGTATAAAGGGTTCCGCGGAAAACGGCCACCAAAATAACTGTGCATACAATTCAATGTTTTTTCTTGGGAATCGATTCTAAATCGATTCTTAGGTCAAAATGATTGATTCCCATGCATGCAAAATGGTGGAGGTGCCAGGTCTAGGCGCATATATATTAAGGATTGCCGAGCACCACATAGGCCTACTACGAGATATTAGCTATGTTTACATGCAGGATTCAATTCTGCATTGGTATTGGATTGGATTCTGAGGTGAGCATTTACATGTCATGAATTGAACAAGGGATTCGATCCGTTTTCAATACCAAACTAATGCGATCTAGCGGTATCTTTGAGAACTGCTGTGCTGTGTGTATGCTGAGCACTCGATCTAATACTCAAAACTGTTTACATGCTTGTTTTCGATACGATATTTCAATCCAATCCCAGCTTTTGGGGGATTGGATCCAACCGATCCGATCCTAGTTTTAAGTGGTTACATGGATGTTTTAGAGGTAGGATCGTATTCAATACCATATTGAATCCTCCATGTAAACATAGCTAATGCCCAGGGCTCAGGCATGCCCGGCTGGGCATGTTGGAGATAATTTTACATGCCCAGACTGAAAACTTACATGCCAATTTTTTTTTACAATTAAAATAAGTTATCAGGACATATAGTGGCATTTTTTCGAACTATAATGGACTTTTTTCATGCCGCCGACTTGTGGCAGTGTGTTGAGTAGCGCCCCCCCCCCCCCCCCACCTCCTGCCTTAACCTGCCACTCGTGATCTTCCAGAAAGTATACTGTGTAAATAAGTACCATAACAATTGTTTTTAATCTGCTAGAAGTCAAAACCTATGTGATAACTGAAATTAAGCACATGGGAATAGAGATACTGCATAGGCTGGCCTTTCCTTATCTTGTTTACTGGCCAGCATTGGGGCTCCAGCCTCCCCCCGCCCCTATACATCGTGACCTTGACTAGACTGTGACAAGATATAAAGCAGATGCAAGGAACAGTGAGAGTTATCTTAATGGCCTGCAATCACGACCCATGGGACCTGTTACTGGATAAGTGGACTTATCTTTTTTTCCCATGCTTGCTAAGCAATATATGCCGTATTGGTAGAGATGTGCAAAAATGGTTTTTTAAAGTTTGAAAATTCGCGCCTTAAAAATAAAAATTCGCGATTTGTCGCGATTTACCAAAAAAACACAATTTTCTCATGCACAACTTAAAAAAAAAAAAAATTGATTGATTGATTGATTGATTTTAATGATTTAAAAGAAAAACAAGCTCATGAGAGTGAAGTTCAGAATCAGTTTTAATTTTAAGCTCAATTTCAGCCTTCAGTTTTCAAAGTTTCCGACAGTTTTTACCAGAATTAATTTCGTCTACCCGGCACCTCCACCAAATTTACGAAATTATGCATTTTTTATGTGTCTTTTGATATGGATTTGAAGTATTTTGAGCTTACTCTCGTTCAAACGATTATTAAGATCTCACAATCGCGTTGTATGACCCGGCGCCTCCACCATATCTACCAACAAGTATTAATTTAATTTCAACTTCGACCCGGCACCTCCACCAAAACTTTGAAATTTTTTTATTTTTTTAAATTTCGCGACCTAATTCGCATTTAAGGACATAATTGCTAATTTCGCCACTAGTTCGCGGTATCAACTAAAATTTCGCGAAATTTCGCGAATTGGAAATTGGTACCATTCAATCACAATTCATGAGATTCATGTGCAAACTGAATTTGAAGGGATTATTGCAACTTTAAAAAATTCGCGAATTTCGCTGTCACCATTTTTGCACATCTCTACGTATTGGCCCGAATATAGTACGGGGTTTTTATCCGAAAAAAATTCCTCCAAATTCGCACTCGTATTATATGCGCGGACTAGACATTTCCAATGCTATTTCAACACGTTTGAATATCCCCCGCCCTACAACGAGTTCCAACGATGGCCTACAGAGCGCGCCACGCGTACGCTCACTAGTGCCCTCTATGGCACACGCGTTTCCTCCAATCGCAACGCTCGGTGATGGTGAGTTTGACCTTCAGAGACGCTAGAAAAAAAAAGAAGAAACTGAAACATCAAAAGTGTCAAACCACGCCAACTACGAGTTTAAAAGATGTAAAAAAGTGTTCAAATGAAATATTCTCCACATTCTTTCTTCAGGATAGTTGATCGGAAATCAGTGATATAGTCGCAAGAAAACCAATAAATAGAGGTGCGTGCATATAGCATTTTCAAGTGTCATTTTATAGCGTTTTGTAGCATCTATTTTTTGGCGAATTTTAAAACCTTGTGTATGAACTTTTTTCACATTTTTTATTTGAAATTTGGTCATCAAGGTTGAATTAATATCAACTGAATAAAGATGTGTATAAACAAATTATAAATACTTTGGAAAATAAAATAAAATAGGACTTGAAAACCTTAGTTTTAAGTGAAAATATAGTGCTTTGTAGCATCTATTCACAAAACGCTATTTTCACGTAGGCCTACCAATAAAGGATGTTTGTTTTCGACGCTGTGTAGAAATTCACGTCTCCCTGTCCTCGCATCCAAGTCCTGTTATTGTTTATCGTAATAAATTACGTGGTAAGCGTTATCATACAAAAGAAGAATCAGTGAAAAAAATGAAGTTTCGGAATTGGATAATAAAATTCGCCGTTAGCACGCAGCCTTGGCCTACTTTTTACACGCGTAGGGCCTAGGCTGTAGACTTGCGAGGGCCTAGGCCTAGGCTAGGGCTAGAGTAGGCCTAGGCCCCTAGTTGATGTGATGTTTGGGCTACGCCTAGGCTTAAGCTCTAGGCCCACACTTTTGCTTGGGTCTAGGCCTAGGCCTAGGAAAAATACTCACCAAACTAAGGTATAATATCAACTTATAAAACATTTTAAAACTTTATTTTTATTTTGCCAGCTTCATTATTTTTGTATTTTTTCTCGTTTTCTCGTCTCAAAATCACTACCCGTATTATATGCGAGACCGTACTATATCCAGGTCAATATTGCAGTTACTCCCGCTGTTTACCCGCGATTAGCGCAGGCGATAGTGAGAGATTTTCCACATGCCCGGGCGGGCATGTGGGAAAATAATCTACGTGCCCGACCACTTTTTTTACATGCCCCGGGCATCTCAGGCATGGTATTTTTTGAGCCCTGTATTGCCAATAAAAATTACGGGATTGGAAATTCCAGGAAGGAGACCAAAGAGTAGACCATGACAACGATGTTAACTCCTTGAACACACCCATTTTAAGACATTCCGTGGCGCCATATACACCAGGAAATCCCAAAAATCTCCAAAAATCATCCCCCCCCCCCCTTTTTGAACTTAAATTTGTGATTTTGTTGTTCTTACCATTTGCACTTGCTTTTGAAATATTTTTCAAAGCAGAACTTGATGTGGAGCCTAATTTGCTACTTTCCCGCGTGTTTTGGCAAGGTTCAGGCCTGGCCTGTCTTGTCCATGATCTGTCACACCCCCACCATCACTGTCACTCCCACTTCCTGACTTGTCACTATTGTCCTGCACCGATTCCTCACCATCACTTGAAAAATAATCATGCTTTGAACCACTAGATACACTCACTTCACTTTCTCTGCTGTCTAATAAAAGATTATTGATAGAAACATCATTCATTCCGTAATTTTTAACTCAAAGCGTAGCCATTTTGGAAACACTTGTTGACACTTCCAGCTATCAAAAAGATTACTGTAGTGACCCTTCGAGAAACGAGAACACAACTCTAGTTAGTGCTGCTATCTAACGGCAACCTACTTGAACTACTTCAGTCAAACTTTTAGCGGGAATATGAACGTGAAGCTGGCGGGAGACTTTGAAATGTACATGACGCACTACGTGAGCGTCATGTGTATGGGAGGACGCGCGTCCTCATGACGCACCCGTATGCGTCACGTGTGTTCATGTGGTTAAGAAGGTAGTGTTAAGAAAGATGTGGGGCAGCGAAGAGGATACTGAATTGTGGTGGTAAGATGGAGAGGCCAGTAGGATGATGAATGATGATGAACCAACCACTGACCTGACTGGGTCGAGATGGAAGATGAGTCGAGAGAGTCCAGCGCGGACTTCTCTTGGAGAGAATCTTCTTCCAAGACGGTGTGTAGAGACAACGGAAAGTGAGACTTGCTTGGATACAAGGACTTGCGCTTTGCACTTGGCCCGCTGGCACACCAAGTCTGCCGGCGCTTAGCTCGCGCACGCTGCAACAAAGGGTAAACATCAACATCACACACGTTCTTATAACCCTATAAATAAATATACACAGTAAATTTTTTTAACAGTAATAATAATAATTATTATAATAATAATAATTGGATGAGCGCAGCAAAGTCTTCAATTTAACTTTTTTTTCACTCACGTTACCCCAAGAAAAATAGCTCGGGTGTTTTGTTTTCGTTAGTTTTTTGTCTGTTTGTTCGCTCTCTACCGGGCAAACGGCAGGATTTTAAAGTGAGGGTTTTGATCCAGGTACATCCCAAAATATAGTCTCGATGCGTAGTACATGAGAAACCTCCATTGGTGAAATATTTTATTACGTAACATGATTTGAGTGCGCCTAAACTTAGATTTTTTACTACATACTCGTAGGTACATTGTCCTTCAGATTGTAATAATAACCTTTTTCTGCCATGATTGACTTATAAACCTCATCAAGTGTGGCCTATTTACTAATTATTTACAACAATGAGACAATCATCAAACATTATTGTGCCAATAGAATAACGTTCACCAAATTATATTGAAAAAATACAAAATTTGACATTCATTGACCTCTGCTGGCCACAAAATTAATTTGAAGCAAATAAAATATTTTTTATTCGAAATACCCTTAAATAAGCTTAGATTACATAGCCCTACCATGGTTACTAGGTTTCAAAAGTAATACTTTTTTAAATTCCATTTTATTCCATTTTCATTTAGGGAATGATTAGACCCATCCACCCTACGGGGATTTTAGGGGATTCTTTAATTAATGTGTTATTTAGTTTTTTTTCTGAATCCAATGATTCCAAATTCGCTTCTGTTGCAATTTGTCCTAGGTTCAGCCTCAAATTTGCGGATCGACATCGGACTAAGTGGGCAAGACAAGAGATAGAATTAGAAATACAAACATTAGAGAGATGCTTGGGGTGGAGAAGTTAGGTGACAGGATGGGAAGAACACGGCTGAGATGGTTTGGGCATATGAAACGAATGACAGAAGAGAGGATGCCCAGGAGAATGTATGAGAAAAAGGATTGAAGGAAGAAGAAGACGGGGGAGACCAAGGAAGAGATAGAAGACCAGGGGTCGAAATTAACTTTATTTGCCACTAGCCCATCGGGCTAATGGCAGCAATAGTCCTCTAGCCCGAGAGCATTTTTACTAGCCCGCAATCAAATAGGTCATATTGATATAAAATGATCACATGTGAATGTTTGGCCCAACTCAAATGCGCGCACTCTGGTGTTGATTATTTCTGCTGAACAGTTGGTAATATCTTTACCAATTGCATGAATGTTAAAAAGTACTTTTATATTGATAGCCGCACTTAATTATTAAAAAATAAACCTTAATGATCCATTGAGAGTAGGGATGACTTCGGGTCGAAAAATCCGGAACCGGATCCACCCTCGCCGGATCCGGTTCGGAACCGGTTCCTCCACATATTTTTCTTTCTCAATTTTCGTAAATTTGAATCTGCGCGGGCTAATTTCGATTGAAAACATGGGCGGGGCAATAATCGATTAGACTTTTGATAGGGGGCGAAGCCGTGTCCCGAAATTGTAGGAACTGCTTAGTGTGGAGTAACCTTGGAGTAACAGCCAGAACAGTTGCTTATTGGGAGGATGCAAGTTAAATTGAACAGCCAAGAACAAACAATGGCCTACAAGATTGTTTGCTTTTGTTTTTGTTCATAAAGTTTGGATTATGTGATCTTAAATGTGAAAAATAGAATAAGTATATGATTAAAATGTTACTAACAAGTTCTGGCTGCAATGTTATTATAACACAACACATGGGCCTAGGCTAAGCCTAGGTCAAAATTGTGATGTAACATTCATAGGGCCTAGGCCTAAGAATTTTGCAACCACGGGTGTTTCTGGCTCATTTATTCTCGTCTGTGCCTAGGCTCTTGGCAATTTTTAAGTTAAAAATAGTACCGGTTCCGAAAAAGGGGAACCGGATCGTAATGTCCGAACCGGTTTCCGGGTACCCGAAGTCATCCGTAATTGCGAGACATTTAAGTCCAAAACGTGAAAAAATGGGAAATTCGAAACATGGATTTCAATTCTGGAAATTCCCACCAAACCGTTTATCTTACGATAACACTAAATTAACCTGCGGGTTCACACTTAAACGTTGATATCCAGTATGCAAATTTGCATAAAAAATTTGTACACTTGGAATAAGTTGACCAAAATGGAGTAAATTACGGTTATTTCACAAATTTGTAAATTCAAATTAATTAATTAATTTAGGAATACGCGTATTGGATAATCATGAATTTATTCTTTATTAACGTTATTATGAAATTTTATAAAATGTTATAAGCCGATGGCGATAACTAAAAAAAAAGGAAAAAAAGCTGTGCGCCTAAACTCATGTCCGCGGAAGCCTCAGTGACTCCTCTAAAATCACAATATTCGCAGGGTTTGATGTGTGGGTGTGGGGAATTAGGGAGTAACCGGAAACAATTTTCACAATAATATTAATAATATTAGCCAAAATTAAGAGATTTTTATTTTGTTTACGATTTACATATTTAGAACGATTTTCCATACTAGGTAGCACAACTACTGGAAACTCGTTAGGTTATCGGCGGGAAATATTAAGATTTTTTGAACGACAATTGGGAACTCTGGAAAAAGTACTCGCCCGTCGGGCTAATGAAATGAGATTTTTACTAGCCCGACCAAAGTTTCACTAGCCTCGGGCGAGCGGGCGAGGGTTAATTTCGACCCCTGTGGAAGACCATAGCATCTTAGCAAGAGACCTACATACTAGAGGAGACTCAGGAGAGAGCTGGGAGCATGTACTAGAAGAGACACGATTGTGGAAGGATAGAAAGAAGAGGAAACATTTGGTTGCAAAACCAAAGCTGACCCTGCCAGAAGCAGGAAACGGCGATCGATAATGAATGATGATGATGAATACCTAAACTCAGTTTCAACTATGTAGGGTGGGGGGATATGTTAGGGGTGTTGGCTGACCAGTGTCTCCTAAATAATCTGCCAAAAACAAATCAATGGATTTACAACAAAATATTTATGGAATAAGGCTAGGGCGTCCCCTGCAGCAAGCGACGCGCTGTTCCCAGGCGACCAGGGGAGCAGTGGGAAATGGGCTACTGGAAGAAAAGAAGAAGACGACGAAAGAGATGATCAGAGTAGGGACGATCAATGTCATCAACCTCTCCGGTAAGGTGAATGAGGTGGTGGAAGTCATGATGGAAAGAGGGATTGACATTCTGGGATTGAAAGTGAAGTGAAAGGATGGAGGAAATATAGAACTCAATGGTGGGTACAGGTTATGGAGGAGTGGAAATAAAGAAGCAAGGAGGAATGGAGTGGGGATCATAGTAAGCTCAAATTGGAAGGAAGAAGTAGAAGAATGGGAAGAAGGAGATAGGATAATATAGATAAGGATGAAAGTCAAACATGAGGAATGGGATATATGTCAAATCTATGCCCCACAAGGTGACCTGAAAGCTAAAGAAAAATATGAGGAAAAACTGGAAGGGCTAATTGGAAGAAGAGATGTAATCCTGCTCGGAGACTTCAATGCGCAAGTTGGCAATGAAAGGAATGGATACGAGGAAAGGAAGTAATTGGACAATATGGGTAGCCCTACAGAAAAAGAAATGTAGAGGGAGAAAGTATATAATAATATATAAATAATATAAAAGTTTCGTGAAAATTGTAAGTTTATTATTTTTTGCTCCTTTAATTAGTACCTTTCCAACGGTACCTTTGAAATGAATCTGTCAATTACCATAGAAAATATACAAGTTACAAAGTTTTTTTGCGGCCATCTTGTTTTTTGCGACGGGTACCTCATCAAAATTATTAAAGTACGTTTTATAACGGATCAATTGATACCAGATACATAATTCTTTCGTCAATTATTGTGCCTCGACGAAATGAAGATGAAATAAGATCTCTCTTATCCGATCTCCTCTTATCCGATGTTCCGTGTTAACCGAGCCGCCAAAAAAAAAAAAAAAAAAAAAAATTTAAGTTTTAAATACGTAAATAAAACATAAAAATAATTACAGACGCCGCGCCGCACTTTTTTAAATGTACTCGCATACATTTGTAGGCATGCCTTACGAGTGAGTGCAAAGAAGATAGATCGGCGATATATCTCGACTTTCGAGCAGTGTGCATCAGTGTACTGAGCGTATAGAGTTCAGTGGTCAGTGTGCGTCGGGCGCATCGCCGGTAAGCGTCAGTGCCACCCACTGAGCATATAGAGGTCAGTGTGCGTCGCGCGCCTGCGCGTGCGCATACGATCCAGCCATCTCACACACAGCTGTTCAAAGATGGTCGTTGTGGAACTAGATGCAATCATGTTTCAACCGATTCACGAAATTCGTAATCACGACGCATTGAATTGTTATTCCTGGGCTTATCTTATTTCTTTCCCAGACTTATCTTGCGTCGTGAGCTTCAGCGCGGGCATAGTAGTGAGAGGTTTTCCCACATGAGAAAGAGAGCTAGGCCTAGGCCTATGTTTGCATTGTAGGCCTAGGCCTACTGCGTCGAGTTTAGGCCTAGGCCTAGGCATACGTTTTTATTACGACATGTAGGCCTAATTGTGTACGTGTGTTCGTGAGCTTGAATTACAAGCTATTAAATCATTTAGTATACCCTGTATGAAGTGTATCGTGTGTATTTTATGTTCCTTTATCCATTACATGTGTCATATATCATTTTACCACATCAGGCTATGCTACGAGAGCAAATAAACAATTGATCCGCGCCATCCGAGTTTTTCGCAAATCCGAGGTGCCCCCGGTCTCATCCAACTCGGATAAGAGAGATCTTACTGTATATATTTTTAAATTACACATGCCGAAGCTTCAAATACAATTATCTCGGGTTATATTTGTCGGAACATAAAAAGTAAGGACTCATTGAATTCATAACGATATATGCTACAAATAAACAAGCAAAACATATACAAAAACCGTTTTGGTCATGTAAATATATGCGCCATAAGTTCCATAACGATGGCGATTGGCGAGTGTGGTAAGTAATTTAAGTTTTTAACATAACACATAACCTCAGTAAATATTAAAGTTTCAACAAAATGATAAATATATAGTTTATTTCTTTTTTGATTACCTTTTCAACGGTGTACGTGAATTAAAAATCGGATATATACTTTTAATGATATGCGAGTCAAAAGGTTCATTGGCGGCGGCCATCTTGTTTTTTGCCATGGGAAGGGCTCAGTAAATCAATCAAAATTTTTCCCATCAAAATTTTTAAATCACGGTTCATAACGAATCGATTGATACCCCAAACCGAGTTGTTTCACCTATTGTGCTCTTAAAAAATCATTAAAAATACCAAAAAATCAAACCAAACATAACCTCAAAAATATAAAACTTTCTGGAAAATTGTTGCTATATCATTTGTAGCTCTTTTTATTACCTTTTCAACGGTACCTATAAAATTGAAATCGGCGAAATACTTTTAAAGATATTTTAGTTAAAATGTTCAATGATGGCGGCCATCTTGTTTTTGCCCAGGGAAGGTCTCAGTAAAAAAATCGAAATTTACCCACTCAAAATTGTTTAAGTTCGGTTCATAACGAATCGATTTATACCAAATATCTAATTGTTTCACCAATTGTGTATCGACAAAATGTATTTGAAACATAAAGATCACACAGTAGTAGCATATTATATTCATCTACACATGCCATCGCTTCAATTACATAAACTCAGGCTATAATTGTCAGAAAATAAAATGCATGGACTCAATAAAAACACATAGAAATAATCTACCAAAAATGCAAGTTAAGAAAATGAAAAACCTTTTTACCTAGTAAATATCGTTCCATAACGAGAAAGTGTAAAGTAAACAGTTAAAGTTTTTGTAACATAACCTCAAACAAAAAAGATTTTCGTGAAAATTTGTAAAAATTAATTTGAATTTCTATCATTTACCTTTCGAATGGTACCTTTGAAATTGAAATCGGTCAAATACTTACGAAGATATGCTAGGTTAAAATTCGAAAGCGGCGGCCATCTTGTTTTAGATATGGCCGGTCTCAGCCAAAAAATCAAGACTCTCACCATCGAAATTGTTTATCCATGGATCAATACGAATCGATTGATACCACATACATAGCTCTTTCACCTAAGCTGCCACGGAAGCATGTTTTCATACCCTATGCTCCCCCACTATAACTAAGCCTGATCAGAGCTAGGTAGGGTTTTGTACCTGTATTAATTGTCTGTTCATCATATAATATAACTGATAATGAACGCTTTAAAAATAGCATTGTTCATAGTAGTTACCAAACCTTGAATATCCCTAGTATATACTGTTTGCCATTCAAAATATTTTATCTTTTATCTTGAAATCTAGCCATAATCATTAATTAAACAAAAATAAAAACTCTTCAAGATATTCTTTCAGTAAACTCATTACAGGTGACCCCAATATAATTAGTACAGTAAGAACTCTCTTATCCGATCTCCGCTTATCCGATAAACCGTGTTAACCGAGCCGCCCCCCAAAAAAAAAAATAAAATAAAAAAAAAAAATAAATAATTTATATACGTAAATAAAACAAAAATAATTACAGACGCCGCGCCGCACTTTTTTAAATGTACGTACTCGCATACATTTGTAGGCATGCCTTACGAGTGAGTGCAAAGAAGATAGATCGGCGACTTTCGAGCAGTGTGCATCAGTGTCACTGAGCATATAGGTGTGGTGGTTAGTGTTAGTGGTTAGTGTGCGTCGGGCGCATCGCCGGTAAGCGTCAGTGTCAGAGCATATAGAGGTCAGTGTGCGTCGCGCGCCTGCGCGTGCGCATACAATCCAACCATCTCACACACCTCACACACAGCTGTTCAAAGATGGTCGTTGTGGAACTAGATGCAATCATGTTTCAACCGATTCACGAAATTCGTAATCACGACGCATTGAATTGTTATTCCTGGGCTTATCTTATTTCTTTCCAAGACTCTTGCGTCGAGAGCTTCAGCGCGGGCATAGTAGTGAGAGGTTTTCCCACATGAGAGAGAGGGCTAGGCCTAGGCCTATGCCTACTGCGTCGAGTTTAGGCCTAGACACACGTTTTTATTACGACATGTAGGCCTAATTGTGTACGTGTGTTTGTGAGCTTGATTTACAAGCTATTAAATCATTTAGTATACCCTGTATGAAGTGTATCGTGTGTATTTTATGTTCCTTCATCCATTACATGTGTCATATATCATTTTACCACATCAGGCTATGGTACGAGAGCAAATAAACAAATGAACCGCGCCATCCGAGTTTTTCGCAAATCCGAGGTGCCCCCGGTCTCATCCAACTCGGATAAGAGAGTTCTTACTGTATTTAGATTATTTTCTTTCCAGGATAAACCTTTCATCGTTCTCCGACTGCAGACTAGACCGTGGGCATTTTTAATAACAATAGTTTGATCATAGAACTTTTGTAACTTCAGATTTAATTAAAAATTCAGATATTTTTTATATTCTTTGGGCGCGGAGTTTAAAATTTACAAAGTAGTAGTAATTTTAAAATACATAGAAGGCCGTTATTGCATAATGTAGAAAGAACTGGGACTGGAGAGATTGAGGTTTAAACTAGGAAGAGAACGTCTAATATATGGTTGGATAAACAGGGATAGGATTCCAAGAAGATAATTTGAAGCAGCAGAGGAGGGGAAAAGAAGAGTAGGAAGGCCAAGAGAGAAATGGGAAAGAATAATTCAAGAAGACGTTGGAAAATGAGATGAAGTGTGGGAGCATGTGGCAAGAGTAAAGCTGTGGGAGGACAGAAGAGAGTGGAGTAAATTGGTGGAGAGGAAGGAGTCAGATGATGGGGAAGAAACACTGAGTCTGGCAAGCTTAGTATCTAAGGTACAGTTTCACGCCCTAAATAATGGTGGAAAACCACTACTCAACCCGACATAGTTGGAATTGAGTTATGATGATGATTATTATTGTGGTAGTGCTCAAATTTAAAACGTTCGCACATCTCTAACATCGTTCCCATCCTAAACAAAATTCAGACCACTTGAACCTACCTCTGTCAACGTATAATCTTGGACATTACTGGAGTTAATGAGCTTCTCCTGTATCATGTCGATTCTCTGCTGTAATCTCTCGACGATCATGTCCTTTTCTCGCAGCTGACTGCTCATTGCCTCCAATTGTGTGTCCTTGGACTTTGATTTCTGGCAAGAAAACAACAAACAATTTAGAGGCTCCAATCTATCATTAGTTTCTTTTATGAAGGAATAAGAAGAGATCAAGCCATGTTTAATTTTGCATTAAACTTGACTTGGGCTGTGCGAAATTTCGAGTAGAGTATTTGTTACTCGACTTGAAATCGATTCCTCAATTTGCAGTTAATGTATGCCTAGTTTAGTGATTGATCGAGCTACCGGCACGTTATAGTTATAAAGTTTGCTAACAGAAAGTGCTGCAAGTCTTCAGACTTCCTTACAGAGTCGAGTCTCGGCTCGAATGTGGTCGGTATCGAGAAGTCGAAATTGCTCGCAAGCGATATATTTTCAATAAGTCGACATTCCACAGAATTCGCAAAATCTTAAAATGGTGGATTTTTCACAAAGCCTATATCCTGGACACTTGAGATAGCAAGAAATAGTTATTTATTGTTGATGCTGGTGGATTTTCGCAAGGCGACGCATAATTTTAAGGATCTACTAATGAATGAGTTTTCATCGGAAAGTGATAGTCCAAATGTATCACAAAGCCTAGGCTAGGACCCTAGACTAGGGTTACCATACGTCCGGCTAGCCGGACATGTCCTCTTTTTAAATGTCTGTCCGGGCGTTTTTTTTTCAAAATAATGCAAATGTCCGGTTATTTCACCCAATTCCATGCAGAGGCGCATGCGCACCCTTCCGCCCCCTCACTTACCATCCACCGACCATAAATCGCCGAATACGAGCAGTCGATCATGTCCGAGCCGGTCCGAGCGTGTCACACAACACGCCAGGCTGTGCAGCAAGCCAAGGATACTATTATACACTTCAGCAAGCAGTGTACTATCACGTGATTTAGTTACCATTTCCGTACGTTTCGTGCCTTGTGTCCACGTTGTACGACGTACGTAAGGAAGTGTTGTAGGCCTAGGCCACTTGTCTTAGTTTTGTCATAAAATGTAGTGTTCATTTAAAAAGTAACCCCTCAATTTAAAAGGCGTCGGCACCACTGTCCTTCCTTGACCCTTGTTCAGATTGCTCTAAATACTATCCTGACGGTACAAATGTCCCAAAAAAATTTCGACTCCGCCGGCTGGGGCTCTGCCCCAGACCCATTGTAGTCCGCGAATGTCTGTGCACCAAATGTCCTCTTTTTTGCTGAGACACTTATGGTAACCCTACCCTGACGCCTAGGGCGAAACCGATAGGCCTATTAATACTGATTTTGATGTATTGTCTTCAGGTTTAGCTATGGAAGTGGCATTGCCGCTTAATTTGAACGATCTTGTTAGGATTTTTCATCGGAAAGTGATGTCGATTGTCGGTGTTCACACATTCATTCTATCAGCAAAGCAGTCCACAGCCGATGTCATCACTAAGAGGCTGTTTATTTATGTTCTTTTAATGGTACGTGTATCATTTTACCATATCAGGCTATGCTACGAGAGCAAATAAACAAAACATCGCGATCATCCGAGTTTTTCGATAATTCGAGCTGCACCCGGTCTCATCCACCTCGGATAATAGAGGTTTTACTGTATTCATTCATTTTAAATGCGATTCTAGATACAACTGATATGCGTTTTATACACTATATAGACCTAAGTGTGAAACATAATTAATTAAAACCAAGAGTCTTAGACTGGGAGGATATAATTAAAAAACACCAACGCACGAACAATCACCACAGTCAGAAATAAAAACACTTACCAAAACTTACGCATGTGTTGATTTCTCGATTTGGATAGTCGGGAAACACTCCCGTAGGTGGAATAATTAATATTTAATACAATCCAGAAATTATTCCGGATTGTATTAAATATGTGTTGATTAGTTGGGACAGGCTACATATACCATTGATTAATGTGCATAGTCATATTTATTGGTTTATTCTAGTTCTAGAGATTACACTCTGTTGAGTTTATTATTTGGTGATAGATAGGAGATGCCAAACGGCTAGTTAATGTTAAGTAGGGGTGTGGAAAGGGAACCCAACAGCTTACCTGGTCGGTGACTGCAGTGGTCTCGTAGAAGAAAGACACAAATAAATAAACATAATACAAGAAAACGTTTTATGTCAAGTAATAAATAAATAAATAAATAAATAAATAAATAAATAATAAATATATAAAAGTAATATATTATATAATACGTAGAATCTCGCACAAGGTAGCCTTGCACTTAGTATGGACCATCCGGTGGCGAGCAAGAAAGGCGCCCTGCCGGACTCGCCCTAAACACGTTGATCTCTAGGCAGTCGGTGCGGGAGACAAAAGATAAAACATGTGTGTTTGTATTAAATTATATTGGAAAGCCCCTAAACAACAAAATTCAATTCTGTTTGCGGCAAACTTTAAGGCGAATATTCAGCAAAAATTGATTATGTTGGCGCTTATTACGTATCAGATGCAAGAATGAACGTTTGCTGCCGTGCAATATTACCGTATTTACTCGATTATAGGCCGCCCTCGAGTAAAGGCCGCACCCTTATTTTGACCACTCAGATTTAAAAGAGTTGGCTATAAATATTATTGATAAATGGCTTCACATAATGGCCGCACCCCACTTTTTGAACTTGACAATTTCAAATATACCCGAGGCCTATACTCGCATAAATACAGTACACTGCCGCTTCTATCGGGGCTGAGTGGATAGGCCAGTGTGTCAACACTGCATCACACAATAGTAAACGGAAAAGGGAGACCAAGGAACTAGAGAACACATTGTCTTGGAGAAATGCCCGTCTCGGTAATCGTACTTATTTCAGATGTAAAGCAACTTTGATCAGCCATGCCGGCCGGTCCTCCTTTAAACACTGATTAACACTAACCAGAGCTTTAATCACTGATTTAAAGTGATTGAAAAACCGGCCCTTACTGTTACCATTAGTTGAGGTGTGTGGAATAATGGAATTGAAAATTTCATGATTCTGAGGAAAATCTTTTTCAGCTCCAATAATGGGGCAGTTGACAAGAGTTGGCCTACCATTTGATTAACAAGAGTGTTCTTATAATAAACTCACCGCAAGATCTGTTTGCAGCTTGTTCAGTTGACGAGAGTAGCGCTTGATAAGAGCAGCGTCTGAGAGAACTTCGTTGACCTTAGGTATGTTCTTGATAGTCTTTGCCCTTTGTGCAAATCTAGGGAGTAGAAAAGTATAAGAAATAATAATCATAATTTACATATCTAGGCTTGTACCTACAATACCTGTAACTAAGAATTATTTTGTAGCAACAATAAACAAATTTACCTAACCCCTAATTTAAAAAAAAAATAGTCTTCTCTTCTCTCTTATGCCCACATTGACATATCTATGCCACCATGTGTCTTGACAACCAGTAAACTCCTGTTCCTTCCTGTCCACACCCCTTGGCATTTCTTCATAGTGTCCTTTCAGTGTTGTGCATCTAAATAGATGTTGTCTGTCCTGTAAGCCATTACCACAGGATGTACCGCATTGGCCCCAATAAAGTACGGGGTTTTATCCGTAAAAAATTCCTCCAAATTCGTACTCGTATCATATACGCGGACTAAACATTATCCAATGCTATTTCAGCACGTTTGAATATCCCACGCCGTGTGTCGCGCCCTATATCTTCAATAGAACGAGTTCCAACGATGGCTGTCTAAGCGCGCCACCGGTACGTACGCTCTCTAGTGACCTCTATGGCAAACTTGTTTAGTTTGACTTCGATGCAAGCAAAGATGGAAGGAACATGTCAATCCACGCCAACTACGAGTTTAAAAGACGTAAAAAGTGTTTAAATGGAATATTCTCCACATTCTTTCTTCATGACAGTCGATTGGAAATATTTTATATAGACGCAAGAAAAAGTGTTTAAATGGAATATTCTCCATTCTTTCTTCATGATAGTTGATCAGAAATAATTGATATAGACGCAAGAAAAGAAAACCAATAAAGGATGTTTATTTTCAATCGATCGATTATATCTCCTGGTTCTCGCATCCAAGTCCTGTTATGTTTATCACAATAAATTAGAAAGCTTTAATCATCACAAAAGAAGAATCAGTTAAACTATGAAGTTTCGGGATTGGATAATAAAATTCCCCGGTAGCAAACTAGGCCTACTTGTTGTGGTACTTCTTCGGCTAGGGGGGTCCAACTTAGTTTTTCTCCATTAAAAACAACGAAAAACCACTTGAAATGATTTATATTTTATTATTAGAGATTTATATTATTCAAAAATATACTTACATGTTTAAATTCATTCTGTTTTATTATTAATTGTAAGCTACAAGTGGCGAGGAGTGACGTGGCCTAGGCCTACTGTGCTGAGATATTGTACTCACTGCAAGTAAACTTACAATAACATTAATTAATATCGAACCCTATTTCCAACTAAGTCGGGTAGGGGGTGGGAGGTTCCCACCACATTATTGGCTCCGCGGGGTTATCGAAGCCGGCTAGCCTGACGCTTCTCCCAGATCATCTTTTTCTTCCTCTGCGTCATCAACTTCACTTTCTTCCTCTCCTCAGTCTTCTTCCTCAGGGACCAGTTTGTTCCATGTTTTTCGTTCTTCCCAACATTTTTCTTGGTTAATCCTTTCCCAAGCTGCATTTCTCTTTTTCAAATCCATTGCTATAACTTCTTCCCATCTCAGTCTGGGCCTCCCTCTTTTTCTCTGCTTGTTTCCTGCGTCTTCTTCATACTGTATCTTAGGGATCCTGTCCTTCTGCATCCTCTTCATATGTCCAAACCACCTCAGCCTTTCTTTCCCTAGCTTAAAGTTTAAACTCTCTACTCCTAGTTCTTTCCTTATCTTCGTGCTCCTCATCTTATCAATCTTCGTAACTCCCATTACACTCCTTAAAAATTTCATTTCTGCAGCTTGAATTTGTCTTTCTTCTTTACCCCCAACTGGCCATGTCACTGCACCATATGTGAGTACCGGTACAAAATATGCTTTGTATATTAAAAGTTTGCATTGCCTTGGCACCTCTTTTTTCCAAAGCAGTTTCCTCACTAACTGGAAGAAACTCTCTGCGATACCAGTACGCTTTGCAATCTCTGCGTCTATTTTTCCATCGTCGGAGATTATGCTGCCCAGGTATTTAAACATATGTGTCTCTACTAGTTCTTCCCCTCGAAGTACAATCTTTTTCCTATTCCCAGATTTCTTACTTTTCCCCATAACCATCACTTCACTCTTGTCAATGCTTATCTCTAGTCTAAATTCTTCCGTACGTTCATTCCATTTCTCCACTTTCTTCTGTACCTCTTCCCATGACTTCCCCCATATTAGTATATCGTCAGCATATATTAAGGTTCTGGACGACTCCGGCCCACCTCTCTCCACTTTCCTCAATATCTCGTCGAGTACTATATTGAAGAGCATCGGTGACAGTACACTCCCTTGTCCGAGACCTGTCTTGACTTCAAACCAATCCGTTCTGCCATCCTTAGTTTCCACGCAACTCACATTCTTCACATACATACTCTGTACTCTTTCCACCAATCTTATATCAATCTTCTTTTTTTGGAGGCATTCCCAAACTCTGTCTCTGGGCATTCTGTCATAGGCCTTTGTAAGATCCAGAAAAACCATCCATACCTCCTCCCCCTTTTCCCTTTCTCTTTCCATGAGCTGTCTTATTGAGAAAATCTAGTCCACGATTGACCGTCCACTTCTGAAACCATGTAGCTCCCTCCTCCCTCAAGCCTCTTTCCACCTTTTCTTTCATTCTCTTTTCTAGCACTTTTTCATACAGCTTGGCACATTGGCAAAGTAGAGTGACACCTCTATAATCACTACACTGTTTGTTGTCACCTTTTTTAAATATTGGTACTATAATACCCTTTTCCCAATCCTTTGGAATCTTTTTATCTCTCCAAGCTGCAGTCAACACTCTGAAAATCCAGTACTCCCCGTCTTTTCCTGCTGCTTTAATCATGTCTACAACCAAAGATTAGTCATGTGGGGAAGATGGTTCATCCTTATGGGAATTCGTCTGCGCGTTTTGAGAGTATTTTTTCTAAGTCCGAACACTAGTACAACGTCTCACGCGAGAGCGCTCTCTTCTCAAACTTCTAAATGAGTTTCGGACAACCTCGGTACCGTTTGCCGAGTCTGCACGAAGCGTCGGGCACCCCCACCACTCTCAGATGAGCTAGTGCGTCGAGGGGTAGAGCGTTGTTGCCAAGTCAGCTGCAACATTCCTTAGAAGGCCGATCGTGACCGACCACCACACTTAGGGTTGGCAGGCTGGCTTATTTTTCTCCCTACGAATATGCTTGGTTCAGAGATTTGCTTGCTCTTCGCGGATCTATCTGGGGCGGTTTTGCAAACCCAGTACAGGGTCTGTTTGAAATTTTCAACCGTTAGCGCTAATTGTCGCCGAAAGAGGCAAAAGTTGTGGATTAGAAACTTTCAAAAATAGGCCTAATACCATATTATAAAAAAGCATAAAAGGTGCTAGAGTCAGAATCTTATTCGGGGGGGAGGGGGGGGGGGAGCGCTCCACCTCCAACCGGCCATATCCACCACTGCTCGGAATTCGGAACGGAATATACAATAACATAATATAGACCTACACGCAAAAAATAACAGACAGCATTAATTTCAATAACAATAAATAAACAATTTAGGAAATAATTCGTCATTCTCAATTTAGTCCATTCGAACGACGAGACATATTATGTGCAAAACTGGTCATTGCTTGCACAAGGGGTTATAGAACTAATTCAGAGTATAGGATGCGTACGACCGTACGGCTATAATAATATGTAAAGTAGCTAATTAGCATCTCATGTTTTTGATCGCATTAACAAAAATAACTGTAAGTTGTATTGGTTGTATATGTATCAATAGCACTTGTTTTTTCGAGCTAATTTATATCGATAAGTTTAATGATTATTGTTTGTGGCGTTCTTGTTGTATATTATGGAAGTTGTACTCGCTTATTCTACCGGGCCGTACAACCGGTACAACAACCCTTTCAAGTCACTACAAACAAATGGAGACGTTGGCGCCGACTTTGTGAGTGGCCTGGAGGAGCAAAAGCACCCCTCGGAATTGGTGTGAAAATCGTTTGAATTCATATTGAAAATTATTAGTAATAAAGGTATTTTTTGCAAGTGCCAGAGAAAAACGTGGACTACTTATAATTCATAATTTTCAGTACGGTATGAATTCAAACGATTTTCCACACAAATTCCGTATTTATGATTTATAAAATTTATAATTTTCAGTATGAATGGCGAAGCGCCGCGGGGGGAGGGGGCTAGCTGACCACGGCAACGCACTTCATGCTCCCCCCCCAACCCACTAATCTACTTTCCTTTCGCGGGGGTCCCTATAATAAACACGTATCGTAATTACTAATTATATTGGCAATATAGATAGGGCCTAGTAACATATTTTTTAGAGTTCTAGCTGTTCAACCCACTTCAATAAATAATTACTTTGAGGAGATATGAGAATGATGATGTTCCTGCTGCACAGAGAATGTATTGTTATCTTCTTACTGGATACCTGAAGCGCTCCCGCTCACACAATCTAGTCTACGTACCGGTATCGGACGTTCCGTATCAGAGCCTACCAGAGCCGGCAGTGTGAAGGAAATCCTTTCTTTGTTATCAGTGAATAAGCTGATAATACTGATTCAATGCTACGCTAAATGCGACTAGATTATTTATTTATCTCTCCTTATTCTTCTGTCAATCTGTTTGGGACAGACAGAAAAGTGACGGTCCATAGGCGTGCGCAGGGGGGGGGGGGGGGTTAAGCCTAGTGTTTTTAGAGGAGTATTTTTAGTCCGTACGACACGAGCCAGTGGCGTCGGAATAGGAAATTTCATGCCATGGGATGGGGCAGATTTTAGAGTTGAAAAATCAAGATTTCTACTCTATTTTTTGGGAAAGCAACGTCGGATGATCCTCACAATTCATTTAAAGGGAAGAAACAACCCAATAGCAGAATGTTACGTTGGCTGACGTATCCCGTGCCTGAACCGTCTATCTATCCGACTATAATATAGACACCCGTATGCCGGTCACTCACTCAGTGGACACGTACGTGACTCAGACTCACGTCTAATCCAAACATCCCTTTGAATGATTTGCTAGAGTTATTGGCAGATGCAAGTTGGGATTTGGTTCGCTTGTATCGCATCGTTATGCGTTCTGTCATCTTTGGAGTGGTGTAGTGACTGTGATTACAGCAAAGTGGCAAATGGGAAAATTATTCCTCTTAGCGTGTAAGTAGTGTAGTGTGAAGTGAAAAGTAAAGTAAAGTGTAGACTGTAAGTGTGTGTGTAGTGTTTAGTGTTTAATAGTGTTAAACAGGGTGCGAATTGACGGGGGGGGGGGGGGGGGGGGGATTTCCCCCCCTCTGGTAATTTCATCCCTGGCTCTGTTTTACTGAAAGGTATCCCTGCCGGGGATGGCTAAATCCCCACCTCTGGATTCCCATCTCATCTCATAACATATCAAGTGACTTTATCTCGTAATGTTAATAAATAATGCGTCAATACTCAATTTACACATATTCCTTTAAAAATAATACCTCAGATCGCTTCTAATACCATCTTGAGAGCAATAATACCCCCAAATATTTTCCTCAGATCGCTTCTAAGGCCATCTCAAGGGCAATAATACCCAAAAAATAAATTCGCCTCCGGCGGCTGGGGCTTCGCCCCAGACCCCGGTTTGCCAACGGAAATACTGTTCTAAACCATCCCCCTCTCTGCAAAGTCGTTAATTCACACCCTGGTGTTAAAGATAAAATTGATATCGGAATTTTAAATATAAACATACAGTACTAAAACAGCCTTCAGTTAAGAGGGAAAAACAAAAATATGTTTGCCTGTATGCTTCGTCATTACATAAAAAATGATGTAATTTATTAAAATAGGCCACTTCACGTTAATTTTTTGAGTTTTTAGATCGCAGATAGTTGATGTATAAAACATCGTTTACAGAGTCCGAGTGCACATAAAACAAAAAAAAAACGTAGAATCGACTATCTCGTCTTCCACGTCCACAACTAATTGTGTTCAAATCCGTACGACACGAGCAACTTCTCAAGGGAATCACTAAACCACGCCTCTGTTTTAATGTTATCAAAGTAACTATGAACAAGTTTCATTTATTGTAAATACGATGAAAATTCGCTAAAAATATTTGATTAAAAGAAAAGAAATTAAAAAAGAAAAATTAAAATTTTTATGTAAATCAATTACACCTACGTGAGTGTTTTCCCGATTTATGAAATTGAGAAATAAAAGATATCTACTTAGTTTCCGCCCGAATCCTTTACCTACCTTTTTCTCCTCATCATCTCACTTTTAAATTTTAAATATTAGGTGTAAATTATAGCCATGCTAGTCTCAAATACGTTGCCCCCCCTCCCCCACCCCCAACCATTGTAAAATCTCTGCGCATGCGTAGAAGACTAATCACAAATGTAATTATTATTCGTTTTAGAACAGTACCGGTAATATCATATTTTAGCATTCATATGTATTTGCGTGCATTTGTACTTTATGGAACGAATGGTTATCATGTCTACTCTCTACTCTCACTCCTATCTCGGTGTCAGGAATCAGGATGCAAAATTAATAAATAACAAAAATAACTCTTTATGAATATATTATTTCATGTACTTTTTGTGCAAGCCTATCCCAATCAATACGTAAGCATGATGTCATAAACAATGTTATACTCGGGATGATACGTGTGCACGTTTACCTATTCTCCGTAATCAGTAAACGATGTTTATCGTGTGTGCGGCCAACAGAACTGTTTTCTCATAAAACCCGTAATTACGCGCGAGTAGTCTCCAATTTCAACACCCCTCCCTTCTTCACCACGGCAGGCAGCATTGAGTCATCGCAAACTCGTAGGCCTACAGTCAAACGTCATTACGACCACTCGTATAGCACATTATTTCATGTCTCTGCGCTCCATTACGAAATTCGGCGCATCTGTTTTGTCTCGAGTGTAACCGATAGTCATAAATAGTTTGCTGAAGTCAAGCCATGTTCGCCAATATCTATCTTCCAACCCGCGCTGAACAGAACGTTCACAATCTCAATGTGAGATTGTGGTGTGTGCGCGTGAGTCTATACCCTAGCAAGCCTTCTTGTGAATATCACTCATATTGTCAGTAATAATAAATATCGGACACTACACTTGAAAGAAGGTGTAAAGCCCTCGGTAAACCCGACAATGAATGATGAATGAATGAACCAAAGACAATCCTGAGACGAGAGAGTAGCACAAGGCATTGTTTATGCGACCACTATAATCACAAGGACCGCCACGCGCGGCCAGTGGGGGGGGGGGGGGGTTAATACGCCGTGTATTGTCTTTGCCAAAGATGGTAGTAAACTTTGCCTGTAGCCTAACGTGAAATAGATCGAGATCGGAAAAACCGTTTTAACATTTTTGTTGTAACATTCCAATAAGTCATTTAAACGTGTAGGACATACACGTTTTTGTGACCGTATAAACGTTTAGTGTAAATACAAGCTTTCTGACATTGACATCCCTATGTTATACACATCAATTTAAAACCGTGTGTATAAAATATATATTTGATTACCATCGCATCGTAAAATTATAAATAATAAGCAGAAATCAATGTAATAATGTATAATGTATGAAATAAATGTATTGTTTGTGTGTAGTATGAAATAGCTGATGAAGTAATAATGTAATTCACTTGCACCGACATTGCACAGATCTACCCAAAATGTGAATGAATTTTTTGAATATTAATATAATGTACGGACTAGTTGTCAAGAGCAACGTGCATTGTATTTTACTCCTAAATAGTGCGCGGAAACGTCATGCAAACAACTTGATTAATATTTCAGGTAACTTATTTGGACACCCCTCGACTTTAAAAAAAAGTGGGCGCCGACTACCGCAAACGTACCTACCTATTACAGTTATTTAAATGATCAATCAATAATAATTGGTGCGTTTCTATGTTTGTTGTTTAATAATGACATTTCTATCTGACGTGTGTGACACATATTTAGAATCGAACTCAGGTCTCCGGCCACCTGACCTTACTTGACTGACCTAGAGTAGACCACCCAGACTGATAATTTAAATTCTAGATGCTGTGTCCGGCGGAGACCTGGGTATACTGGGTTTGATTCACAGTCGGGGCTATATTTTTAATGTCTGAGTTTAAAATATTCGGGAATTGTTGTGCGGTATCGGCGGTGTTGTACTTGCACATCATATTTTTTATTGCGTTTTTTATTATAGTATTAACATGAACAAAACAATGTTAAAAATGACCCTGCTCTGTATTACAGATTTACATAGATTGTATCAACATGATTACCTAATCTTTGATTGTATGGCAGAGGACAGAGGGTATAGGCACTGCACATTTACAATAAACGCTCAGGCGCATAGGGAGGCTATCAAAACCACCCAGTGACAGCATGTGTTCTCTACTTCATAGTTCATATCGTATCACATCTCGACTAGGAGCTATTTCCAAATGATGCTATTGGCCAAACGGACAGGCACATGGGTTTGTATTGGTCGTCTGTTCAAAACTATCGGCGGGTAGCAAGACAACCGTTCACAGTGTTGCCGTGGGTTGCCGACGGGCCATAAAAGAAAAAGAGGTTCTTACGGCGAGGGACACCAGTGCGAGTGAGATGGGCTACGGTCTGCCGCAGGCTGTTGCAGGCAGCAAGTAGGGGAAGGAGCTGGATGGCGTAGTGCAC
This sequence comes from Sweltsa coloradensis, assembly GCA_024449915.1. Taxonomy (NCBI): domain Eukaryota; kingdom Metazoa; phylum Arthropoda; class Insecta; order Plecoptera; family Chloroperlidae; genus Sweltsa; species Sweltsa coloradensis. Next base: position 402,994 of record JAMZAV010000311.1, read on the forward strand.
GGGATATCCGCTAGGTAGTGATGTAAATGGCGGTTCGCACTAGCGCATTCTTGCGTTGAGAAGTTGTACTTGACTTCAACTTCTGATTATTTTTCCGCAGAAATTTAAACACGGCGATGAACCATCTTCCCCACATGACTAATCTTTGCTACAACTACTTCACCTACCCCGGTGCCTTCCCGTTTTTCATTTCCTTCAGTGCCAATTTAACTTCTGCTTCTGAGAGCTCTTCTTCTTCGTCTTCTCCTGCGCTTCACTAGGGCTATCTTCGGTAATACTTTTGTGCGCTGGTCTTCCATTCCTTAAATTCTCTACATTTAACAAACTCTCAAAATATTTTTTCCATAACGTTTTCTTCTCCTGCGAGTCGTTTGTGACGGTTCCGTTTTCTTTTCGTAGGAAATGTGATTCTAAAACTCTCCCCCTTTTCTCCTTGATAATGTTGTACAACAATTTTTTATTTCCTTGAAAATCTTCCTCCAATTTCTCTCCGAACTCCTCCATACTCTTTTCTTTTTCTCTAATCACTATTTGCTTTACCGTTTGTTTGGCCCTCACATATTTTATGACATTTTCCTCTGTATAATTCTTGATCTTCTCTTTCCACGCCAGTCTCTTATCGCGCACAGCTTCTTTGACTGTTTCATTCCACCACAGTGTTTCCTTCTCTTTTCTTCTCCCCGTTGCTCTTCCGCATACTTCCTCTGCACTAGTTACAAAGGCAGCCTAAATCCTTGCCATTCTTCTTCGATTCCCTGAATGTCTCCACATGGCAACATTTCTCGTATCTTTTGCCTAAACTTGTCCCTTTCTTCTTTTCTTTGTATCTTCCACACCTTAATTTGCGTCTTTTTTGATCTTCTATTATTCATTATATTTTTACCTTCATAGATTTTAGCTACCAGCAATCTGTGGTCGCTATCCAATGCTACTGATGGTACAACCCACACATCTTTTAACCTCTTTTCTATTCCTTTCCCCACACAAATATAATCTATAATGGATTCATGCCTTGTATCGTCTCCATATCCATATCTTGTTATCTTATGCTTGCACCTCTTCTTCTCAAACCAGCTATTTACTACTTTCAAAGAGTTTCGTGCACACAATTCTAACATTTTTTTTCCATCTGCATTCCTCTTTCCCCAGCCATGTGGACTCAATACTTCTTCATAACCCTTTCTATCATCTCCAACCATGGCATTGAAATCACCCATAACGATAACGCCATTTCCTTCAATGCAACCTTCTAATTCTTCCCTGAACTTGTCCTTCTCAGTAGGTCTTCCGGTTTGGGGTGCATACACTTGTATGACATTCACATGTTCTTGATCTATTACCATTTCCACTTGTATAATTCTGCCACTTGTATATGCTATGCCTACAATATTTTCTTTATATCTTGGGCTGGCAATGAATCCTAACCCATTTCTTCCTTCTGTGCCTCCTGACCACATCAACTTGTACCCACCTCGTAAATCCTTTTCCCCTTTCCCCATCCACTTTGTCTCACTTAGTCCTAGAAGTTCAATTTTACGTTTAATCATTGTATCGATTAACTCTTCCATCTTTCCATTGAGCGAGACAATGTTCAATGTACCTATTTTAGTAATCTTTGCTTTCCTGTTCCCTTCAGTTTGCAATCTTTTCAGGTTTCTCATCCTTTTACAGTTCGGTTGGTAATCTTTCGCTTGTTTTAGTATGGATTCCTCCACACCCACCTTGTCCGACAAACCTCATGCTTGATTTCTGTTTCGTTCACTCCAATCTTCTGTAGTGCCAATCGTAGCTCGCTACCCATCTTCATCTCATCTGCATACCTGCCTGATCACCATCGAGGTGAAAACCTACTATTTACAAAATTCACTCCATTCACATCTGCCCACTTTTCCAGTTGATTATTAACTATACAGCTCCCTTTTCCTAGAATCCCATGCACTACTACTATGGTATCTCTTCCATATGTCTCCCTCAACAACTTTACCACCTTTGATATTCCATCAATTATTATATTGTTATCAGTCCCTTTTCTCAACTCACGGCTACCGGCCATTACAACTACCTACCTTTCTCACAATTTCTCCTCTAGGATTGCTTTTCTTCAGTTGTCCTACCAGGTCCTCCAACATGATTCTCGGGTATGCCTTGGCCCGATATTTTTCTCTTTCTACACCTATTCCCTGCGAGTTGCAGAAACCCCTGCACATGCTTCCACTTATGTCTCCTATTAGTAGCGCCTCACTCTGTCTTAACATACCATTCTCACCTTGAAAATGGGCGTGTCCATGCACAACAGATGTTGCTGTTGCGCAAAAAGGAACCCTCTGGGGCTGGGCAGCGCCAGTGAGTTTGATATCATGCTGTTATCGTGCGCTCCTACCAATCCTCTTCCCTCAACATGTTTAGTATGCGGCACTTTCATCCTATTCGATTCAGATTGCTTGTTTTGCATAGACCTAGGCATATGACTATCAATATGTACTCCTACCTGACACTTACTTGAGACATTGGTGTTGGTTTCACCTCTCACGACATCATTAGGTCTACTCTTAATAAAACAAAGTTTCTCCACTTCTGGTTGTGTTGTACACCTAGTTTCTTTTATCTCCACACACTGATTCATTATAATGCCTACTTCGATCATTTCTTCGAGTCTATTGAACTTATTCTCATCTTCTTGATCCTTCTCCATCAACACTCTCCTAATTTCCTCAAATGTATTTCTCATAGACCTGTTAACCTCCCGTAATTCATCCATTTCTCGCAGCATTTCTTTGTACATCCATTCTATTTCCATCTTCCTTGTTCTCCCCAATCTCTCCTCTTGATCAAATCTGGCCGTCAGCACAGTGACAGATGGTCCATCCCATGCAACATTCAACAAAACACTTTCCATCTTTTGCATTCGTGTTTTCAGCTCGTCTACTTGCAATCGCATGAGCTCTTCACCATTAATTAAAATAATTTAAAAAATTCAAAATAGAATCATCACGTTTTTGGTGTTATAGTAACAAAATATAACTTCAAAACCTTTAATATTGCTATTTTAAATGAAAGTCCTTTTGCATTGAAAGTCCTTTATATTTAAAATAGCAACGTTAAAGGTTTTGTAGGTGAAGTATTTTTGTGATAAAGGTTGGTACTAAGTGAAATGAACGAAGAACTGAATGGCCAACATGGCGGAAACGGACCAAGACAACAGTGTTGTGTTTGTTAAATTGAAATTATTTGGACATACACTGTTCTTAAAATAAATATTTCGACACAAGTCGAGTGTCTTTCTCAAACTGGGTTGAACAAAGGAATGTTTTACAATACAAATAAATATAAAATAACAAAAACGACCATGAAACATTTTATGCAAACAAATTATGATTAAAATGAAAATAAAAGATTGCAGAAATTATGTACAAATAATAGGTGAGGAATGAGGATAAGAACATGAACTCCAAAACGTCAAAACATCCAGTTTAAGGCAGCAATGCACTAGGCCTCACCTTTGACATTCCTATCTAAATGCAATCAACATAAAATTGTACCAATTGGTTTTCTTAAATTTGGAACATTTTTGTATCTTCTTACAGAGGTTGCGACATTTTGAAACAAGCCTCACATCGTCTGCTTAAAGACCATGTTCATTTTCCGAGGACAAAGATTTGGTTATAACATCGAGACATGGATTTTGTAATTAAGTCTTTGCTAGAACTGGAGGATGCCAGGCTTGGAGACATGGTCTTGTCCATACAACGAAGTTTTGATTCTGTTTTCTTAACCACGAAAACCGAATACCATACTAAATGCCTTGTAACGTAGCAAAAGAGCTTAAAACATGGTTAATAAACATACATACATACATAAGATTCAAAGGATAAGGTTAGGGTCAACAATAAAAAACTCTGTCGTCAATCTAAGGCTAAGGCTAACCTTACTGTTCACAACAAGAACAGTTTGAAGAGCCTCATGGATGATGAATCCATCATTGCATTATCCTACTTGCAGACAAAGGCAAAGCCACTGTTTTGTTAGACAAAGAAGCTTACTTGGAAAAATTCAACAACATCCTGGACCTTATCCAATATCAAGTATTAAACAAGAACCCTACATCATCGTTTGAAACAAAGGTTTATCATTCACTTAAAAACATCAACAATATAGTGATTATAGGGTAAGATTGGACATGACATTCCTAAACGCCACATGCATATGGTTTACCCAAAATTCACAAAGCTAACCTACCCCTACATCCTATTGTTAGTGCAAGAGGATCACCTTTTAGCAAGTTGTCTAAGTTTCTTTTAAACATCCTGAGACCCATGGATCTAACATCAGATCGTCTGTGAAGAACTCAAGGGCACTAGTTGAGGTATTAAAAGACATTCCAATATTTGGTGACTCTAAACTTGTGAGTTTTGATGTTGACAATTTATTTCCCAGTGTGCCTGTTCAGCAAACATTGGCCATTGTTAAGGACAAACTTTCCGCTGACACATCTTTATCGTTGAAGACGCTACTGCCTGTTGATAGCATCATGGAATTGCTAGAACTGGTGTTATCCTCTTGTTACTTGAGTTTGATGGGAAGTAGGCCTACTATCTGCAACTTGACGGTTTAGCAATGGGAAGTTGCCTTTCCCCATTGCTTGCTGATGTTTTCATGGATTTGCTAGAAACTTCAGTTTTACGAAATTGTCCTCTAAATGTACAGCTTTGGTTAAGATATGTAGACAACATCTATTGTGTGTAGCCGTGAGGAAATGCTAATTCTTTTTGCTGACCTTAATGCTCAACATCAAAACATTAAATTCACCTTTGAGGAAGAACAAGGAGGATGTCTACCTTTCCTAGATGTGAGCATACAAAGAGATCAAGATCATTTGACTACTACGGTGTACAGGAAACCGACACATACGGATCAGTACATCAGAGCTGACTCTTGTCATCCTGCTCATGTCAAGGAAGGCGTGGTGAAAGGATTTGTCTCCCGAGCACATTCCATCTGTTAGTCCCAAGAAGGCCTACAAAATGAACTTCTCCACATCATGGACGCTTTGGAACGGAATGGTTACGACAGAAATTGGTCAAAGGCATTATGTTTCCCAAAACCTGTTGATGGGTTACCTCTTGACCAATCTCTTGGAAGTAATCAAACCGAAAGTACTAAAAACCTTTGGCATAGCGTTCTATCCAAATATTTCTGAGAAGATTAGAAGAATAATGGCACCTTTTGGTATTCAAGTGGTTTTTGGCTCTTCTGGTACACTAAGGAGTCTTCTAACCAAAACGAAACCGTTTGACCCGACTCAGGCTTCCAAAAACTCCTTGTATGCTATTCCGTGCCAATATGGATCCTTATACATAGGTGAATCTAAGCGACCATTGGCAGTTCGGGTGAAAGAACACAAGAATAATGTAGAACAGCGTAAAGTACATAATTCCAAAATCGCAGAACATGTATTTGAAAACCATCATTTCATCAATTGGGAGAATACCTATGCAATATGCCAAGAATCCAATTGGAATAGAAGAAAGTTGAAAAAAGCTTGTTTCATGGCATGTACATCTAATGTCATGAGTACTCCTAGTGCCCATTATCCTCCAATATGGAATATGTTTTGTCCTAAGGTGAGACCTAGTGCATTGCTGCCTTAAATTGGATATTTTGACATTTTGGAGTTCATGTTCTTATCCTCACCATGTGGTATATATCTTTAGGTGATTTCATTGCGTATCAGCAATGCTATTTTTGTGTCGCTTAATGCACGCAGTTCAGGACAGAATCCGCCAGGATCGCGACGTGTCAGGTGTAGTCACGTGACGAGAAAGTCGATAAAGAAGTTTTTCCAAACTTCTTATCGACTCTAATATCTCGAGAGATGCGGTGTGTATGCACTTTATTGAAGCCGTGCATTCAGATCCGTAGGCGGAACATTCGAATTTCCGAATTCGAGCCATCTGATTGGTCCCCAAGGCCGCCATCTTGTAAGTTCTATGTCACGTGACTACCACCTGACACGTCGCGCATTCTGTCGGCGACCGCCTGCACTGCGTGCATTAAGCGACCACAGAATTCTGGCAGTGAAATCACCTAAAATTATATACTACCATGTCCTCACCTATTATTTGTACATAATTTCTGCAATGTTTTATTTTCATTTAATCATAATTTGTTGGCATAAATGTTTCATGGTCGTTTTTGATATTTGATATTTACTATTTATATTGTTAAAACATTCCTTTCTTCAACCCAGTTTGAGAAAGACATTCGACTTGTGTTGAAATATTACAATAAAATATTTATTTTAAGAACAGTGTATGTCCAAATAATTTCAATTTAACAATCAATTTACCTGTTCTACTAGTTTCAATTTATAATAAGTGTTGTGTGTTCAATCTGTGATCATAATTCTGTGTAATTGGTATACGTATTTTCAAAGTGATTAGTATTAATAAATTGTTAATAATGAGTAATTCTTCAATTAGTTCTCTTTTGAAGTGGTTTTTCGTTGATTTTATTGAAAAAATAAATTAGTTGAAACTTAACCCCCCCCCCCCCCCCCCCCAGCCATAGAGGTACCCTTTTTGCTGTCGCAGTAATTTGTAGGGCCTAGTAGTGTGATCAAGGTGTGTTACCATACGTCCGGCTAAAGCCGGACATGTCCTCTTTTTTTATGTCTGTCCGGGCGTCTTTTTCAAAATAATGCAAATGTCCGGTTATTTCACCCAATTCCATGCAGAGGCGCATGCACACCCTTCCGCCCCCTCACTTACCATCCACCGACCGTAAATCGCCAAATACGAGCAGCCGATCATATCCGAGCCGGTCCGAGCGTGTCATACAACACGCCAGGCTGTGCAGCAAGCCAAGGATACTATTATACACTTCAGCAAGCAGTGTACTATCACGTGATTTAGTTACCATTTCCGTACGTTTCGTGCCTTGTGTCCACGTCGTACGACGTACGTAAGGAAGTGTTGTAGGCCTAGGCCACTTGTCTTAGTTTTGTCATAAAATGTAGTGTTCATTTAAAAAATAACCCCTCAATTTAAAAGGCGTCGGCACCACTGTCGTTCCTTGACCCTTGTTCAGATTGCTCTAAATACTATCCTGACGGTACAAATGTCCCAAAAAAATTTCGCCTCCGTGTATTTTGTATTTTCCTTTCCATACCCTAACTACAAGATGTACTTTTATTAACTGTGTTATGTAAACATAAAATAAAACTAACTATGTATGCAACACTTAATGGAAATAAAGCAACATTCTATAATCTATTCTATTCTAGCTAGGTCTAGGCCCTACACATAAAAGTAGCCTGTCTAGTGCTTAAGCCTCTTGTGCACAAGGGCCGCATCAAACAGGTCTACTCATTAGCCTGCCTACCGGCACAAGTATAAGCATTGAGTTTAGAATGTAGATAGTTGGCCAGCCAGGGAAATAAAAAACGGGAAAACGCTGGGCACGGCTCCATCTCGCAAACACTTACCTTTGCAATGAGGGATTTGCTTGTAATCGGAATCCACAAAATGCTAAGAACATGATATAGGCTAGGCCTACAAGCATGGTATCAGACGTTTTCGTAACACATTTTTCATCCATCTGGTTTTTCCTTCCCACGTCTTTCTCAACTTGATATCCTTCGGAAACGAGTGTAAAGAGTAAAGACACCTCCCAATTTTAGCTCTTGACGAACATCGTGAAACAACACAATATTGAACCATTTCAATCCAGCAATCCAGTCTTTAGTGTGGTACAGTAAGGCTGTCAGTTAAAATCATCCAACAGTACGGCCATTTTTGATCACATGTTTGAGTCGTGAGTTAGACTACTCGTCCATTAATTAAAAAGGTTTTTAGTTTAAAATGATAATTGATTAAGTACCTACTCATCTACAGCAAGCACATGGTTGACACAAACGTAAACAAAGTTCCATATCTGATAGTTCTCAAACCAACTGGTCACAAACGCGGTAGCATGTGTTTCTTCTCCATTGTGTACATTTCAGGAAAAAATCGTATCGATTATCAAATGGCTACCCTAGTGGAAAACACAAAACCTAACCTAAAAACAGCTGTGAAATGTAAACAATTCCCAGCAGTGTATTTTTTATGCAGTACTGGCCATGAATGATTGAATGGGCCAGTGACGTCATTATGAAGCGACTTCTGATTGGCCGGTTTCATCAAACCTTTGACGAAAAATAGGACAAGTCGTCTACTGTACCATTGAAGGAAAAATCATTTAATCAAACCTTTGAATTAAATGGCTTGAACAAAACATTGAACCGTCTAATTCAAGCTAATTATAAAGGATGAACACAAGGTTGAGCTACTTGTCAATCAATAAAGTATAGATTGGAAAAGGGTTGATAAGTTGTCAACCTATCAACAACAACCTAGCCGGTTGGCCTTTTCCAAACTAAGTGTCAATCAATAAATAAATTATCAACCCAAATATAGTATGGTATGGCACCAACTACCATACATGCATACAGTTTGTGATTTAGAGAAAATCATTGAAGAGAATGAAACAAATTAAAATAATTCAATGCCTACACAAACTAATGTAGGCCATACTCACTTGATTGTGTTGGTCGTCTGATCAATTGCTGCAGGCGTGACCGTGCAGACGATGGCTGTTAGGGCATTGCCACCTAACGACGACTGGAGAATTTTGGTCAGGTTGCTGCCCCGATAGTTGATGTAACTGAAATAGTTGTGGAGAAACACTAGTATTGAAGCATGACTTGAACTATACTAGCTCCAACGAAAGAATACAGATGTCAGATGTTTTGTCACAAGTGGAAGTGGTGGGGGTTGTATGAATGCGCTGTAAAAGGAATATCACCTTTGTGTATGAAAGAAATATCTTTTACCAAATAGTATTTTTTAAGCAAAGATTATCTGTGCTAGATCACGGAGTTGCTCCATGTGCTAGCACGCTAACAATTTCAATTTCCTGCTATCTGCATTCTTTCATTGGAACCACTTTACTGTATTCACGCGATTATAGGTCGGCATCGAGCAATGGCCCCCGCCCCACAGCTACTTTGACAGCTCAAATTATAAAAAGTCAGTGTTCAAAAAATACCATGCCCGAGATGCCCGAGTCATGTACAAAAATTTGTCGGCCAAGTCAATTATTTTCACAAATGCCCATCCGGGCATGTGGGAAAATCTCTCACTATCACCGGCGCTTGGCTCTCGTCGCAAGATAAGCCTGGGTCCCATGCATCGTGAATACAGATTTCGTAATCCTTTTACATTTAAAAAAACGAAATTTAGGAAAAAAAAAACATTTACACGGACCTCTACTTATAACACCTACATGCTTTTTCCTATTGTAATGATTTTTTCACAGAACCTTAAGTTTATGAATTAATATATTCGTGTTAAATTTGAGCGCAACCGAATAATTATTTCTTATGAAAATCGCAATTTTACGATTTTTTTTTTAAATTACGAATAATTAAAAAATTTAAGTTAATTTTTAATTTAATTTAAATTAATTTTAAAAAATTCTTCGACCTTGTAATGTTTTTTTCACAGAACAACAGAAAATCCACATAACACATGGCAGCTCAATGCACCAATTACGCTCATCCAACAACGCGCCTGAAAAAGTGTTTGCGAAGCTTCCTAGTATAATTAAATGATACGACGAGCATTATACTATATTTATAAATTAGTTGAACTTAACACTGTTCTTAAGTGGGAAAAAAGTTTTTAATTATGTTGCAATATTTCAAAAAGTTTCACTTTTCTTCGACAGGCAGACATTTACAAAAATACAAACATCTCAAATTAACAACATTGGATGAACGTAGCAAAGATTCCATTTCACTACACTGGAGAAAAAAATCCGGAATGTTTTTTTTTTCTTTCTTTGTATTTTTGTCTGTTTGTTAGCACGATTCCGGCTAAACCGATACTCCGATTGCGATGAAATTTTATGGAGGCCTTCGAAATCTCTGAACTTAGAACTGCCACGTTTTTGAGCGCAATCGGAAAATTATTTCTCATTAAAATCGCAATTTTACGATTTTTTTTTATTTTTAAAAAATTTCTTCAGCTTATAACACCTACATGCTTTATCCGATTTTAATGATTTTTTCACAGAACCTTAATTTTATGAATTTAGGTATTCGTGTGAAATTTGAGCGCCGTCGAAAAACTATTTCTCATGAAAATCGAAATTTTACGTTTTTCTTTCTTTTTGGATGAGCGTAGCGAGCGAAGCGAAGATTCCATTTCACTACACTGGAGAAAAAAATCCGGAATGTTTTTTTTTCTTTTTTTTTTTGTATTTTTGTCTGTTTGTTAGCACGATTCCGGCTAAACCGATACTCCGATTGCGATGAAATTTTATTGAGACCTTCGAAATCTCTGAACTTAGAACTGCCATGTTTTTGAGCGCAATTGAAAAAACATTTCTCATAAAAATCGCTATTTTACGATTTTTTTTCGATTTTGAAAAAATTTCTTCGATTTATAATACCTACACGCTTTGTCCGATTGTTATGATTTTTTCACAGGACCTTTATTTTATGAATTTATATATTCGTGGAAAATTTAAGCGCAATCGAAAAATTATTTCTCATGAAAATCACAATTTTACGTGGTTTTTCTTTTTTAAAACAATTCTTTGACTTATAACACCTACATGCTTTATCCGATTGTAATGATTTTTTAACAGAACCTTAATTTTATGAATCGATATATTCGTGTGAAATTTGAGCACAATCAAATAATTATTTCTTATGAAAATCGAAATTTTACGATTTTTTTATTTTTTAAAATTACGATTAATTAAAAAAATTAAAAATTAAAGTTTATTTTTTATTTATTTTTAAATAATTAAAAAAAAATCTTCAACTTACTTAGTAATGATTTTTTCACAGAACAGAAAATCCGCATAACACATGGCAGCTCAATGCACCAATTACGCTCATCCAACAACGCGGCGGGACTTAAGCGTTTTCCTAGTTTAAAACAATTCTTTGACTTATAACACCCACATGCTTTATCCTATTGTGATGATTTTTTCACAGAACCTTAATTTTATGCATTAATATATTCGTGTAAAATTTGTGCGCATTCGAATAATTATTTCTTACGAAAATTCCAATATTACGATTTTTGCCTTTTTTAAAATTATCACGATTAATTAAAAAAAATTAAAATTTAAGTTAAATTTTTATTTTATTTAATTTAATTTAAAAAAATATTTTCAACTTAGTAATGATTTTTTCACAGAACAACAAAAAATCCGCATAACAATTGGCAGCTCAATGCACCAATTACGCTCATCCAACAACGCGGCGGGACTTAAGCGTTTTCCTAGTAACAATTATACTGAATAGCATGGCCAATTTACTGCTGATACCTTCGGTTTAAAAATGGGGTGTTTTTTAATAATCCATATAACCATATTACATTTACCGTATAAACACATTTTAAAATACATTCGGAATAGTAAGTTGATGTTACCGTTTTATGAGGGCGCGTCTACATGTATACAAAGTCGTCAAAGTATACAAAGCTCTTATTGGCTTACACGCCTTAACGGGTTGTGATATGGTGAGTGCATTTGCTGAAAAAGGCAAAGTTAAGCACTGAAAGAAATAATGACATCTTGCAAATATCGAGCATGTTTGAGCCAACTCGGCAAATCTTTGACCATTGGAGAAGAGTTGGTTGCTACTCTAGAAGCTTTGATCTGCAAGCTGTATTCATCACAATCTCTCGTCACAGATATAAACGTTGTACGCTATGAATTATTTCTCAACAAGGGGGTGAAATTGATTTTGCTCAACTTCCCCCTTTGCAAGGACTGTTTCTTTTAACACCTTAAAAGGGGCAAACTATCAATCAGCAATTTGGATCCGATGTATTGAGAGATGAAGATATTCCTGGGCCTGTCGGACATGGCTGGAAATTTGATACAGATGGACAACTCGTGGTGAAGTGGATGACTGGATCGCCTGCTCCTGAAGCAGTGATGCAGCTCCTTGCCTGCAAATGTAGTAAGATTTGCAAGCAACCTGATTGACAACGCCTGGATAATAACGTTATGTGCACCGATGCATGCAAACTTAAGGGATGTACCAATATGCCACCAGCAGATGAGAATGAATGTGGTATATCGTCACACAACTTGAAGTCTGACACAGATAGCGAACAGCTAGTCCAAGGTACAGTTCATTAGTAATTTGTTTATAATTCACATAAAATGTAAGACGACTTTGTATACCTACATGTAGACACGCCCTCATAAAACCGTAACTGCAACTTACTATTGCGAATGTATTTTTAAATGCGTTTTTATGGTAAATGTAATATGGTTATATGGTTAAAAAAATCACCCCCTTTTTAAACAAAAGGTATCAGCAATAAAATGACCATGCTATTCAGTATAATGCTCGTCGTATCATTTAATTACAATATTTTGTATAAAGACGGTTTCACAATATCATTGCAATTTTGACAGATTTTAAAAAAAGGCGATTATCCCCCCCCTTTTTTTTCAAAAGCTACCCGTCCCAATTATACATCATACTTTTTAGCAAAGGGCTCGTTTTTGCTATCATTTAATAAATGTGTGGACTTGCCCCCACATGCATTGCAACGTAAAAATTCAGATTTTGACTTTTAGCCCCCCATTTCGACCCTACAATTAACCCTTACAATAATATGCAACCGTATATTTGTGTGCTGTTTATGATGCGATCTTACAATAATTGATACATAAAAATAGTTTCATTAACTTTGATTTCTGCAACTCAAAATAACATTTTATTTGGATGGTTGCCCCCCCCCCCCCCCGCTCTCCTCTTCAATTGACCAAAAGCTACCTAATCCAATAATCAATCATACATTTTTGTAAAGAGGTTATTTAAAGCTTTCTTTTGATATATTATGTGAATACTAATCGGGCACTGTTTTCTTGTACTCAAATTTACACATTTTGACCTTACCCCCCATTTTTTGACCAAAAGTAAACTACCAAATCTATTGTTGAATTTCACAAAGACCCACGGGTAGAAATAAAAACAGTATACAATAGTACAAATAATACCTCAATCAAAGTAGGGGCATCAACAAATTTTGTGGGACTCATAATAGACAGTAAACTCAAGTGGCACGAACACATCAAAGTGCTAATTAAAAAACTTAACTCTGGCTACTTTGCAATCAAATCAATCAAGTCAAGTCTGTAGCAAACATTGCAACAGCCAAACTAGTATATTACTCTAACTTTGATTCACACATAAGGTATGGAATTGAATTCTGGGGTTGCTCTCCCAGTACCAAGAAAGTTTTTATAATTCAAAAGAAGGTAATCCGGTCAATGCTAAACAAGTCTCGAAGATCACACTGTAAACCTCTCTTCATCAAATTAAATATTTTAACTAGGGGTGGACCGATACCGATACTGAGAATCGGCCGATACCTGTGGTATCGGTAGAATCGATATAGGAACATTTTGCCGATACCAAATCCGATACTATCTCGTCAATTTACGTACGTACGTAGTGTTGAAGTCTACCGTTAGATTGAGCTACTTGCCGCGAGCGCGGTGCGCCGAGTCTCCGATAGAGTGCGTTGCTATTCTATCGACTTGCACCTTCGACTTCGAGTTCGATCTATCAAAGTCGCTGTTTCCGCGCTCGCATCATCGCATCGTATGACGGATGACGTGTTTGTGACTGTTGTTTGTTTTACTTTTGATGAATTCGTAACGAGAAATTAAAGAGTTTAAAATGTCGGTAAAAAAGCGGAGTGAAGTTTGGAAGTACTTTAAAGAAAATGCAAGCAACCCGCAACGTGCTCTTTGTATGTTGTGCAAGCAATACGTCTCGCGAGGCGGTAACAACGCCAAGAGCTTCACCACTAGCAATATGCAAAAGCATATTGCTCGATACCATTCAAGCATTCTAATTGAGCCCACTCCTTGCCCATCTGACGAGGTTGGCCCAGCTACGCCTAGAAAAAAATCGCGTATGGCTATACCAGACTAGGATAACGAGAATGAAAGGGAAGACAATTGTTTGCCTCTAGATTCACTTGGGATAGGCCTACTACAAACGCAAAGGCGTTCTCTAAGCCCTCAGCCTTCAACTTCTGCTTCTTCTGGATTTACAGGTAGGGCCTAGGCCCTAGCCCTGTCCATTACGTAAAATAGCCTACACAAATTCTAGGCCTAGCCTTCATTTATTTAATTATATTGTGAAGTTGTGGACCTAGGCTAGGCCTAGGCCTAGATTAAAACTTAAGTTTGCCTAGGACTAAGGCCCTGGGACTAGGCCTAGACCCTACATCTCGGACTAAAATCAAATAATTTAATTAAATAATGCATCATGCTATTGATCTTCATTAGGGCTAGGCTAGGCCTAGTTCCTTATTCCTTTGTTTTACTTTTGTAAGTTGTGTGGGTGGTGTAGTCCCTATGCATGTAGGCCTAGGCAAAGTGTATGCCTAGTTCTAAATAAAACAGGAAAGTGATAACATTTTAATTTGTGTTAATTTTTTTTATTCTTTATTGTTTGTTTGTTGTAGTTTTTACTTTTTAGAAAGTAGGCCTAGTCAAATAGGGCCTACTGCATAAAGTGGTATCGGTAAACAAATAAACGGTATAGGTATCGGCAAATTATGGTATCGGTCCACCCCTAATTTTAACACTATAGTTTGTTCATTCTACAGGCAATCCTTAAAGTAAAAAAAAAACATAAAAACACTTCCAACAAATAACAATATCCACACCCACGACACACGTCTAAATAACAACACACATGTAAATTATTTTTCAAAATCTTCAACCCAAACAAACTCTGATTACACACACATAAAATTGTTTAATAAACTACCGACTGAACTAAAAAACATAGGCTCATTAGACCGTTCTAAATACTCTGTAAAAAAGTTCCTTATCTCAAAAGCTTATTACTCCATAAACGAGTATTTAGTTGAGAACCTAGTATAATTAAGTTTAGTTTAGACTCAAGATTATGAAAGTGTAATTCATGAACATATTTCTTGTCTATTTATTTATATAATAATTTATAACTATAAGTTTTACTGTTCTCTATTTTTTCTGTATTTTGTCTGTACATCTGAAAATGCTTCTCGCAAAATGTAGATACTATGACAATAAACCATTTATTATTATTATTATTATTATTATTATTATTATTATTATTATTATTATTATTATTATTATTATTACCACCTTAAAAATGTGTCACACATTTTCGTAATGGGGTCATTTTAAGCTTTCATTTGATATATGTGAACATCTATTCGACCATTGTTTTCTTGAACTCTAATTTACACATTTTGACCTTACCCCCCATTTTTTGACCAAAAGCTACCCGACCCAATAATACATCATACTTTTTTGTAAAGGGGACATTTCAAGCTTTCATTTAATATATGTGAGGACTTGCCCGGAAAAGTGAGCATGAAAAGGCCTATTTTGCCTCTTATGCAAAGGCCTACTTAACACCGTGCCTGGTCTAGTCTAGGGTCACCGTAAACGATTCCTATGCCAGTAAGCCCCAGTAAGCCAAAAATGCGGGCATATGAAAAGAAGAATTCCTGGGCCTAGATTTGAAAATTAATTAGCGACAAACCACATTCACATTATTTAAAAAATTATTTCCTAATTTAATTTGTAAATAAGATTATTGCAAAGTCTTCATAATTCTACATTCTACATTTTGAAATTTAATAGGGCTGTGCGAGCCTAGAATTTTTAAGTCGAGCAGAGTATTAAAAAAAGCTTGATTTTCGAGCCGAGCCTTTAATTTTTTTTTTTTTTTTTGGCTACATATTTTCTAGGGATGACATCGGGTACCCGGTTCTAGAAATTACCCGAAGCTGATTATAAGATCAGGGTATTTTTCGCGAGCGTTTTTAGGCTAATTCACAGGTTTATTATTTTATGCACTACGATGATGCGGTCTTTCCCGCGGAGCTTGCTCGCTGCCTGCAGAGTCGATAAAGAAGACCCGGGGAAACTTCTTTGTTGACTCTGCTAAAGAGTAACTAGAGTCGACAACAGAGCGCGTTGTAAGCCAACACGTGACACCTGCGCGAACTAGGTGCGCGTTCGGTCGATTCAACCAACTCAACTCACAGCTGACGAAGAACAAAGATGGTCGGTGTGGAACTAGGTGGAAGAAGAATTATTGCAATGTGATCATGTTTCTACCATCACGACGCATTGGATTGTTATTCCTTGGCGTATCTCCTTTCTTTCCCAGGCTTATCTTGCGACGAAAGCTTCAGCGCGGGCGATAGTAGTGATATGTTTTCCCACATGAGAGAGACACGTTTGCATTCTACTGCGTTGAGTCGCATCGACTGTTGATCGCTGGCTCAAGCTGCCGCATTCTTCCGCGAAAGTCTTTGTTGACAAGAGTACTGTCTGTTGAGTGTTGATGGAAATGAGCGCGTGTACTGCGTGTTTTTGTAGGCTCGGTTCGAATAAATTGAGCCTAAAGAGTAAAGTAAAGTATAGCCCGGATTAGTGAAAACCCCGGATTAGACGGAAAATGTTTTTTTATCGCGTATTTTGATACATTAATGGTTAGTGTATCATTTGTGACCCTTCCGCTGTCATAAATACTTCTCTTTATGGCTTTAAAAGCGATAAGAACAGACCAGCTCGACCTTGTGGCTGGCTGCATACATCGAGAGAAAGAGAGTAAGCGCGATTACGACTGAGAGATATTCTCTTTATGGCCCCGTACTCACGACCTTGTGGCTGGCTGCATGCATCGAGAGAGAGTGAGAGCGCGCATGCGGCAGAGAGACAGGGAGAGGAAGAGGTCAAGAGATTCAATTGTGAACGTAGCATGTGTCGAGAGAAACGGCGAGAGCGCGCGTGAGGCAGAGAGAGAGAGAGAGAGAGAGGAGTGTAAGCGGAGTGAATTGGAGATTGAGTTATCACTGTAAAATAAACAAAACAAAGATTTGTCCCAATGAGATATGAAGTTTTATTACGTAAAAAATTAGTCGTGGCTCTTGAGTATGGGTTATCAAAGATAGCAGTACCATTCTTACTTACTGACGTGACGTGTTTACAAACACTTTTATATTTACGTCGTTTTGCCTTATCCATTGTTTAAACAATAGCACTGCACTGCACTGCGCGTAATAAAAACAAACACGAGTTATGAAACACACTACCACAGATAGGGGATGTGACTGTACTGAAGAATGCTGGGGCAATGCACTAGCAAGGCCGTCTGTAGATGCTCGGTCATTGTAAGGGCGCGTTGGTGGCGGGGGGTAGGGAGGGGAGTCTGCCGGCCGGCTAGCCTCGTCTCGCTCGAGCGGTACAGACAGCATTCAGTCAGCTGTGGGCCTGCGGCGTTCTACTCGCTCCATAATGCACGGCTAGCGTCAAGACTCGAGTACCTTTCATTTAATTATTTATAAATAATTTTTTTTCGGCCCGGCCCGAATTATCCAGAAACCCAAATAACCGGGGCCCGAATTAACGAGGCCCTACTGTAATAGATTAACACCTACTTTTCCCCCTCGCTAAGGTCGCGAATGACCTTTCCCAATGTGGTCAGTGACAGGTTAATGGAGCAGCCCTCCTTGAAGCGGTCAGCGGTTGCGTTCATCTGCCCGGTCTTCTCCGACCCGGCCAGATCAACCAGGTTTAGGTGGGACACCTGGATCGCACCGTCGCTGTCTCCGGCAGCCTGCGCCTCTCGGCTCTCCACAATCTGAACACACACAAAAACCAATCTGTGTACACGTGTGCATGGTTACTTGGTTAATAGTAATTTCTAGTTTCAAAAATAAACTAAAGATGTTGATGTTGATGAAAACAACATCAGTAACATTTAGGGATGGGAAAAAGCGTTTAATTTCCTAAATGTTTGACCCCTTGAAATTTTCGCGTTTAAACATTTTAAACCCCATTTTCTAAAAAAAAAAAAAAAAAAAATTAAGGTGGGCGGAGACCTAGGTTTTACAACAAAATCGTAATTTTGTACTTATGACCTGCCGACGAGTAATTAACAACGATTTTATCATCACACTCGCATTTAACCTTTTCAATGCTGGGTTTTGAACGGAGCACCCAACACCCCAGTGCTGGGTTATTTTGAGCAAAAAGTCAATTTCTCTCACTTGTATTTGAAAGTAATATTTAACTTATCAAAATGTTTAATCATCCTTGAAATGAAGTAAATTTCATTACACTATACACCTTGTTTAGATTGTCTTGCTTTTATACTGTCAAGACTATTATTTACATGTGACAATTGCCCTAGCATAGGCCTACGTAAGTGTGAGCTGGTTTTCGTCACCTAGGCCTACTGACAACGTCCTCTACTTCTCTATTGTTTCAACCTTTACTTCAAAGTCTATGATTGCTAACCAAGTCGGAATAGTGATCATAAACCTCCTTATTACAACCTATTTTGCCTGAAAACTGTGTCCTTTCATCATCCTAACCTTTTCCAGATGCCATTATTATCTTCACTTGTTGTTTTTGCCAATTTTCACTACTGAAATAACTGACAGAGCCATCTGTGGTCAAAGTACCAAACTAGAAGATGGTTAAACAGCTTGCAGCACAGTTTAAAAATCGACTTTTTACAATCGATTATATCTATCAGCAGCAACAAGCGCGCGTTTCGAAACAACCCCAGATCGAGTATACTCGACGGCCGCACTGGGGAAACAAGATGGTGGCATCGAGTATACTCGACGGCCGCACAGAAAAGGTTAATGACCCGGCACCTCCACCATATTATGTAACAGACAAGATGCCTTAATACAGCCTGGGACCCGGCACCTCCACCAAAATTACGCACTTTTAGAAAATTTTGCCCTAAATTGTTAGTCTGTGTTTGTGTAGGCTCCTCCGAAAGTGATAAAATAACATTTTGATTATAAAAATAAAAAAAATTTACTATCACGTTTACACGTTTACTATATAAAACTCTACATGCGCGTTTAAACGTTTAATCGACTCATCCCTAAAAACATTACTATTGATAAATACAGAACAAAACTGTGGGGAAAAATATTGATAGCGAGCAGGGTTATGTCCAATAAACTAGGGTTGGTACGTGTAAACGTATACACGTTTATTGATTAATTATCTTTGATCAATAAGCGATTTTTAATTTATGCTGTTTTAATCCTGTGTGCGACCAGGTAAACTGTGTTTTCTCATGAACCAATTTACAGTCAGTGTTTCATTCATATTTCATACACAAGAGTAGTGTCCAATTTCAACACCCTCCCGTCTTCACATCGACAGCTTTGAGTCATCGCAAACTCGTAGCCCTACAGTCAAACGTCATTACGACCAGGCCCATTTTCTTAGTGTTTCTGCGCTCCAATTACGAAATTAGGCGCATTGGAATCTGTTTTGTCTCGAGTGCAACAGATATCGTATAGCTCGCTCAAGGTCAAGCCTTGTTGTGACACCGTGAGAAAGAGCGCGGGCAAGAGAGAGAGAGTGAGCAGCTGATCGTGAGTTTGACTGGAATGGAGTGAATTCTAGATAGACACACTAATAAAGAAGACCGTTCTGTCTAGCTACCCACCAGCTTGTTGGGGGGAGGGGGGGGGGGGATACAATATGGGATGTCACAAGCGTTGGGCGAGTATGAGTGTGTCACTGTCAGGGGCGGCCCGAATATTTGCACGAACTAAATTCCAAATTTAAGGTTCGAAGTCAATCTCGTAATATTCCCAATAAATCGTCGGATTGTTTGTATGGATATTTTGGCCGGCCCAGAGCAAGGCATATTCGGCAGGAGTCATTCTGCAGTAAGTGCTGCCGCTGGGGTCGCACTCAACGAATGTGGGCTCAGCTTTACATCGTTTTCTACAGTCGGTCGGCAAAACGAGCCCGCATGATATTTCCTGTATTTATAACGTCTGATATAGCCCGGGAAGTCGCACGAGCGAATGGGTCGAAACCCGTTACTCCCATTCAAACGCCTTGGTATTTTGCTCGCAGCATTTACTCACCCCCTCAGTCTCACTCCGGTCAGTAGCCAGTGAAAGTAGTTTGCGACAGGGTTGGTGAAGTGAGATTAGCTGCAGTTTTCAAGTGAGCGAACAGTGTTAAAACTATTATCGTGCTGTGAAATTATAATTTGACTTTGGAAAAAGCGATCTAAAAATAAACAGTTTTAAAACGACCATTGGACGAACAATTACAAAAAAAATCAAAAGGCCGACCAACCCCAAAATTAGAATTAATTCAAGTGTCAACATAGGCGCATATCGGAGGAGATGAAGGGACATTATTCGGGTATGTAATATTTTAATCAAGCATATAATAATTAATTTTTTGGATTGTTTTACATAATTAACAATTACACATAGGGGAGTTTCTCCCTACCAATAAATTAAAAAAATATATTCTTAAAGTCGTTTTCCGGTTACTTGAGACCATTAGTATCTGAAAAAAAAAAAATCGCCTCCGGAAGCTGGGGCTGTGCCCCAGACCCCTTTGTTTCCCGCAGAATAAAACTTTCAAATTATGTGCACCCCCAAAATAATAACTCACAAGCCGCCCCTGGTCACTGTCAAGTGCTGTATTATTATCAAGATCATGTGACAGTGCCAGTGGATATAGCTACGACCTCCGATTCACATTTATCACAAAGACGTTATGCCAGCTGGAGATTACAGCTGTGGTTATCTATGGTAATTGGGAGTTCAACACAATCATCTTGCGCCATGCTATTCATGGAGAAATAAACTGGGCCACGTCAATGGTAATATTTTTATGAAGGTCATATCGCCGGTTAGAGCGTGGCTCCCTCAGCTGCATTACGTAAGAAGTGGAATGGGGGCCGCCGTGGTTTGCAGCGGGTAACTGATAAGCACAGCGTTCTCAACTGTACCAGTAATAAATATAAAAAAATCCCACCCCCCCCCTTAATTACTATTAGGGGTTTCGGTTAAATCGGTTAACCGCGAATAATATTGCCGATTATAATCGATTAGGTAATTAACCGATTTATACCACCCCTAAAGACGAAAGGGTAGGCCTACCACAGCATTGTTCACGCGATTATGTACTACAATCACAGCTACCGCCATGCGTGGGGGAGGGAGGGATTTTATGATGCCGTGTATGGGAGACCTTACGACAGAAAGAGGCCACTGTGGGCGATCACGTTCATTTACCACACATTTGCTTAGAACAGCCACGCTTTTGTCCGTATTATTGTCTCACAATTCAATATTGTAACAGTAACTGTGAATGACATAAAGAGAAAGGGTGCTAACAGCTTACCTTAAATCAAGGTTGCCACCAAAAAAAAAAAAAAAAATCCTGTTTGAGCACATCAAAAATCCTTTAAAATCCTTAAATGAAACATCCAAATCCTTAAAAATCCTTTTAATGCCTAAATGTACCAATTTCGATATGATATCGATATATCAAAATATAATTGTTATTAAAAAAATTGACAATATAAAAACAATAAAAGAGTAGGCTTATTTTTAATGATTTGAGGCCAAATAGGGTTGATAAGGTATGCATTTTTAACAATTTTTACGATCCCACAACCGCGTTTCATGACCCGGCACCACCACCATGATCCAGCCAAGATTAATTAAATTTTGACTACCTACCCGGCACCTCCACCAAAATTACAAAATTATGCATTTTTGGTGTAAATTTTGATATTTATATATATTGCAAATATTCCCAGTTATCGATATCACATTGAAATATAGATTTTTTGAACATCACTAGTTAAAAACGGCATAAAACTTATCTCTCAAAAAAAAAATTAGATTTTTCTTCTTAAATCCGTGAATTGGAACAAAAATCCGTTGATCCGTTTTGCCCCCTCAAAATCCGTAAAAACGGCAACCCTGCCTTAAATGGAGTAGGCGCGCCGCGAAAGATAATAAACACAAATACACAAATTAACAAATAAACTACATAATTAAAACGTTTTTTGTCCACGTGACCTTCCTCAGCGAGTGTAGAGAGAGAGACTGAGTTGAAAACTAAAACTAGGCTAGCTGCTGGCTAGGGGTGAAGGGTAAGTGAATGATTGTGGATTGGGTGACAGGGAGGGGGGAGGGGGAAGAGGGATCACTGTAGGTTTAAATTTGTTTTTTGGCGGGATTTGCAGATCCACTGGTAGGCCAGTTCCCACCTTCTCAGTTCACCGGCTTGTATGGTGGGTGGGATAGACCTTATGACTAGAGATAAGTTTTTTTAGCGTTTTAGGTTTTGATGCAACAAATGCTAATTTGACGATTTAAAATGCTAATTTTACTAAAAATAATGTTTTTAATGCCTATTGAGACGTAGTTTAGTCAATGTATGCTAGCGTTTTTATGTGACTATATTGAATTAAAATGTTCCTACAATTCATCATTTACCAGAAGAAGTTTAAGAAACACCCTACATTTAGGGTTTTGGTGGAAAAGAAACCAATTGATGCTACAAAATGCTAAATTTGTCAAAATTAATGCTAATTTTCTAAATTTAAGTGCTAAAAAACGTATCTCTACTTATGACACAGGCTGTGAAAAAGGTCATAAAGGGTAGACCATGCCCATAAGCGTGCAGTGCCACTGGTTTCTCCAAATTCTCTGTGCCCATTCATCCTCATGCGTAGTGTTGGTGGTCAACCCAATATATTCAGCAGCACATTCCACACACTTAAGTTGGTACACTTGTTGCTGGTCCCACAGGTGTTGTTGTTGTGTATCTTGTAGGTCCTGCTGGTGAGGCGGGCAGTGAACGTCCCAACAGGCTCGTGCATGGGGCAAGACTTGCACCTGGGTCGGTCGCAAAGTGAGGACCCATGCACCACAGCTTCCACTTGTTGGACTTTCTGAGGATCCCTTCTCACCAGCAAGTCCCCCAAGTTCCGCAACCCTAGGAATGTTCTGGCTCAGGTCTTGGGTCAAGGGTCACATAGCCAGAATATGACTTCCGCCCTGACCAACGCCGGTATGAGGGAGGGTTTTTTTGCAATTTAATGGGAAATGGAATGGTTCCGTATGTCCGGTGGGCTAACTTCGAAACGTAGGGGAGAGGGGGGTACGTACATGTATACAAGGGGCACATGTAAACAAGCTAAATAAAAAGGCATTTGAATGGTTAAAAAAATCTGCCAAAAATCTGAAGTGTGGTTGGTACTGCACTTCCACTACCTCGTAAGTTTCAGGCGATTCTAATGTCTCTACTCTGCAGCATCCACCATTTTGTAATTTTTGGTTCAACAAGTCAATATTTCAACCAATGCTTTATTATTAATATTATCTATAATAAAAATTAATAATCAAACATTCGGGTTGAAACTTGATAAAATAAGTTCATTCTCTATCTAGCTACATTATGCACAACTTGGCTGCAAAATCTAAATAAATCATATTTGATAAAATCTTGATTTTGAAAAAAATTAGGTTAGGGGGAGGGGCACATGTAAACATACATGTGGGGGTCACATGTAAACACTTACTATCACATACTGGATAAACATTTTTAAAGTAACCATAACTATTATTACTTATTAGCAATAGGTGTAGACTACTAGAGATTAAGGACAAGGTCTAGGCAGAAGGGTTCTTTCAAAGCGTTAGGGACCTAACCTAGATAAAACCTGAACCCACTCTAGTCGGTGGCACTGCTCGAGCAGTCTAATTTTTCATTTCCAGTAGATCTGAGTGAATATAACATTAAGTAAAGTTAATGCATCTCTTATTAAATGAAACAAACTTAATTGTCATTCAAAAAAGTTATACAATTGACATCAGCACAGCTTGTTTACATGTGCCCCATGTGTGGTTTACATGTGCCCCGCCCTGGGGCACTTGTAAACGAATACAATTTTTTGTATTTTATTGTAAAACTAAGTAAGTATAACTTCTTAAATTCTTTTGGGGATACATTTAGTAAGAGAAATGTATAAGCTAACTGATTTTCACAATTTGAATAAAAAAATGTGTTTCTGACTGAAGTTTTGACTGACTGAAAAAAAGTGTTTACATGTGCCCTCCTCGCCCCTACACGTAATACTAAATGAATCTTACTAGGCGAAAGATAGTGTGAGATCTTGAGCTACGCTCGTTCATGTTCGTCTCCGCAATCCGACGGTTCTTCTCGCCTCGCAACATTAGTTGGACAACCTGGAACAAACCACAACTTGAATCAGCACTTCCCTGCTGGGTACAGTTCGTGTTAGGGATCCACAGGATAACCGACTATCATATTCAGTCTTGTGGAGAAAAGTGCTACAAGTAGCATGCTACTTTTACCTGTCAAGAACCTAAAAGGCTAAAAACCCATCTCTAGATGAACGAGAGTTTAGTGTTTAGTTTTGCACCAATCCCAAACTTGTGAATCAAAGTTTTGCCTTTGTACTTGAACCAATCTCTTCACTCTTGCAAACCAAACATTATTTTATTGATCAGGCTGTTCTGTCAAATCTCAAGTCCTGATGTGGAAAGTGGTCTTTAAAACGTTGAGAGATAATATAGGCCTACAACACAAAACAGAATAGATATTGCGATTAAAAAATAATGTAAGACCTTTGAATGTTTAATCTTACAAATCTGATTAAAAACTAAAAACAAGTGGTTCTTGGCCTATAAATCAGAAGGCATGGAAAATTGTTTAAGATTGAGTTGAAAATGAAAATGCTACATATATGGCAAATCCTAATTTGGTGTAGCCTAGCTGTAGGGCATATTTATTAAAACACAATAATATACTGGGCTAGGTAGGTCTACTCTAAAGTTAAGGAAGTAGTTTTAAGTCCAAGTTCGGGTTCTGGGGGGCTAGCCACTCCCACTTTACCCCCAGGGTCACCAAAAACATTATGTATCATATTCCTAACCGTTATCTAGGGCATTGTCAACCAAAAATCACGTGTCAATCGGTCGTCACGACAGATGTGTGTTGTGTGGCTCGTTGGTCTTGTGGTTAGCGTATCTGCTTCCAATGCAGAAGGTCCAGAGTTCGATTCCCGCCAAAGTCAGCTTCTGATTTGGACTTAAGTCCATCAGTTCGTGTCTTAGGAGTTTGTAAACGGTGACTTTGGAGCCGTCCTAGCAACGAAGCACATAATAAATTCAGAGTTGTTCTGAATCGGCCTTGTTGATTCTGGCGTTGATCCGCGGGTGTTTGCACTGTCCATACCACTGATTGCTATTTCCTATTAAAAATATAAATTTTTGGTTGGTTATTGCTCACTCCTCGATTGCGTCAGGGCCTACAGGGTAGGCTTAGTCACTTTGATTTACTGTCCCCCGCTGTAATCAGTTACCTATATAACTGAGTGGGTAGACTCTAAATACAATTTTTTTTTATTTTTTTATTATTATTAAGATGGGGATGGACAGGCAGAAAGTGATGCTTATGCTTATATAATAATATAAATATGTTGGGTGCTATAGGTGCTTCACTCTTTAAAGGCATAGGATCAGATAGCATTGTTGGGAACATATGTTGAACCTAGCTTAACTATTTGAAGAATTTGAAAAAAAAAATTAAAGAAATCGGACTTAATTTACTCGACTGGTGAGCAAGTTTGTTAGATGGTGACGTGACACGGCGTGGCGTGGATGGTGGACTACCGCGCCTGGTTCCGAGAGAAGACTGGCGACCGCGCGCGAGCGAGTTCTTCAATGGGCGCGCAGTCAAGACTCAAGAATAGTCAGTGTGATCACATTACTTACAATTTTCTGCTTTTTGTTGTTTGGTGGAAACGTTATGTTTTCAATAAGATCACGTTTGTTACCTGCCAGAGTATACGTAGACATTTATTTCTTCTTGACATGCACTTCTAATTTACCTCTCAATTTGACAGAAGGAACTGTTAAGGGCAAAGCCTATTCTCCCAGATGGCCGTGTTGGAGTTTCGTCGGTAAAGAAGGCGCCTATTTAACTCGCAAATGGGCTGGCTTCAAGTATTTTTCAGATTTTTCTCATTGGTTACTATTGTAACTTGGTTTTTGGGGGGAGACTCACTGGTGAAAGTGGGGGTAAACTTTTGTTAGACTATGGAGAGGATTTAGTCGTCATTCAACCGCGTCCGAGGTAGCTACCTGCCCTTTCAAAGGCCCAGCTAAAGCCGGAACAATGCACGTGGAGATTGGAAACCTTTTCCAATCTATTGTGATCAAAGTAATTTATTCATCGGACATTTTTTTGTAGCATTACAATTAATTAATAACGTGGTTCAAATATGTAGCCAGAGTTATGAAATGCATTTTTTTGCTGATTGTCTATTATCAAAACTGACCGATTTATAGACAATTGTTGTTATTGTAAGCCATAGCAAATATCTACATTCAATAAAACAATGATCCGTATCTGGGTCAGTTCTGATCGTAGACACTCGGCAAAAAAACGCATTTCATTATTTGAGCTACCGGTACATATTTTGAATCACGTTATTAACCTATTGTAGTGTAAAAAAATTGACAATGAATAAATTATTTTGACGACAACAGCTTGGAAATGGGTTTATAACAGGTATAAAATCCCAAGTTCACTCGTGTACACAATACGTGTAAGAGCAATCCGTGTCCTCACTATACGATGGAGATTACGGATTGCAATAATGCTACCCCAATTTAGACCTTTTACAGGTAGTTGTGCGCAGTTTCCGAGGGTGCAGAGTAAGGGGACCCTTTGTCATCCTAGCGTCTTCTGCCTACCCATCCATTCTTGTCGCATTGTTCAAATGAACAAAAGAAACCACAACGTTTATTACAGAGAGGCTTTTTTATGATATGTTTATATTTTTCTTTCCATTATTAATATGCGAATATTTCGATGCTCAAATCATTTTGATTTTTGTTCCCATGGTAAAAATTACGGTAAATATCATAATAGAGATAAAATACTAGATCATTCTAGTGTAACACAATAGGTGTAATTTTTATCGTAGAAACAAAAATCAAAATGCTTAACACATAGAAATGTTCACAATACTGCAAATAAAAAATATTATTAAAAAAGCTTTGCTGTAAAAAGATTGTAGTTTCTTTTATGCGTTTGAACAATGCGACAAGGGTTGAAAGGCTGACAAGTTGAAGACCCCTCGTGCAACTGGGCCCTAGCGCGGGGGGAGGGGGGGGGGACAAGGATCCATACCTGTGATCAGAGATCAGGTAATCCTTTATTTACTTCAAAAAAATTGTAATGCGATTCGCTAATGGAACAATATACACCACGAACCCTGCATTCCAGGTTCGAATCCTAGCTTGGGCAAGGTAGTCGTGTTTATGATCTTTGTGTACGAATATATGAAATACGAATATAATTTTAGAGTAGGTACTCGTGAGGTTCTTATTCGAGACTCTAAATCGTCGGTCCAATACCGCCATTGGCAATCCCGACTAAAGTATTTTTCCGATGATTTCCCCAGTCGCGAGCACCCCTCGCAAGTTCCTTTCAAACTATATCTACATATCGTTCTAGATTTCCATCTAAAGAGGTGCCAATCAGGAAAGAAGGAAGGTGATCATACAACCTAGAATTCTTACGAAATGTTATTATTAGGCTATTGCTAGTGCCGTGCATTCGCATGGGATTCATTACAAACTCCAAAGTCGTTGTTAGACGAGTGAGTGAGCCATGTGTTGAGTACCCGGTAACATTCCTTTTCTTTCCCCTACCTTAGGCCTCCCTAGCCTATCATAGGCTACAGTGAAGCATTAAGGCCTAAACTATGACCTAAACTTAAATACCCTATTATTTATACGAATATTATAATCAAACACAAATGCAAATGTTCCCGCGTACTCAACACATGACTCGCTCACTCGTCTAACAACGACTTTGGCGTTCTTTAGTCGAGTTGGCTAAAGCGCCCTTATAGACCAGGAGCCAGACCCTGTGGATTTTTTTTTTGCTCACCCCACTTAACATCTCAAATCTGACTTGACCACGTGTTAGTATGCACCTTATGAAACAGCCCTAGGTAGTATGTCACTTCGAATTTTGGTATACGTTTTTTTTAGAGGCCATTTTGTTTTTGAATGTGCAATCATTGAAACGCTTACTCTCTACTGTCTTAAAAAGTACATAACTCGGGACTCGGTTAACAGATTTTATTTTTTAAAACACCGATTTCGATTTGTAGGTAACAGTATGCTCTCCTTTATATATACAATCAATTTTTAATAAACATATGATTTCATTGTTAAAAAGTGCAGACACAGCAAAAATAGTGTAAATAATTTCACTAAAATGTGATCATAAAACTTTTTTCCTGGAATCTGGAATTTTTTTTAACTAATAAGTAGGGATGTGCGAATATTCGAATTTCGAATAGTTATTTCGAATAGTTAACGTTGAATATTCGATTTGAATTTCGAATAGTTACTATTCGAAATTCTAATTATTCGAAGCCACGAAGTTGAAAAATCGCGCCAAATTTATTCTCGTATAACAGCGTTCTCATCTACATGGCGGTGAAAATAGTCGAAAATTAAATCGATCTCGAAAGTCGAGAAATGCGCGCTCTTGCGGCGATTAGGTGGACTACGCCCTAGAGACAAGACATCGCACACAGCTGATATCGCCTTTCAGTTTTTAACTCGTAAAAAAAGAAAAAACATAACAAATGCCTGGTAGTGAATCCGAGCATGAAGATGACCCTGAAGAAACCTCTACTGCACCCGGTCGAAATAAACAAAATCCGATATGGGGATATAAAGGATGCGCGTTGCAAAACTTGCAATCAACTACTAAAAACACCTAGGCCTACTTGTAAGTCGTCCTAGGGCTAGGCCCAGGCCTAGCTCCACGTTCTTATCTTTCAAAATAAATCATTTCATGATATCTCGACGAAAAATGTAGGCAATCGTAATCCTTGGCCCAGAAAGTTTGTGAAAGGCAGCTGGGTCTAGGCCTAGGGCCTAGGCCTAGCCTAAGCATTGGGCTCAAGCCCAACTGGCAACTAACTTTTCATATTTGATTTAAAATTAATTACATTCTGTTGTAGTAGGCCAAGGCCCTAGACCTCATGTTATTTTATGGGCCTTTGCAATATGTAGGCCTAGGCTAGGCCTAATGAAAATGACGGTGATTAACTAGGCCTAGGGCTAGGCCCTTCACTAGTGAATTAAAAGTGCCATTATTAGGCTATATAACACAAACGAATCATTATTTGAGCTCCTGATGTAAATCATATTCCATTGTACATAGGTGGGGATTTAAAATGAAACTATTCGCAAATAATTCGCAAACAAAAGTATTCGATATTCGTATTCGATATTCGAACTTTTAATCATGTACTATTCGATATTCGATTCGAACCTGAAAATCACTATTCGCACATCCCTACTAATAAGCCATAATGTTTCTTCTTCTTGTTTGTTTTGAAAAATTTTATAATTTCTTTTATGTTACAACAACAACTACAACCACATTTATTATTATGATTCTTTGGTGGATTGGTGTAATTTGTTTTGTTTAGTTGGCATTGTTTGTTTTAAAGCCCATTCTGTTGTCTTGTTTCAACTGTCATTAAAAACCTGATGAAGGAGGTTGATTAACCTTTGAAATATTGTAATCTTTGTTTTATTTTGAGTAGTGTATAGTCCTAAAAACATCATGATCTCCATACAACATGTTATTGGTAGCTCCGGTTTTGACCGAGTTTGTATGAAATACATCAAATATAATAATAATAATAATAATAATAATAATAATAATAATAATAATAATAATAGTAATAATAATAATAATAATAATAATAATAATAATAATAATAAGGGACGGCCCCAACTGATCCAAATCCCAACTGATCCAAAACCCAAGTGATCCAAAATAAATTGAAAAATAATTAAATTCCCAACTGGTCCAAAGCCCAAGTGATCCAAATGCACCGAAACCAGGTTTGGATCACTTGGGAAATGGATCAGTTGGGATTTGGATCAGTTGGGAAGTTTCGGTTTTATTAAAATAATAATAAAAGTATTCGCGTGACGTCAGAGCCGTCCCAACTGATCCAAATCGCGGCGAGCGGCGAGCGCGGCTGGTACACTGGCGCGCTCAACGTAGAAGTGCGGGCTTGAGGAATGAGATGACATCTGACCTGAGTTCGTCCTCGAGGGATTTGGAAGTGTCGGTACATCATGTCGAACGAAAAAACTATGAGGATTCCGAAAATCGAAACCCCAAATCGATAACTACAGTATTTTTCTTCCGTTTTACAATGTACAAATTGAAAAGTGTGGTTTTCCAGGAAAATCGCTTGAGTAATGAGATGACATCTGAGTTCGTCCTTGAGGGATTTGGAAGTGTCGGTACATCATGTCGAACGAAAAAACTATGAGGATTCCGAAAATCAAAACCCCAAATCGCTGACTTCAGCATTTCCCTTCCGTTTTACAATGTACAAATTGAAAAGTGTGGTTTTCCTTGAAAATCGACATTAAGTCAACAATTAGATAATCCAACTCGTCAAATTAAATAGTTATAACAATCCATTCTACCACTAGCGCTTGCCATCTGGCTACCATTTACCGAAAGAAGTTTTTAGAAAAAATTAAGCCATGCATTGAACCATGATGTACATAATCAAAAATGTAAAATAACAAGCCAGTGGTTTCGTGTCCGTTCCATAACAAGCCTCAATTTGAATTTATGTCAAACCACAGTTTTTCGACAAGTTCAAACCCTTTTCTCATCGGAAGCGCATTGTTATTAAATTATCACGAATGCTTGTGTGCTTGCGTTGATGGATGAGCATTTAGTGTTTAGCAAGCCGCCTAATCCTTTAGTAATTTGCTGTTTTTAGGAGGTGGGATTATCCTCCCTAATAATGTATGTACTACTCAGGTTATAATCTATAACAAGGAAGTTCGCAAACGCTTTTTCAGGCGCGTTGTTGGATGAGCGTAATTGTTTAAACACAAAAAAAAAGCGTAAATTGCGATTTTCATAAGAAATATTATTTCGATTACGCTCAAATTTCACACAAATATATATTACATAAAATTAAGGTTCTGAGAAAAAAAAACTATAACAATCGAATTAAGCATGTAGGGGCTATTAGTTAAAGAAATTTAAAAAATCAAAAAAAAATCGTAACATTGCAATCATGAGAAATAATTTTTCGATTCCGCTCAAATTTCACACGAATATATCAATTGAATATATCAATAATTGATATATTCGTGTGAAATTTGAGCGGAATCGAAAATGACTTTTTTACTGAACCTTAATTTTATGAAGAATTCTTAAAATGAATTATTTTATGAAGAATTCATAAAATTAAGGTTCCGTAAAACAGTCATTTCAATCGGATAAAGCATATAGGTGTTATTTGCCGAAGAAAGTTAAAAATCGAAAAAAATCGTAAAACTGTGATTTTCATAAGAAATAATTTTTCGATTTCGCTCAAATTTCACAAAATATATTAATTCATAAAATAAAGGTTCTGTGTAAAAATCATAACAATCGGATAAAGCATGTAGGTGTTAACAGTCGAAGATTTTTTTTTAATCGAAAAAAATCGTAAAATTGCGATTTTTATGAGAAATAATTTTTCGATTGAGTTCAAAAACGTGGCAGTTCTAAGTTCAGAGATTTAGAAGGCCTCAAGAAAATTTCATCTCAATTGGAGTATCGGTTTAGCCGGAAACGTGTTAACAAAAACACAATAATTCAAAAGAAAGAAAGAAGAAAAAAACATTCCGGATTTTTTTCTCCAGTGTAGTGAAATGGAATCTTCGCTTCGCCCATCCAATAATCTATTAACCTCATTTTGATGTTTTGCTCTGTTTTACAAAACTAAAATTTCGAAATAAACGCGTTAATAATAAATAAATTAAATAAACCTCGAAACTGTAACCGACGAGCTTCAGAAAAAGTGGCTCATCTGTTGTAGTGGTACCTATTACACCAATCATCAATGTCTATGAACGCTTGATCTAAACGACTATACGTGCCCTACTGACGTGAAAAGGTCAGAGTAAGGTTTCTGGGCAGTGTTTAATGTTTATACTCTTCCTTTTTAGGCTCATTAGCTAATCGCTTTTCGATTATATCGTTCGAGTATGCAGGTACATATAATAAAACTTATTATATGCTTTAGTTTAGAAGAACCATTCCAAACACAAACATAGATTTAAAATCCACATCAACAGCTTGTTCGACAAAACGATGAACGAAGAGTACATACTGGCATTGGCGGTAAATATTTTTTTCGCCTGTGTGTAAGTGAATATATTAAGTGCGCGTGTCAAGTCGATTGTCGAAACAACGTAATTTCGTAATTACACTTGATTCTTGTTCTGAATAACACATGCCTACATGCGTTTTTTTTATTTCAACCTTATTTGAAGCGAGTATGTCATACTTTACTACATGTCATTATCTCCCCTGCCCGCGCGTCATTAAATGTGTAGCGAGCGATAACACGACAGCTCGCAAGACATTTTGATATCCAGTATTGGGTAAGATACTTAACTAGGAAAACGCTTCAGTCCCGCCGCGTTGTTGGATGAGCGTAATTGGTGCATTGAGCTGCCATTGTGTTATGCGGATTTTCTGTTATTCTGTGAAAAAATTATTACTAAGTCTAAGATTTTTTTAAATTAAATTAAATTAAATTAAAAATAAACTTATTTTTTTAAAAAAATTAATCTTAATTTAAAAAAAAAGAAAAAATCGAAAAATTGCGATTTTTATAAGAAATAACTATTCGATTGCGCTCAAATTTCACACGAATATATAAATTCATAAAATTAGGGTTCTGCGAAAAAATTATAAAAATCGGAAAAAGCATGTAGGTGTTATAAGCCGAAGAAATTTTTTAAAAATCGAAAAAAATCGTAAAATTTGCGATTTTCATGAGAAATAATTTTCCGATTGCGCTCAAAAACGTGGCAGTTCTAAGTTTAGAGATTTCGAAGACCTCCATAAAATTTTATTGCAATTGGAGTATTGGTTTAGCCGGAATCGTGTTAACAAACACACAAAAATACAAAGAAAAAGAAAAAGAAAAAGAAGAAGAAAACACTCCTGATTTTTTTCTCCATTGTGGTGAAATGGAATCTTCGCTTCGCTCGCTACGCTCATCCAATTGAAGTATCTAGGTGTAGGTAAAGATACTTTGGCTCAAATAGATCTTGATATGGGTAAAGATACATTTTTTAAAATGTGTCTAGGTAAAGATACAAGATACTAGTAAAGTACCTGATAGATACATAGGTACTTTTTAAAATAAATACTGATTACTAGGGCTAGGATTCTTATGTATTTAAATATTTTTATAAAGTTCTCTAAACCTATGCCCATGATCAATTCTT
This sequence comes from Sweltsa coloradensis, assembly GCA_024449915.1. Taxonomy (NCBI): domain Eukaryota; kingdom Metazoa; phylum Arthropoda; class Insecta; order Plecoptera; family Chloroperlidae; genus Sweltsa; species Sweltsa coloradensis. The sequence continues at coordinate 436,284 of JAMZAV010000311.1, forward strand.
CACAAATTGTTTGATTGTGATCTCAAATATATGGTTTTTTAATCAAATATTTTTGCATATTTTGTTATATTTGGTTAATAAATACATATTTCTCTTATCCTTGCCATAATCACATATTTTACACAAAAAATCCACTATTCTTTACTTTAATATAATCAAGAACACTGTTAATTTACTTTCCAAACCATTTTCAAAATTGCATAAACTAAACTCGGTGCTGTTTAAAAATATTGAGTACAAAAAACTTGTTCAAATAAGTGCTATTCTAAAAGGTGATGGACACCTAGCCCCAACGAGGAAGATTTTTCGTTGTCTGATATTGAGAATTTTAAGTTTGCACCCATTACATCCTGTGACGTAGAGCAAAGTTTTTCGCAATACAAAAATGTGCTCGCCGAAAACCGACATTCAATTAAATATGAACATTTGAAAATGTGGATTGTGGTACACTGCAACAGAGGTATATAAAGACACAATTAGTCCAAGGTGGTATTAAAAAGTGACAATGTTACAAACTGTTACAATATGTTCAGCAACAATAAAATTGTTTAAGTACCAACGTATTTTTTTTCTTTCTGGTGTTACATTGCAACATGATTCGATTAATTTATGCTCATATTGTGCTGGGAAGACTGATGGTACGTAAACAATATTTTTTTAGCACTTTATTTTGTATTTTTAAGCAAATATTTTTGTATTTTTAAGCACAAACGTATTCTTATGTTTTTAAGCAAATATAAAATAAATATTTTGACGTTTATAACCTTTTCAATGCTAAGTTTTGAACGGAGCACCCAACACCCCAGTGCTGGGTTATTTTGAGCAAAAAGTCAATTTCTCTCACTTGTATTTGATAGTAATATTTAACTTATCAAAATGTTTAATCATCCTTGAAATGAAGTAAATTTCATTACACTATACACCTTGTTTAGATTGTCTTGCTTTTATACTGTCAAGACTATTATTTACATGTGACAATTGCCCTAGGCTAGCAATGGCCTACGTAAGTGTGAGCTGGTTTTCGTCAACTAGGCCTACTGACAACGTCCTCTACTTCTCTATTATTTCAACCTTTACCTACTTCAAAGTCTATGATTGCTAACCAAGTCGGAATAGTGATCATAAACCTCCTAATTACAACCTATTTTGCCTGAAAACTGTGTTCTTTCATCATCCTAACCTTTTCCAGACGCCATTATTATCTTCACTTGTTGTTTTTGCCAATTTTTACTACTGAAATAACTGACAGAGCCATCTGTGGTCAAACTACCAAACTAGAAGATGGTTAAACAGCTTGCACATAGAGTGCAGCACAGTTTAAAAATCGACTTTTTACAATCGATTATATCTATCAGCAGCAACAAGCGCGCGCGTTTCGAAACAACCCAAGATCGAGTATACTCGACGGCCGCACAGAAAAGGTTAAACACATAAAAATCCGAGCCCTACTGATTACTAAATAAGTGAATATGATAAAATGACAAGCGATTTGAGAACATCTTGAAGGGAAAATAAGGTAGTGAAAATATTATTACTACGTAACGTTGCGTGCACTTTGATACTTCCTTGTGATTTTAAATCTAGACGGGTTTAAATGTTTTCATTTTTTAAAACCATTTTACAGAAGTCATTTTGTGCCCCATTTGGAAGAATATATTATTTCCCTAGTCTAAATATAACATTTTAGTTGCGAGATCAATATTATTGTTTGAATCATTATTCGCCCATCAATTTGGAGATCAATTTTGCTTTAATTTAATTCAATGCCAACAATGTTTAAAACATGCTATCAGTTAGCCTGTTCTTAAAAGGGTAAAAATATTCCCTCCCTCTCCCCGCCCTCTGGAATGAATTCCCTAAATGACCAAAACGATGGTATATAAACGGTACTCAAGAAATTGATTAAATTTAAGATTTATTCATTTATAAGAATTTATTTAGAAGACACTTCTAGGTCAGGAAGAGAATTTGGCCTAGATATCGTAAAAGGAGAGAAAAGAGAAAAAATCCATCTCGGAAACATCAGCTAGTATGTAGGGAAGTATTTTACTTCCCAAAACTAGAGGCGAGCTCTGGCCAGCGACATGAAAAACTTCCCTCATATCCTCTAGGCTAGAGTGGAGTGGATGATCTAACGGTTGTGACCAAATAAACCAAATCTAGAATTTTAATAACAATGTGCATATTAAAATGTAATTAATTTGGTTGAAAGTATCTTGTATCTGAATTTGCTGAAGATACACAAAAAATAGTATCTAGATACAGGTATAGATACAATTTATTTTATTTATATCTAGGTATAGGTAAAGGGTCACACAATGACCTAGATACAGTATCTAGATACATGTATCTAGGTACTCCCAAAACTGTTGATCTATCTACCGGCCGAGGACGAGTCGAAAGCTGTCTATTTCATTACTTACACATTTAACAATTACTATAGGGTAATAATGATTAATTTCGGCACAGAATTTGTTGTAAATAGAGGTTACTTAGGTAAAATATAGATGTTTGGGAACACCTATACATAAGAGAAGAGGTAAACGATCCCTTCAACTTAGGCAGTGGCGTAGGAACTGGGGGAGGGGGCAGGGGGACAAAACTATCTTGAGTTTAATATTAATTCCACAATTTTCGTAGAAAATATGCACATACACTTAAACAATTTGACAGTCATTAACCTGGTAAAACGAATATGTTTGCCTGTATGCTTCGTCATTACATAAAAAATTAGCTTGAAATTTATCAAAATGGACCACTAAACGTTCATTTGTTTAGTTTATAGATCGCAGATAGTTGCTGTAAAACATCGTTTACAGAGTCCGAGTGCAGTTAAAACATGACGAAAAACTGTAAAATGGTGAAAGGCTGGGGCTTCGCCCCAAACCCCAGTTACAGACCACACAATATATTAAAAATATCCCCCACCCCAACTTTCAAAACGTTCCTACGCGCCTTCAAACACCCAACCGGCAATTGGGAGTCCTGGGTTTGATATCCGGCTGAGATGGAGATGGAACAACCCAACTGATCCAAAACGGAATTATTTGTTTTAGAATATTTAATATTTCGATGATTATTTACATTTGGATCAGTTGGGTAAAGGATCACTTGGGCAAAAACACGACTTAATTTTTATATTAATATATTAATTCGAATTCTTTGACGATTATTTTGGATCACTTGGTATTTGGATCAGTTGGGATTTGGATCACTTGGCACCCACCCTAATAATAATAATAATAATCTTTCAATCTGATGATAAATGTAGAAAGTGCCATTTGACCAATGAGACCATAGATCATGTAATATCGGGATGTAAACTTCTAGCCCAGTCAGACTATTTGCACAGACATAATCAAGTTGCCAACATAATTCACCAACATCTGGCCCAAAAGTGTTCGTTACTGGAGAACATCGTACCGGTACCATACTACAAGTACCAACCTGAAAAGGTATTGGAAAATTGTAATTGGAAATATATTTTGACGGGCTGTTATTACAGATAAGACAATACAACATAATAGGCTGATATCATTTTGATGGATAAATCAAAAAGGCAAACATTTATTATTGATGTAGCAATTCCACTAAGCCAAAATATTGAAACAACGTGGGACAGAAAAGTTAGCCGCTACTTTGACTTAGGACAAGAAATAAAGAAAATGTGGAAACAAGATCAAGTCACTACAATATAGGGATGACTTTGGGTCGAAAAATCCGGAACCGGATCCACCCTCGCCGGATCCGGTTCGGAACCGGTTCCTACACATATTTTTCTTTCTCAATTTTCGTTAATTTGAATCTGCGCGGGCTAATTTCGATTGAAAACATGGGCGGGGCGATAATCGATTCGAATTTCGATAGGGGGCGGAGCCGTGTCCCAGACATTGTAGGAACTGCTTAGTGAGAACAGTTGAACAAACAATGGCCTACAAGATTGTTTGCTTTCGTTTTCGTTCATAAAGTTTAGATTATGTGATCAAAACGTGAAAAATAGAATTAGTATATGATTAAAATGTTATTAACAAGTTCTGCAATGTTATTATAACACAACACATGGGCCTAGGCTAAGCCTAGGTCAAAATTGTGACGCAACATTCATAAGGCCTAGGCGTAGGCCTAAGAATTTAGCAACCACAGGTGTTTCTGGCTCATTTATTCTCGTCTGTGCCTAGGCCCTTGGCAACTTTTAGGTTAAAAATAGAACCGGTTCCGAAAAAGGGGAACCGGATCGTAATGGAACCGGTTCCGAACCGGTTTCCGGGTACCCGAAGTCATCCCTACTACAATACCAATTATTGTGTCAGCCACGGCAGTTATTCCACACAACCTACACAAAAGTTTACACCAACTGGACATTAACAAGAATTTATTCATCAAAATGCAGAAAGCGGTTATAATTTGTACATGCCATATAGTCCGAAAATGTGTAAATAAAAATAATAATAATAATAATAATAATACATTACATTACAACTGCTATCATTTACTAATAATGTCCTCAAAGCGAGATTATGCTTAAAAACCGTATATCAGGGCTGCCACTGACATTTAAAAAAAATCCTGTTGGAGGACATTAAAAATCCGCAAAAATCCGTGAAAAGTCTAGAAACGTTAATTTCATTGATCAAACTATGAAAATGGCTAAATGTTATGTTTATATTTGTTACCATCATAACCTAAAAGTTGCTAGGGCCTAGGCCTATGCACAGACGAGAATAAATGAGCCAGAAACGCCCGTGGTTGCTTTAATTAAGATTGCATAAAAATGTAAAATGTTACTTATTTACAGAAAATCTGTTTTAAATCTGACCTGGTTAAAAAATTCTTAGGCCTAGGCCTAGCCCCTAGCCCTAGCCGCCTAGCTAGGCTAGGCTAGGCCCTAGGAATGTTGCATCACAATTTTGACCTAGGCCCATGTGTTGTGTTTATTAATAACATTGCAGTCTTGCAGAACTTGTTAATAACATTTTAATCATATACCAATTCTATTTTTCACGTTTATGATCACATAATCCAAACTTTATAAACAAAAACGAAAGAAAACAATTTTGTAGGCTCCAATCTTCATTGTTTGTTCATGGCTCCTCCCACTCCCAAAAGCAAGCAGAAGCAGTTCCTACAATGTCTAGGAGTCTAGGACTTGGCTCCGCCCTTGCTCCGCCCCCTATCGAAAGTCGAATCGATTATCGCCCCGCCTTCAATGTTTACAATCAAAATTAGCCCGCGCAGATTCAAATATACGAAAATAAGCATAGAAAACGTAATTAACGAAATATCCGTAAATAAGACTAAAAATCCGTTTATCCGTTTTGCACCCTAAATATCCGTAAAAAACGGATAAAATCCGTTAAAACGGCAGCCCTGCAGTATATTAATAATAATGATGATAATAATAATAACAATAATTCTTATTTATTACCTATTATAATTAGAAGAAAACTTATCAATTCGTTGTCACTCATGTCACTCAGACTGAGCCAGTTGGCCAATTTGGTTCCAACTTCAAAATTATTTATTTTACACCACAAGTAGCACATTTAAGGGCACTCATTCGGATGGTATGCCCCAACTTTTCAACACTTGTTTTTTTCAATGAAAACATACGCACCCGAAATCCTTTCCGTTACAAAACTACTTACGTTAGGTTAGTCGACCTTTCCGCCTAATTACCTGGCGCGCTAGTTCTAGGATATTTTTGATAAGAGCGCACCCGAAATCCTTTCCGTTACAGTGTTTATTAAATGTTGGGGCATACCATCCGAAAGAGTACCCATTTAAGAGTCTTACAAGTCGTGTCAGTGACTCAGTTGCGAAAAACGCTTGCATTTATTCAATAGCAAACTTCCTTACATTAGGCCTAAGTTATAATTTTTTACTATTATCACGCATATTTTAGACAGTATTTTTTTATACAGTAAATAAAAATTATACAGTAAAGGCTAAATAGAGTAAATGCGGGCTCACATTTTAAAACAATGGAACAAGATAATACCAGTAGTTACTTCGTTTTATGTGACAATATGCCTTTAATATGAAATACGTACTGTAGATTATTTAGGCCTATAACACAATAGTAGATAAAAAAAATTCCAGGTAATAAAAAATGGCAGACTTTAACGCAATATGTCCATTAAGAGCCGCATACATAGAGCTCTGGCTGATGCGCTCAGAGAGGGTCAATCGTCACTATATAACTCTGAAAGTAATAGCTTGTTATTGTTGCAAAAAATCCGGTAAACTGAAGATAATCTAGGGCGACGGTCGTTCGCCAGCAGCCAAGCGCACGCGACTGCTTAACGACTAACTCGACCTGTATACTCCTACCCCAGTTGGGGGGTTTTCAGCTATCTGCACACACCGCCCCGGAAGTTTACAATCTTGAAACTCGGTATATGACCTGATGTGGTTCATGACCTACTAAAAAAAAAAAAACAGCCCAATCTGATAACTCGTTCAGTGTTAAAAAAGTGTCTCAACACCGTCGAAAACCTTCCGGCTGGCTGGCGGATTCTGACGGAGAGGAATAAGAGTCTAAGGCAATTAGGCCTATGAGGACCAAAGAAGATAAAGAAGTTTACTCAACAAACTTCTTAGTCGACTTAGTTGAAGGAAGCAGCCAAGCACTCTCACAACAATGCTAGATAGAAAGAGGTAGCAGTGGCGCGGCGTTGAATTGGTCTCAGCCGATCACTCTCACAACAACACTAGATAGAAAGAGGTAGCAGTGGCGCGGCGTTGATGGCTCAGGATTTACTCTCACAACGCTGAAAAAAAGAGGGAGCATGGCGGGGTTTAATTGGACCCCCCGCACTCCAAAACAAAACTAATAGAAAGAATAGCAGTGGCGCGGCTGAATTGGTCTAGCCCCATCACTCTCACAACAAAACTAGATAGAAAGATAGATGGCGCGGCGTTGAATTTGGGCTCAGCCGATCACTCTCACAACAACACTAGATAGAAAGAGGTAGCAGTGGCGCGGCGTTGAATTTGTCCCCCAGCCGATCACTCTACAACAAAATAAAGAAAGAGGTACAGTGGCGCGGGGTTGAATTTGGGCTCGCGACACTTCAAACAAAGTAGATAAGAGGTTTGCAGTGGGCGGCGTTGAATTGGGCTCAGCCCTCCTTCACAACAACGTAGATAAAAAAAGGGGAGCAGTGGGCGGCGTTTTAATTGGGTTTTGCCGATCACTCTCACAACAAAGCTAAAACAAAAAGGTAGCAGTGGCGCGGGGTTTGAAGGGGCTTAGCGACACTCTCACAACAACGCTAGAAACAAAGAGGTAGCGTGGCGGGGTTTAATTGGTCTCAGCCGATCCTCCAAAACAAAGTAGTAGAAAAAGGTAGCAGTGGGCGGCGTTGAATTTGGGTTTTGCCCATCACTTCACAACAACGCTAGAAACAAAGAGGGAGCATGGGCCGGGGTTGAAAAGGTCTTAGCCGATCCTCTCACAACAACGCAGAAAACAAAAGGGAGCAGTGGCGCGGGTTTAATGGGTTTAGCGTCACTCTACAACAACCAAATAAAGAGGTAGCAGTGGCGCGGTGTTGAATTGGTCTCAGCCGATCACTCTCACAACAACGCTAGATAGAAAGAGGGAGCAGTGGGCGGCGTTGAAATTTGGCTCAGCCGTCACTTCCCCAACAACCTAGAAGAAAGAGTAGCAGTGGCGCGGGGTTGAATTGGGCTCAGCCGATCACTCTCACAACAAAATAGATAGAAAAGGTAGCGTGGGGCGGCGTTTAATGGTCTCAGCGACACTCTCACAACAACACTAGATGAAAAAAAGTAGCGTGGGGGGCGTTAATTGGTGGTCTCAGCCGATCACTCAAACAACGTAGTAGAAAGAGGTTTTGCGGGGCGGCGTTGAATTTGGTCTCAGCCCATCACTTCCAACAACGCTAGATAGAAAAAGGGGAGCATGGGCGGGGTTTAATTTGGGCTCAGTCGATCACTCTCACAAAAAACTAATAGAAAAGGTCAGTGGGCGGCGTTGAAAAAAGGTCCAGCCGATCCTCTCCAACAACACTAGATAGAAAGAGGTAGCAGTGGCGCGGCGTGAAATTTGGGCCACCGTCACTCTCCAACAACACAGAAACAAAGAGGGACGTGGCGCGGCGTTGAATTTGGCCAGCCCTCACTCTCTCACAAAACACTAGAAACAAAGGGTAGCAGTGGGGCGGCGTTTAATTTGGGCTCAGTGACACTCTCACAACAACCTGAAAAAAAAGAGGGGAGCAGGGGGCGGTGTTGAAATTGGGCTCAGCCATCACTCTCACAACAAAGCTAGATAGAAAGAGGTAGCAGTGGCACAGCGTTGAATTGGTCTCAGCTGATCACTCTCACAACAACACTAGATAGAAAGAGGTACCCAAAATGGTGGGCGTTTAATTTGGGCTCGCCGATCACTTTTTCCCCAACAACGCTAGAAGAAAGAGGGGCAGTGGCGCGGCGTTTTTAATTTGGGCTCAGCCCCATCACCTCACAACAAAGCTAGATAGAAAGAGGTACAGTGGTGCGGGGTTGAATTGGTCTCAGCGACACTCCAAACAACGCAGATAGAAAGAGGTAGCAGTGGCGCGGCGTTGAATTGGTCTCAGCCGATCACTCTCACAACAACACTAGATAGAAAGAGGGGGCGTGGCGCGGGTAAAATTTGGGCTACCGATCACTCTCACAAAAAAACATAGATGAAAGAGGGAGCAGTGGCGCGGCGTTGAATTTGGGCTAGCCATCACTTCACAAAAAAAACTAGAAAAAAAGGGTAGCGGGGGCGGCGTTTAATGGTCTCAGCCGATCACTTCCAACAAACCTAGAAGAAAAAAGGACGTGGGGGCGGCGTTGAATTTTCTCAGCCGATCACTCTACAAAAAACACTAGATAGAAAAGGTGCAGTGGCCGGCGTTGAATTGGCTCAGCCGATCCACTTCACAAAAAACTAGATAGAAAGAAGTAGCAGGGCGCGGGCGTTTAATTGGGCTCAGCGATCACTCTCACAAAAAAACTAGTGAAAAAGGGGTTTTCGTGTCGGCGTTGAATTGGTCTCAGCCGATCACTCTCACAACAACCACTAGAAAAAGAGCAGTGGGGCGGCGTTTAATTGGTCTCAGGATCACTTACAAAAACCCAGAAACAAAGAGGTAGGGAGTGGCGCCCCGGGGAATTGGTCTCAGCCATACTCTCAAACAACACTAAAGAAAGAGGTAGCAGTGGCCAGCGTTGAATTGGTCTCAGCCGATCACTCTCACAACAACACTAGATGAAAAGGTAGCAGTGGCCGGGGTTTAATTTGGTCTCACCCATCACTTCACAACACGGTAGATGAAAGAGGTAGCAGTGGCGCGGCGTTGAAAAGGTCTCAGCCAATCAGTCTCACAACAACACTAGATAGAAAGAGGGGAGCAGTGGGGCCCGGGGTTTAATTGGTCTCACGATCACTCTCACAACAACACTAGAAACAAAAAGGTAGCAGTGGGCGGCGTGAATTGGGGCTCAACCGACATCCACACAAAAGTAGAAGAAAAGGTAGCAGGGGCGGCGTTAATTGGTCTCAGTCGTCACCTCACAAAACACAGATAGAAAGAGGAGCAGTGGGGCCGGGGTTTAAATGGGCCGCCGCACTCTCACAAAACACAGAAACAAAAGGTAGCAGGGCGCGGGGTTGAATGGGCCCGTCGATCACTCTCACAAAAAACACACATAGAAAGAGGTAGCTGGCGCGGCGTGAATTGGTCCAGTCCCCATGAAAATCAAATCCCCCCCGAAAATAGTTACATAACTGGTGGGTAATCTAAAAAATTTTTTTATTTTATTTTTAACACCTCACAAAACCCTAGAAAAAAAGGGTAGCAGTGGGGGCGTTTAATTGGTTCAGCCGACACTTAAAAAAAACTAGAAACAAAGAGGTAGCAGTGGGCGGGTGAATTGGTCTCAGCCGATCACCCCACAACACAATAGAAAAAAGGGGCATGGGGCGGGGTTGAATTGGTCTCAGCCGATCACTCTCACAACAACACTAGAAACAAAGAGGTAGCAGTGGCGCGGCGTTGAATTGGTCTCAGCCGATCACTCTCACAACAACACTAGAAACAAAGAGGTAGCAGTGGCGCGGCGTTGAATTGGTCTCAGCCCATCACCTCCAAAACATAGATAGAAAGAGGTAGCAGTGGCGCGGAGCTGAATTGGTCTCAGCCGATTACTTCTAACAACACTAGATAAAAGAGGGGCAGGGCCGGGTTGAATTTGGGCTAAAACCCCATCACTCTCACAAAAACACTAGATGAAAGAGGTAGCGTGGCGCGGCGTTTAATTGGGTTCGCGACACCCCCAAACAACACTAGAAGAAAAGGGGCATCGCGGCGTTTAATTGGGCCACGATCACTCTCACAAAAAACACTAGATAGAAAGAGGGGAGCATGGCGCGGCGTTTTAAATTGGTCCAGCCGATCACCCACAACAACATAGATAGAAAAAGGTACAGTGGCGCGCTTTAATTTGGGTTTAGCGAAATCTAAAAACAAATAGATAGAGAAAGAGGTAGCAGTGGCGCAGGGTTGAATTGGTCTCAGCCGAAACCTCCCAACAACATAAAAGAAAAAGGTACAGTGGCGCGGCGTTTTTGGTCTCAGCGATCACTCTCACAAAACACTAGATAGAAAAGGGAGCATGGCGCGGGGTTGAATTGGTTCAGCCCATCACTCTCACAACAAACCCAGATAGAAAAAAATAGCAGTGGCCCGTTGAAATTGGTCTCAGCCCATCACTCTACAACAACACTAGATAGAAAAAGGTAGCAGTGGGGCCCGGGGTTGAATTTGGCTCGCCGATCACTCCCAAAACAAAACCCAGATAAAAGAGGGACTGCGCGGGGTTAATTGTCCACGATCACTCTCACAACAACACTAGATAGAAAAAAGGTAGCAGGGCGGGGGAATTGGGCTCGCCCTCACTCTCACAACACCTAGAAGAAAGAGGTAGCAGTGGCGCGGGGGTTGAATTGGGTTAGCCGACACTCTCACAAAAACCTAGATAAAAGAGGTAGCAGTGGGGCCGGCGTTTTAATTGGTCTCAGCCGAATCCACAAACAAAAAACTAGAAGAAAGAGGGACAGTGCGCGGGTTGAATGGGCTCAGCGATCACTCTCACAAAAAAAACTAGATAGAAAGAGGTAGCAGTGGCGCGGCGTTGAAAATTTGGTTCACCATACTCTACAAAAACACTAGATGAAAAAGGTGCGGGCGCGGGTTTAATTTGGGCTCAGCCCATCACTTCACAACAACATAATAGAAAGAGGTGCAGTGGCGGGCTTTAATTGGTCTAGCCCTCACTCTCACAACAAAATAGATGAAAGAGGTAGCAGTGGGCGGCGTTTAAGGTCTCAGCCGATCACTCTCCAACAACATAGATAGAAAAAGGTTAGCAGTGGCGCGGGTTTAATTGGTTCCCCCGCGATCACTCTCCCCAAAAAATGAAAAAAGGGTAGCAGTGGCGCGGGTTGAATTGGTCTAGAAAATTAAAACAAGGGGTTTTTTCCCCCACTAAAATGTCATAAAGAGTTGGGTGACTTAAAAACCATTTTATTTTTATTTATTTTTAATCAAATCCCAACAACACTAGATAGAAAAAGGCAGCAGTGGCGCGGCGTTGAATTGGTCTCAGCCGATCCCTCTCACAACAACACTAGATAGAAAGGGGCAGCAGTGGCGCGGGGTTAATTTGGGCCAGCCCTCCTTCCAAAAATACACTAGAAACAAAAAGGTGCAGTGGGGCCGTTGTTGGGCCAGCCGATCACTCTCACAAAAACACAGATAGAAAAGGTAGCATGGGCGGCGTTTAATTTGGGCTCAGCATCACTTCACACACTAATAGAAAAAGGTAGCAGGGGCGGCGTTGAAATTTTCTCAGCCGATCATCTACAACAAAGCTAGATAGAAAAAGGCAGCTGGGCGGGTTTAATTGGGCTCAGCGATCATCCACAAAAACGCTAGATAGAAAAAGCAGCAGTGGCACAGCGTGAAAAGGGGCTCAGCCCATCACTCTCACAAAAAACCAATAGAAAAAGGGAGCAGTGGGACACGTTTTAATTGGGTTTAGCCATCACTCTCCAAAAAACGCTAGATGAAAAAGGGGAAAAAAGTGGGGGCGTTGAAATGGGCTACCAACCTCTCCAAAAAATTAGAAAAAAAAGAGGAAAATCACAATCCAAAAACGTTGTCATTTTTTTTAACTTTTTGCCATATTTTTCCAAAAAAAAATAAATTTTAGGGATTGTTCCGCAAAAAATACCTATTTTCCAAAAAAAAATATACATTCAAAATGCAATTCATGAAGAGGGGGAGGCCGTCAGGGTGCCTTTTTTAGGTACCCGGTAGCCTAAATTAATAGTAAAACAGGGGCCACCAAACCCTGGGGGGACAAAGGGCTCAAAAGGGCCCGATAAAACCCCGGACAAGAAAGGTGGCAACAGCGCAGTTTCCGGTGGGCCCCAGGACAGACCCTTTCAGCACACCTCAGTCGTTTAAATCACAAGAACAAAAAACTTTCAAAATAGTAAATGGGTTTTAGGACAGAGCGCACCCCTTTTAGCTGCGCCGCACTAAAAATTTACATTTAGCCCCCGCCAAAAAACTGAGCGGGCCCGAAAGGGAAGACATATTTTTTGGGTAGCCCCCAAAAAAAAAATGATTGAAAAATCAAGCTTTTGGAATAGGAAAAAAAAAAAGGGCCCACCCACTCCTATAGTTTCCCCCTTTCCTTTGCCGACGTATTAGACCTCTTCGTCACGTCCCTTTTTTACAAATGGCCATCTTTTTCAGTACTTTTAAATCGAGTTTTGCGGGTTTTAGAAGGTCGTTCACCTTCTCGTTGTAAATTTCTACGTATGAAGCACTGAAAGTAAGTAAATATTTTTGTGATTGCTTAGGAAACGATAACTTTTCTTGATCCTGTATAGTTGAAAAGTAACATAAACCCCAAATAACTAATTTGGCTAGTAAATCAAAAGGAATGGCTAAAGTCAGCTTGAAAATTTGATTTTTTTCTATTGTTGGTAACTTATTGGTAGGTAATTTAAATTTTCCTGCCCAATTGCTGGCAACGTTGACACTAGTGTTTGCTGTGGTGTCAATATTCCACAAGGTCAAATTCTTACACAACGTTTTCCTTTTTAAACCAGTTTTATCTAAGTTTACTTAAAAATTTAATGGTTTTTTTCGGGAAACAGTTCAAAATGTGAAAAGTTTAGAGACCTCATGGACTTATTTTAAAAACCCCTCCCACAGTGCGAAGACGACAGTACTACAATACCTCGGCAGTGGCATACTCAATAGAAACCAACTATGGATGCTACCTATTTCAGTTAGGCCCAATTTATTTTAGCAGATTAGGCCCACGGGCCACTGTCCACAATAATTTATCAGGGTAGGATAGGCCAAAAAAAAATGCAGCCTACCCAAAATAGTGGAACTGGAAGGAAACAAAGGGAAAGAGTCGTCTCAGTTTGGATTTAGGCCGGGCTATGGGTTTTTTTTGACCTCAAACGGGCTTTCTCCTACAAAATAAAAGAGGACTAAGCAAACAAACAAAATTAAAAGGCCCTATTAAAACATATTTTTTTAAATATTGAGTAGGCCCTACATTACTGGTATGGTAGGGTGTCAACAAATATTCGCTAACTTATTATGTCTAGGCCCATTAATTTTTTTTAACCGAGAGTAGTCGCGGGGGTCTTTAGCCGACTTTTTTTTTTAACAGTTGGTATTTGACAGCGCGCATGCGTGGGTTGTCTGTTCCGCCTACTTCCCAAAAAAAGATTTTGAAGCCCGTGGCAATACGCGATAGTTTTTTGCAGAAATTCATCTAAGATAAGAGGTCCTGTTTGGTTTTTCGGTCTTTTCGACCGCTGCGCGACTACTAAGGGAGGCAAAAATATGCATATTCAATCACTATTATGAGACATGTATTTTGTTATTATAGGTTGATTATTCTTCAACATACAGTGTTGGCATAATATTACTGTCTTGGTTTACTAATAATACGAACTACAGGGTGTTTCAAAACATATTTTTATACCTTTTTGTAGGTTTGCTACTTTTCTGTGTTTGATTGATTATTGATTGATTATTGATTGATTATTGATTGATAATTGATTAATATAACCAGGTATGCTGTTACTTATATTATAAATTACCTTATATTCGTAATCAAAACGTCATCCTAACGTTATTAGCCCATAATAAATAATGCGGTCTAAAGGACCGCGCGCGACTACTAACGTTACAAACAGGGGCGCGTCTACTCTCGGGTTAAGGCCTAGCAATGACCTAGTAAAGTAAAATGTCCTAAATTTGTTTTCTCTCTGCAAGATGACTTACCGCAGAAGGAACTCTCGCCCCTGCTGACTTTTCATGGTAGTAAAGATGTGCTCCACTGCTTGGCGGGTGATGCCGACGTCCAGTTCCGTACCCACCATTGTGTGGGTTTTACCTGCAAATTACAAGACCTTACAGACAACGGCTTGGGTTGTGCCACTTCATCAAATTTTGGCCGAAATCAATAAAAACATCATGTAGGCCCTAGGCCTATTTACTATTTAGAGCAAAAAATGTGCTTCCTGATAGTGATAGTCATCTGATCATGATAAAGATCCACCAAACAAAACATGAAAGAAAAATTTAGCCTACCCTAAGCCCATATAAAAACTTACATTTTTTGTCTGTTACAGGTAGTGGGCCTATAGGCCTATGTATTTTGTGTTTGTTTATTTAGCAATAAGACTATCAATAAGACTACAGTAGGCCTATAGATAGACAATAGTACTATAACTTTTTAGAGTATTTAAGCTGCAGTTTATTATTAATTAAATATAGGCCTATTAGGCTACCTATATACATGGAAATGTGACATGCGTAGGGCCTATGTTGGGGTGACTGATATTGTTTGGGCCGTGGCCCTGAGAAATGGTAATTAGTGGACTGTATAAATGAACTCGCACTACACTTACCCTAGTTGTAGTGTGGGCATGAGATAGAAGTGCAGAGCGTGGTAGGCATGGTGGCGTAGATGGGGTGCACACCACGTAACAGATAGTAAAAAAAGAAGCTCGAGCTTAGAAGGAGGAGAGAAGAAAGAAATAAGAAAATTGCCTGGGAGGCATTCGAACCCAAGACAGCTGTAGTGGAAGGCGTGTGGCGAGCGTAGGCAAGAAGTCAGGGACATGAGATCGAAAATGAACTGTACACTGTTTGCACTGAACATACGAGAGAACTGCTCTCTAGCAGTCGAGAGAACGACTTTTCCCTGTGAGGGCAGACGGGCAACTGAACCCTACGAAGGTGTATGAGCAACTGACCTACGTGAACTAGTAGGGGAGTAGATAACAGACGACAAGTCAATTAAGTAGGAGAGGAAAAGAGGGGTAACACAGGGAGAGTCAAGTCACAACGAAAATATAAGAGATAGTACGTGGAATATAAACAAATCTAGAAACTATACTAGGTCTATACACTAAGAACATTGGCGCGAACAGATCGGTATTGGCCCTATGGTATAGACTTACAAAAATAAGTCAAAAATTAAAAGCATATAGGCCTACCCCTACCATTGTCATGTTGGCTATGGCGTAGGCATGCTATATTGTCTTCATATCAAGGCTACATACCTAGGTAGGTACTACATTTCCATGAAGGCCTGCAAAAACTGAGGCCTCCGCCTAGGCCTATGTTAAAGTTCAAGTTCAAATTTGATACACTATTTCTTCCTCTATTCTATTTAATATCTATTTCTTTTAGGTAGGGCTATGTAGGCCTACCCTACACTCATGCCCTTTACCCACTTACTAAAAAGGCCTATTAATGTGGCTCATAATGACTTCACTACAAGCTTCTCACTCACATTATAATGTAGGTAGGCCTACATTTCATAATAATAAAAACAATAAAATAAAAATATAATAAAATAAATAATAAAAACCTTATGTCCTAGCCAGTAGGCTTAGCTTATGTTTTATTGCTGGCCATGTCACGCGTCCAACCAAGCACTGTACCCTAGTTAAATGTAGGCCTACTAGGAAGCAAAAATTTTGCTACCCGTGTAAAAAAACATTTTTTTGCTGTAGGCCTACTATCAACTTAACTTAACCGATACCGGTACCTAAACTAGGCCTAGGCTACGTAGGGCCTAGGTAGGCCTACAGAAAAATTGATTTTTTTAAAATTCCTATCACTATAGGTGGAACCAGATAAGCTGTCACTCGCCGAGGGATCGCAGCACTGTCGTCCACGCACTATGGCCACAGGATCGGCAAAAAGTAAATAAAATAACGGTCTCTAAAACTACTTTCGGAGAAAACCACGACTATTTCAAAGCCAAGGCCTGCCCAATATATCCTAAAAATAAAGTATTTATGAAGTGTACGAATAAAATCAAGACATTTTGATGCTCCTAAACATTGACATCACATCTGGCGAGGTTGGCATTATAAACAGCTGGAACTTTGGACACACCATTACCAACAAGGCAAAAAAAAACTTTCGAAATCGTGATTACTTAAAATCATTATTTCGCTAAAATACTGACTCTGTGGGACGAACTACTTTATTCACAGCTTATAAAATGTTGATTTATGTGATAACATATCACGATAACATGACCAAATACGGTAGGCCCTACCTAATGCCCATTGTGTGTAAATTGTCAACGTTGGCGTCCGTGCTCTCGCTTGACCTTGACGTGGGACAGCTTATCTGGTTCCACCTATAGCTACGGGCAAATGAAAAAACTGTCCACATGTACCTCCACCCCCAGTGGCTCAGCCATAGACATCCCATATAATTGGCTAGACTAGCAGTCAGCGGTCCACTTCCGGGACAATTAGAAAGCCATCTTGAATGGGTGAGTTTGCATGTTAATTAGATGGGAGCGATTAATCGAAAAAATATTTTTAAAGATGGCCGCCAGTTTGGAAGGTGAGCATATCAGACTTTTAACACCAAATGATTACTAAATTCCCGTATGCAATAACTTTGCATTGTATCTGTTTGTTCAATACCACGCTGCACAAGCTAAAACCATTTCAAACAATCCAGTAAGTAAGTAGTAAGTAAGCATTAAAAAAGCGTAAATTAAAACGCCAAAACGCCATCTTGAATGGGTGGGATTGACGCTTCAATTTGGTACACTCGCGCCTGTGCGGAGGTATTGGAGACTGCGTATCTAGCCTACTATAGGTGTTAAGATATCTATGGGCTCAGCCCCCTCCTAGGCCTACATATTAAGGTTGTGCCCAGGTGTCCCTTTAATATCAGCGGCATGCAGTCATAACTATGTTTAGCTGGAACTCGGCCAACAATTGTCAATCGGCATAATGTTTTTCAAATTGACTCACTATAGAATAGACCTAGGTACACTTGAATCAGTTATTTGAGAAATCGAATGTCATACAACTATATTGTTCCGAGTAAGACGCAAAAAAACGTTCATTTTATGGACCCTGAAATAAAAAATGCAGGTTTTTATTGTAGTAATTTAGATGTGGCATAGTTACATTGATTTTTGTTGATATTGATATTTATGAGCATGTAATTTCATAGTTATGAGTAGAGGTAATAAGAAATGGTGATATAAAAACACAAATTTCGTTTTAAAAAACCTAAATTTCGCATTTTAATTTTTTTGTCAAAAACGTTACTAAAAAATGTTTTTAAAAAAAACTTACGTAGGCCCTACTGTTATTTTTTGATGGACTATTTTCGCGGAATCCTTGATACGCGCCGTTATTTTGGAGGTCTATTTCCGTGAAGCCGGTGACGTCACGGTACCGCCTACCGCGCGCGTAATATTCGGTCTGGACCGACACCTCTACCATCGCCTCACATTTAGCACACTAAAAGGTCCAATTTCGCAATTTAATTTGCGTTTTGACCAGTTTGATACAATTTTGTTCGTTATTTCGCGCTATACGAGAAATTTGCGTTTTCAAAATTTATGTGTTTTTCCATCTAGTAGGCTATTCGCGATCGCAAAACTTCGATACGCAGTCTGGCGGGAGAAATGTTCCCCATAGCCAAAGGGTGCAGGCTAGCTGTGTCCAGGCTAGGCGCTTACGGGGATAGAGTGCAGTGAAATTTCCTCCTATAAAAAGCGAGAAAAGTCTCGAGTATTGTTATGTTCCGTCTGCAACACATTGACAAACAAAAATATTAACGTATCCTTCCGTCAGTTCCCAATGGAAACCCAATATGTTAGTGTAACTTGACGGCTTTGCCAACTCTGTAGTTATACTTATACCAACAGACGAAAGAAATGGGGACGACTTAGATTTATTTAGTTGTCTTCCCTTGTAAATCAGTTTCTTAACTGAAAAAAATAGACGCGAAATAATGCAATTAATCAATTAATACAAATAAAATATCAGAGTGTACATAATCGTACGGGCATAGGCGATACCATACCTAACATAGGCTAATAGATCCCGACCCCCACAGTACAATGTGGCAGAGTGGTAGCGAGAGTGAGTTCTATGCGAAAGGTCGGCTGTTCAAATCTTCGTTAGGTCGTTATTTTTTTAATATCCTATTTAGGACCAAGTTTTTCTGCAAATGATTTCATCACATTCGGCCTCGTCGCGGACGCAATTCTACGTCGGAGATAATATGTATGTGTGGCAACTGGCAAGTACTATAATGAAGAGAATCACGAGGTTCACACTGTGCCTCCAACGACCGCGTCGAGTGCTGAGTGCATTTATTGTAATTAGGTATTCATATTGAACGTATAACATAGAATGAGAGTAACAAACAAAACGGAAAGATGGTCCATGTGTAATGTTGGCCTAGCCGTAGGCCTATGTTCAGCCATTCAGCACTGCTAGCCTTGAACATAGAACACAAATGGGGTCCTAATTATTATTACGATGTGAAATAATTTTACAATGCATTTTTCAAGAGTCTACTAGAAGCAACTAACCGTATACGCATTCATACAGACAGCTGACCAACAAACTCTCACATCACTGTAGGCCTACCAGCACTTGGCAACCCTGAGCTATATGGAATCAATTTAATTTATTAGCTAGCTAGCTAGCTTATAATGTACATAATGTTTAGAACTTGTTTATCTTGTCAAAACATTGTAACAATATATGCTAGTATTAGGTATATAAAACAAGACAATAAAATGAAATGAAATGAAACTTTCATCAGTGACCGTACGTCACTATTATTACGGCACGCCTAGAGCCAATCAAATATTTGACCGAACGAATGATTTTGCGCTATTATTACCTTTAGCCCATTATACATCCAAAGTTATTACGGCTGGCCATAGGAATAAACACTGCCTTGATTATCACCTTGCTTTAAAAATCTGGTAAAGGTGTGTAAATTGGAAGCTAACGCACTTGAATGTAGGCATAGCCCCAGCATTTTTAACAATTATCTTGAACACGTTCCACAATCCCGCACGTTACTAAACTACACTATTTATTATGGCCTCGCCTTCTTTTATATTTCTAGTCGATTCACATCCTTCTACGTATTTAAAAATATCTATAAAACTCAATCTTAAGTTTGACGTTTCTCCATCTACTACCCTTGTATTTACTTCCCTTGCACCCGTTGCTGCGGCCATGTTGGAAAATGACGTCACCGGCATTTAACCTTGAGACCGCGAATATGATTTGATTTGTCGACAATATAACATGTTAGGCAGTCTTGGGCACGTTCCCCCAAAAAAGGAACTGAGACGTCCCTCGTTCCTTTTCAATAAAAAAGGAACTGAAACGTTCCTTGTTCCTCAAAAGGAACTTAGTTCGTTTCACGTTCCTTATTCCATCACTAATTTAAACAATTGTCAATTATAAATGTGAAATGAGTTAATTTATCATTACTCTTATTTAGTTACATTGATTTTTGTTGATATTGATATTTATGAGCATGTAATTTCATAGTTATAAGTAGAGGTAATGAGAAATGGTGATATAAAAACACAAATTTCGTTTTAAAAAACCTAAATTTTGCAATTTAATTTTTTTGTCAAAAACGTTACTAAAAAATGTTTTTAAAAAACAAACTTAAGTAAGCCCTACTGTTATTTTTTAATGGACTATTTTCACGGAATCCTTGATACGCGCCGTTTTATTTTGGAGGTCTATTTCCGTGAAGCCGGTGACGTCACGGTACCGCCTACCACGCGCGTAATATTTGGTCTGGACCGACACCTCCACCATCGCCTCACATTTAGCACACTAAAAGGTTCAATTTCGCAATTTAATTTGCGTTTTGACCAGTTTGATACAATTTTGTTCGTTATTTCGCGCTATACGAGAAATTTGCGTTTTCAAAATTTATGTGTTTTTCCATCTAGTAGGCTAAATGATTTGATTTGTCAACAATATAACATGTTAGGCAGTCTTGGGCACGTTCCCCCAAAAAAGGAACTGAGACGTTCCTCGTTCCTTTTCAATAAAAAAGGAACTGAAACGTTCCTTGTTCCTCAAAAGGAACTTAGTTCGTTTCACGTTCCTTATTCCATCACTAATTTAAACAATTGTCAATTACTAGGAAAACGCTTAAGTCCCGCTGCGTTGTTGGATGAGCGTAATTGGTGAATTGAGCTGCCATGTGTTTTGCGGATTTTCTGTTGTTCTGTGAAAAAATCAGAACTTTGTTGAATTTTTTTAAAAATTAAATCAAATTAAATAAAAAATTAACTTATTTTTTTTTTAATTAATCGTAATTTTAAAAAAGGAAAAATCGTAATATTGAAATTTTCATAAGAAATAATTATTCGATTACGCACAAATTTTACACGAATATATTTATTCTTAAAATTAAGGTTCTGTGAAAAAAATCATTACAATCGGATAAAGCATGTAGGAGTTATAAGTCGAAGAAATTTTTTTTAAATCGAAAAAAATCGTAAAATTGCGATTTTCATGAGAAATAATTTTTTGATTGCGCTCAAAAACGTGGCAGTTCTTAGTTCAGAGATTTCGAAGGCCTCCATAAAATTTCATCGCAATCGGAGTATCGGTTTAGCCGGAATCGTGTCAACAGACAGACAAAAATACAGAAAGAAAGAAAGAAAAAAAAAAAAAAACATTCCGGATTTTTTTCTCCAGTGTAGTGAAATGGAATCTTCGCTTCGCTCGCTACGCTCATCCAATAAATGTGAAATGAGTTAATTTATCATTACTCTTATTTAGTTACATTGATTTTTGTTGATATTGATATTTATGAGCATGTAATTTCATAGTTATGAGTAGAGGTAATAAGAAATGGTGATATAAAAACACAAATTTCGTTTTAAAAAACCTAAATTTCGCATTTTAATTTTTTTGGCAAAAACATTACTAAAAAATGTTTTTAAAAAAAAACTTACGTAGGCCCTACTGTTATTTTTTGATGGACTATTTTCGCGGAATCCTTGATACGCTCCGTTATTTTGGAGGTCTATTTCCGTGAAGCCGGTGACGTCACGGTACCGCCTACCACGCGCGTAATATTTGGTCTGGACCGACACCTCCACCATCGCCTCACATTTAGCACACTAAAAGGTTCAATTTCGCAATTTAATTTGCGTTTTGACCAGTTTGATACAATTTTGTTCGTTATTTCGCGCTATACGAGAAATTTGCGTTTTCAAAATTTATGTGTTTTTCCATCTAGTAGCCTAGGCTAAATGATTTCCCCCAAAAAAGGAACTGAGACGTTCTTCGTTCCTTTTCAATAAAAAAGGAACTTAGTTCGTTTCACGTTCCTTATTCCATCACTAATTTAAACAATTGTCAATTATAAATGTGAAATGAGTTAATTTATCATTACTCTTATTTATTAAAGTGAGTCCCAGTCCATCTGAAGAGGGGCTGGCGCCATTTTCGAAAACACAAGATGCCACATTGATATTTTTCATACTGCAGTTTACGAAATCAGGTACTGGAATTCGACGGGATTACGACGGCGAAAGGATTAGGAACGTTAAATTCGTTCCAAGTTCCCACGCAATAGTAACTTTGACGTTACAAGTTACTGATCTAAATAAAGAAACACGTTCCCACAAAAGTTCCTGATAAAGGAACGCGTTCCTACTTCCTCCCCAAGTCTGATGTTAGGCAATAAAAAAGACTTAAAAAAAAATCGTGAATTTCTTTATCACTATTTTTCACTACCTCTAGTTATGAGGGTGTAATTAGTGTGGAATTATTTGGTTTCTCATTTAAATGGGGCAGGTATATCTAAAATTAGTAAAAATAAGGTAGAGTCATAAGATTTTATTATTTGTTATTATAGTAGGCCCTAAACATAAAACTACATTTTTTAAATCTTTGTTTAATGACAATTTCTCAGCAATAACTCATTTTACTGAAAGTGACTTGCTCCGTTTCTCAAATCAATAGGTACAATTTTTTCTTCAGAACTTATTAATCCTGTCAAATAAGATCGTATATTGACGTTTGGAGGAAAAAATTGCGATGTCGCTGAATTTTTGCAGAGACCTTCCTTATATAATACTTATTAACATACTAAAACTCCCCTACAATCGGACTGGAGCTTCGGCCGCCATATTGGAAAATGGCGACCAAAAGGTGTTTTTTTATCGAATATCTCCAAATTTGTTTGAGAAAGACAAAATATTTCAATTACAAAATATTCTCCATTCAATTCCCTACAAAACAGGTGTCTTCTATAGTTTTGGTAGGGGCAAATGTTAGGTCACAAAATCGTGGTTTATATGTTGCTCATTGGAGTACCAGCTTATTTCCAAATTTTCACGCCCAGCATCAAACAATGCCCGGTAAATCCGCAAGAAATCGAGTTAAATACAAAAGGACTTTTGTACGGGGTTCATGAAAGCTTCTTTTAGTATTTAAAAAAATCAGGTATGCGAAATTGAATTTTGCATTTACCCGGAATTTGGGTTTTTTCCATTGTTGGCATTTCCTCAAAAATGCCCTTTTTGACTGTCCATTATGAAGCACTAAATAGAATTGTAGGAAAAATTCTTTCTATATACATTGAAATGACATAATAATGAGCCGATTACAACTAAAGTTTAAATCCAATATGACAGCTAATTCCTAATATTCACAATATGAATACTGTTTTCGTGCTGTTTTTACACTCTTTTTGTTACATAATTCACTTTGATGTTGTGGATATTAGGAATTAGCAGCCATATTGGATTTAAACTTTGGTTGTAATCGGATCATTATTTGAGTCATTTCAATGTGCGTAGGATGAATTTTTTCTCCAATGCTATTTAGTGCTTAATAATGGACAGTCAAAAAGGGCATTTTCGAGGAAATGCCTTCAATGGAAAAACCCGAATTCCGGGTAAAAGCAAAATTCGATTTCGAAGACCTGATATTTTTAAATACTAAAAGAAGCTTTCATGAACCCCGTACAAAAGTCCTTTTGTATTTAAATCGATTTCTTGCGGATTTACCGGGCATTGTTTGATGCTGGGCGTGAAAATTTGGAAATAAGCTGGTACTCCAATGAGCAACATATAAACCACGATTTTGTGACGTAACCTTTGCCCCTACCAAAACTATAGAAGACACCTGTTTTGTAGGGAATTAAATGGGGAATATTTTTGCCATTGAGATATTTTGTCTATCTCAAACCAATTTGGAGATATTCGATAACAAACACCTTTTGGTCGCCATTTTCCAATATGGCGGTCGATGCTCCATTCCGATTGTAGGGGAGTTTTAGTATGTTAATAAGTATTATATAAGGAAGGTCTCTGCAAAAATTCAGCGACATCGCAATTTTTTCCTCCAAAAATTCTTATTTGACAGGATTATATGGAAGACACACAAAATTTACAAATCTTTGTGTCAATGACTTATTGAGATCATAAAATGTTAATAAAAAATATATGTTATCCAATGCAGAAGGTTCAGGGTTCGATTCCCGCTAGAGTAAGAAGTTTTTTAACTTTTTTTCCTTTCTTAAATAAATAATAAATAAATTTTATTAGAGCTGCCCACCAGTTATATAACTGTTTTTCAGTGGCGGACTTTAAATCAAAGCCCTAACCCAACCCTGCGGGCCAGTTAAATAGTTTCCTCATTCAACACCATCCACACCTTCATCGCTGCCCTTTTTGAAATCTAAAAAAATCAACAACCTTTGTTTTTTTTTACTGCCCGCCCCGCTGGGGCGTGCAAATTAGAAAAAAGCCTCCTCAGGTCCGTCGATCTAAGGTCGGGTTCCCCGGGGTCCCCAAAAATTTAAAAAATTTTAGAGATTTTTTTACATTAAAAAATATTTTTTTTGTAAGTTAGTCAGTGATTCACTTTTTTTACAGGTCGGTCACTTTTAACACAAATGTTTCATGAACGTGAACGGTCGGGGGCGCCAGAGTGCCGTTTCAAATGTCCAGCTTTTGAAAACGCACTTCAAAAGGGGAATGATTTTCCCGGGAAATGCATAAAAAATTATCCGTCACCCCCCCCCTTATAGGTTTAGATGAATAGTGACCAGTGCATGCGCCGTGTTTGCGACGTCCTCACGGGAGCTGACAAGACGAAATTTGAGTGCTTTTTAAAATGATGAATCCTTACTGCCCCCGCTGCGCGCCGAGTAAACCCCTAAAGGGGGGGGGGTTTAATTTGAGTGAAATTTTGAGACGAAAAACAATAAAAACAATACCCGACGACTCATTTTTTTCCCCCGGGGTTTATAAAAGGGCGGGCCCCGGGGTATCCTTCACAGCCAACTGCGTAAATAAAAAAAACAAAAACACCATTGATTTGAGAACCAAACATTTTTACGACTCAATAAAAGGGGAAAAATTTTGACACCTGAAAAGGGGCCTATGCACAGGCATGGCCAAAAAAATAGGTAGGGGGCCCAGGTCTTGAAATTTTTGAAGAAAATGGCATACTATTAAATCATTTCGCGGACGCCATTTAGGACTTATTCGATTTTCAAATAACCCATTCACTTTTAAAAGCATAAAATTTTTACCTGACGATGTCTGACCATTTGCAAAAACGGTTTTTCCCTTAATGCCATTTTCGACGGAAACAACGAGGGTTTTACCCCCTTTTGAAATAGTTTGTTGTTTGTTTTTGATTCATTGAAAACAAAATTTAAACATAAATAGATAGGCCTAAGCATTGGGAGCCCAAGGGAAAGGTACAAATTAAAAGTGTGAACCAATCTTGGGAGGAATGAATTACAGCCCACACAGGGGGCAGGGGGTGGGGGAACCCTGGTTGGAGCTTCAAAACTGAGCACAGCGTGGTTTTTTGGATTACTTTTTTTGCGTACTAATTCCGACCTGCACAATCTTGGTCAGGGGATATTACAGTCTTAGCAGGGAGTACTAAAATAGGACCTACATTTTTACAAAACATTAAAAGTAAAAAAAAAATTAAAATTTAAAAAATTAAAAATGTTTTAAAAAAATTTAAGAAAGAAAAAAAGAATTTTAAAAAATTCAATTTTTAATTTTTACTAGGGGGAGGCGCTTATCACATTAATCAGCCTACCTACACGTCATTATTTTCATAAATTATTAAATAGGTTGCCCCCACTTATTGTAGTTTAGTTAGTGTTCCCCAATTTGTATAGGCCCTCATTCGACGTAAGAGGGATAAAACAAAAACAATAACTAGGAGTAAAGGTACACATAAAACACAAAGCACATTTTAAACAGTATAAGATGAACCCAGTATATTAGAGCCTAGTTTAAACTATGAAACCCAAAGCGTTTTTAGCATTTAAAAAAGTCATGTGTTTGGGGTACCGGTAACTTCCCTTTTCCCCCCCTACCCCAAGGCTGGATCCGAAGAAAACATGGGTATTTTTCCCTTTCCCAGCCTATCATAGGCTAAAGGGGGGTGCATTATGGCCTTTTCAGTTACATTTGACACGCCCTTTTACCAAGATAAACTCAAAAAACCCCCTTTAAATTTTAAAACCCAAAAAATAATAACTGTAAAGTGATTTTTTTGTTGTAATGACAGCCATTTCCTTGAATGGAATTTAAATTTAGCATTAAAAAAATTTCCCGGGGGAGCCCCCCAAAAAAAACGCATTTTTTTCCCCCCCCACCTCGGAAAAAAAAACAGTTATAAATAATTGTTATTTATAAAAGGAAAAGGTTAAAAAAAAAATCATTTTGCGATAGTGTCATGTTTGGGGTAGTTTTTACCCTTTTTCTGGTATAATTTCATTGATTATTGCTTGGACCAACGTTCTACATATGTATGTTTTCGGCCATTTTTAAAGTCCAAAAAAACGACCATAGAGGCATCTTTGCAAATGTAAACATTTAATAATATATTGCTGGTGTAAATACATTGTATAACAACTAACATGAACTCTCTATGTCAATTGGAAGCTTAACTATAGTGAAATTTGTATTTTAGGGTCAGCCGTTGTTTAAATTTAAAATGGCAGCCGTGCTGCATTTTTACAAATTTAAATTTTGATTTTAATATTCTTGGTGTTAAAACATAGTAAGAGCATTTTATTTGAACTTCCTATGTCACTTGGAAGCCGAGATATAGTTAAACTAATATTTTTGGACGGTCATTTTGATTATCCAAAATGGCGTCCAAAAAAAACATCTGAGCAAATGTAAACATGAATTTTTGAATTCCTGACGTTTCAAGCTTTCCAAAAATATGGCACTTTGCTAATCTCCAAAAAAATCCTACGAAAGTCGTTTTTACGACATAGTGAACCTGACTATCTAGTAGCCTAGGCTAAATGATTTCCCCCAAAAAAGGAAACTGAGACGTTCTTCGTTCCTTTTCAATAAAAAAGGAACTTAGTTCGTTTCACGTTCCTTATTCCATCACTAATTTAAACAATTGTCAATTATAAATGTGAAATGAGTTAATTTTATCATTACTCTTAGTTATTAAAGTGAGTCCCAGTCCATCTGAAGAGGGGCTGGCGCCATTTTCGAAAACACAAGATGCCACATTGATATTTTTCATACTGCAGTTTACGAAATCAGGTACTGGAATTCGACGGGATTACGACGGCGAAAGGAACTTATAAAGGAACGTTAAATTCGTTCCAAGTTCCCACGCAATAGTAACTTTGACGTTACAAGTTACTGATCTAAATAAAGAAACACGTTCCCACAAAAGTTCCTGATAAAGGAACGCGTTCCTACTTCCTCCCCAAGTCTGATGTTAGGCAATAAAAAAGACTTAAAAAAAAAATCGTGAATTTCGTTATCACTATTTTTCACTACCTCTAGTTATGAGGGTGTAATTAGTGTGGAATTATTTGGTTTCTCATTTAAATGGGGCAGGTATATCTAAAATTAGTAAAAATAAGGTAGAGTCATAAGATTTTATTATTTGTTATTATAGTAGGCCCTAAACATAAAACTACATTTTTTAAATCTTTGTTTAATGACAATTTCTCAGCAATAACTCATTTTACTGAAAGTGACTTGCTCCGTTTCTCAAATCAATAGGTACAATTTTTTCTTCAGAACTTATTAATCCTGTCAAATAAGATCGTATATTGACGTTTGGAGGAAAAAATTGCGATGTCGCTGAATTTTTGCAGAGACCTTCCTTATATAATACTTATTAACATACTAAAACTCCCCTACAATCGGACTGGAGCTTCGGCCGCCATATTGGAAAATGGCGACCAAAAGGTGTTTGTTATCGAATATCTCCAAATTTGTTTGAGAAAGACAAAATATTTCAATTACAAAAATATTCCCCATTCAATTCCCTACAAAACAGGTGTCTTCTATAGTTTTGGTAGGGGCAAATGTTAGGTCACAAAATCGTGGTTTATATTGTTGCTCATTGGAGTACCAGCTTATTTCCAAATTTTCACGCCCAGCAGCAAACAATGCCCGGTAAATCCGCAAGAAATCGATTTAAATACAAAAGGACTTTTGTACGGGGTTCATGAAAGCTTCTTTTAGTATTTAAAAAAATCAGGTCTGCGAAATTGAATTTTGCATTTACCCGGAATTTGGGTTTTTCCATTGTTGGCATTTCCTCAAAAATGCCCTTTTTGACTGTCCATTATGAAGCACTAAATAGAATTGTAGGAAAAATTCTTTCTATACACATTGAAATGACATAAATAATGAGCCGATTACAACTAAAGTTTAAATCCAATATGACAGCTAATTCCTAATATTCACAATATGAATACTGTTTTCGTGCTGTTTTTACACTCTTTTTGTTACATAATTCACTTTGATGTTGTGGATATTAGGAATTAGCAGCCATATTGGATTTAAACTTTGGTTGTAATCGGATCATTATTTGAGTCATTTCAATGTGCGTAGGATGAATTTTTCCTCCAATGTTATTTAGTGCTTAATAATGGACAGTCAAAAAGGGCATTTTTGAGGAATTGCCAACAATGGAAAAACCCGAATTCCGGGTAAATGCAAAATTCAATTTCGCAGACCTGATTTTTTAAATACTAAAAAAAGCTTTCATGAACCCCGCACAAAAGTCCTTTTGTATTTAAATCGATTTCTTGCGGATTTACCGGGCATTGTTTGATGCTGGGCGTGAAAATTTGGAAATAAGCTGGTACTCCAATGAGCAACATATAAACCACGATTTTGTGACGTAACCTTTGCCCCTACCAAAACTATAGAAGACACCTGTTTTGTAGGGAATTAAATGGGGAATATTTTTGCCATTGAGATATTTTGTCTATCTCAAACCAATTTGGAGATATTCGATAACAAACACCTTTTGGTCGCCATTTTCCAATATGGCGGTCGATGCTCCATTCCGATTGTAGGGGAGTTTTAGTATGTTAATAAGTATTATATAAGGAAGGTCTCTGCAAAATTCAGCGACATCGCAATTTTTTCCTCCAAAAATTCTTATTTGACAGGATTATATGGAAGACACACAAAATTACAAAATCTTTGTGTCAATGACTTATTGAGATCATAAAATGTTAATAAAAAATATATGTTATCCAATGCAGAAGGTTCAGGGTTCGATTCCCGCTAGAGTAAGAAGTTTTTTAACTTTTTTTCCTTTCTTAAATAAAATAAATAAATAAATTTTATTTAGAGTCTGCCCACTCAGTTATATAACTGATTTTCAGTGGCGGACTTTAAATCAAAGCAACTAAGCCAACCCTGCAGGCCAGTTAAATATGTTTCCTCAGTTCAACACCATCCACACCTTCATCGCTGACATCTTGACAATCTAAAATAATCAACACCGTTGTATTTTTTACTGCCGCGCCGCACTTAGGGCTGTGCAAATTAGTAAAAATGCCTCCTCAGGTACCGTCGATCTAACGGTCGGGTTCCCGGGTACCCAAAATTACAAAATTTAGAGATTTTGTTTACAATTCAAAAATATTTTTTTTGTAAGTTAGTCAGTGATTCACTTTATTTTGACAGGTCGGTCACTTTTAACACAAATGTTCTCATGAACGTGAACAGGTCGCGGGCGCCAGAGATGCTCGTTTCTAATGTCCAGCTGTTGAAAACGCACTTTCAGAAGGAACTGATATTGCCGGAATGCATAAATAAATATATCCGTCAGTCACTTATCAGCCGATTACGATGAATAGTGACCAGTGCATGCGCAGCGTGTTTGCGACGTCACTCACTGGAGCTCGACAAAGACGAAATTTGAGTGCTTATTAATGATGAATCACTTACTGCCGCCGCTGCGCGCTGACGAGTGAAAGCCTGAATGGGGGCGGCGTTAATTGAGAGTAATTTGAGACGAAAAACAATCAAACAAGTACTCGACGACTCATTTCATTACCCGGGCTATTATCAACGGGCGGGTACCCGGGTATCCGTTCACAGCCCTAGCTGCGCTACAATAAAGAAACAAAAACACCATTGATTTGAGAAACCAAACACTTTTACTGGCTTAGTTGGTTTCTCAACTCAAAGGGAAAATTGACACCCTGTAATAGGCCTATGACACAGGCATGGCCAAAAAAATAGGTAGGCCTAGGTCTTGAAATTCTGAAGAAAATGGCTATACTATTATCTCATTTACGCGGACGCCATTTATGTGACTTATTCGATTTCTCAAATAACCGATTCACTTCAAGAGGCATAAATTATTACCTGACGATGTCTGACCATATGCAAAGACAGTTCCGTTAATGCCGTTTACGACGGAATCAACGATAGGTTGTACCACTTTCGAGAATAGTTCGTTGTTTGTTTTCGATTCATTGAAAACATAATCTGAAACATAAGATAGATAGGCCTAAGCATTAGGTAGCCTAAGGTAATGGTACAAATATTAAAAGTGTGAACCAATCTTCTTTGAGTGAATGAATTACAGCCCAGCCCACACAGGGGGCAGGGGGCTGGGGCAACCCCTGGTTGGAGCTTCAAAACTGAGCAGCAGCTGTGTGTTTTTTGGATTACTTTTTATTGCGTACTAATTCCGACCTGTCACACATCTTGGTCAGGGCATATTACATGTCATTAGCCTTCGTACAAAGGACCTACATTATTATACAATACATTAAAATGTAAAAAAAAAAAAAAAAAAATTAAAATTAAAAATTAAACTAATTTTAAAGTATTCAAGAAAGAAAAAAAGAATTTAAGAAATTCAATTAATAATAATTGATCTAGGGGTAGGGGCTTATCACATTAATCAGCCTACCTACATGTCACATTAATTAATTCATAATTCATTCAGTAGGTCTAGCCCCTACTTATTGAAGTAGTTAGTGATTCCACAATTTGTAGTAGGCCCTACATTACGACAGTAAGCAGGCATAAAACAAAAACAATAGGCCTATGACATAGGAGTAAAGGTACACATAACAGCACAAAGCACATTTAAACAGTATGAAGATGAACCCAGTATATTAGTAGCCTAGTTTAAACTATGAAAACACCAAAGTCGTTGTTAGACGAGTGAACGAGTCATGTGTTGAGTACACGGTAACATTCCCTTTCCTCCCCCTACCTAAGGCTGGATCCGATCGAAGCATGGGTATTTCCTTCCTAGCCTATCATAGGCTAGAGTGGTGCATTATGGCCTTACAGTTACAGTTGACACGCCCTTATACCACGACTAAACTCAAAACCCTATAATTTAAACCTAAAGTAATATATAACTGTAACGTGATTTATTGTTGTAATGACAGCCATTTCTCTTGAATGGAACTTTTAGTTTTAGCATTTAAAATTACCGGGACAGCCCCCAAAACACGCATTTTTTTTTTCCCCCCCACCTCGGAAACATTATACGTTATAACTAATTGTTATTTATACAAAGGAAACAGTTAAAACAAAATCAATTTTGCGATAGATTCCCCTTAACATGTAGGCCTAGCCTATTCGCGGTTAAAACCTATCCAGGTAGCAGCACGATCGTATTCCAACATGGCCGTCCGAAGGCAGATAAAAACACGGGCTTCATAGGGAGCAAGTGTGTTTTTCATGCTTTAAAACATAATATTTCATTGTAAGCGTCAGTTCTGGAAGTATTTCTACTTTCCAGTACTTGGGTACGATGGGGTAGGACAATCACTATATTTTGTAACCCTCAGCTGCAAAATAACTAGCAAAATAAGGAATTTTATATAGTAATTTGGAGACGTGTATTTTCAGTAATTTTAACCTGATGGCAATACCGCGAATTTCTTATGATTAATGGCCTTTACTTAGGCCTATATGATATCATAACATATCATTGATATGTAATATAATATTATATCACAGATTATTTATTCTCCCCTCCCCCCCGGAAGTAATTTTTTGCGGGTTCCTCGTGAATAAATTATCAAACTCGATTTGTTATTAAATTTGTGTTTCGTCTCGCCATTGAAACTTCTAAAAACATTGTCTCACATTTAAAAAGCCCCCCAATGCGGCTAAAAATTTAAAGTTATAATTTATATATAGATGGCACCGGCCTTCACTAAACTTTACATATAGGCCTACTATTATTAATACGCATAGTTAACTAACTATATTACGCCTAGAATTGTTTTGTTGTTGTTTTGGTTGAGATTATGAATAATATGAACCCATAAATAATTAAGTCTATGCATAATTATTTCTTGTTCACGGCAGCAGTTGGTACAAATCTCTTGGCATAAAGGAAAAAAAAATCAAGGTAGGATAGTTTACATTCAATGCGCTGCACAAATTTAAAAACTATACTTATGGACATATATTATTAATAATAAATAATTGGATGAGCGAAGCGAAGACTTCAATTTCACTGACCCCCCAAAAAATTTTGCTCGTTTTTTTTGTTTGTTTTGTTTTTGTTTGCTTTTCTGTCTGTTTGTTCGCTCTCTACCGGGCAAACGGCATATGCGATCTTGATGAAAATTTGACAGGACCTTCGAAATCTCTGAACTTAGACTTGCTACGTTTTTGGGTACAATCGAAGAAATATTTCTCATGAATATCGTACTTTTACGATTTTTTTTCGATTTTTAGTGCGATATTTTGGTGACATTTGGGCCGATTCTGACCAAACGGGCGGGGCTACAACGTTCATATTTCACATGGACATTAAGGTAATGGTGATGTATTGCTTTCTGAAAGAAAAAGTTGAAAAAATTAGCCAGAATCTATAGAAATAAAGCTTTTAATATAAGTTTTTTGACTTTTTGTGCGATATTTTCGTGCCATTTGGGACAATTCTGACCAAACGGGTGGGGCTACAACGTTCATATTATACATGGACATTAAAGTCTTTCCAGCGAGTGTACCACCCATTTAAAACAAGATCTTACTGACTTAAATAAAAATATATTTACTTAATATTTGCCTCCTATGTTATATAAATATGGGCTGTCATATTATGAATTCATGAATAGATACAGAGTATATATTTATTTTGCTTTTTTAATGAAAAGCAATGTGATAACAGTGGTCATCTAAGTTGGTTGTCATTTGGTTCAAGTAGTAGTTTTTCTTACAATGGTAGTATCAACTGTGTAACATGAAATAAGTGTATGTGAATGATTGATTGTAACATTGTTATTTATCAATAGAAATTAGTTGAATAGATAAAATCTGATTTTTCTTTGTATGCAAGGTAAATACTAATCAAAACAATTTACATTTAGACGTTAACAGCTTAAAACACACATTAAAGTAAGTCTTTATGACTATGGCAACACTACATTTACATTTGGCAAAGATTCTGTCAAACTGTCAAAATTGCCCATATTTATTTTGTTGGTTTATGTTCACTTACTATGGTTGAGGTTATACAGTGTTGCCACGTTTTCAGGTCATTTCTACTTGTATTGAAATATTTTGTAACTTTGGTCTACAGTATCTCGACAATGAGTTCGGTGAGGTGACTTTTTTAAAAGATTATTATTTAGATTGTGGAATAACCAATGTTATAAAATATTTATTTATAATAGTTCATGGATTTTGGGCATAAATACAGCACATTTGGTGTTAGAATGTGTGCATTTTTGTGCACCTACAATGGTAGAGATAGGGAATTTCATTTTATTGCAATCGCAAATAACTCAAAAAGTAGTTCGGTGATATGTGTTTAATAATTTTTTATATTATCAAACATAACTTCAAGAATAATATAAAACGAATTTTGGGTCGATTTCATGGATTGTAAGTTATGATGGAAAGACTTTAAGGTTATGGTGATGTTGTACCTTTTGAAAGAAAAAGTTGAAAAAGTTAGCCAGAATCCATAGAAATAAAGCTTTTAATGTAAGATTTTTACGTTAAATAATAACAAATTAACAAGAAACAAGAGAAACTTGACAACAATCACCTACAATGCGTCGGCAGAAAAACAAACCACTTGCAAAAGTAAAGATATCCCACGCAAACTAAAAACTTAAAAAAGCTCATCCATCAACGCGGCGGGACTTAAGCGTTTTCCTAGTTACAAAAATTCCATATTATATCTATACCAATTATCAATTACACCATTAATGAGACTTGCATAATATATACTATGGTTTACAGTATCTTTGGGTTTAGAATGTTGAACCCAAAGACGGTACATAGCTCTTAGCCCGATTTGGCCCTATACCGCCTACAGCACATCATTGTAACAAATTAATTACCATTATGGTTTATCGTTTATCGGTTGGTGGTATCCATGAAACTGATGAAAGTTGTGAAAAAATGTGTCTCAAGGAATAGGAATAGAACCGACGATAGAACTCCCATCTAACCCACAGTATTGCACGGAATAATATACACATTCAGACTTTTTGTTTCTTTACGCATTACAAAAATGTGTTTTACTAATTTTATGACCTTTCTTGCTTGCTAAATAATAAACATGATCGAGTAAATTCCTTCTGGAGTTGACCGTGACGCTACAATATTGCATTGGTTTAACATTGAATGCTGCCATGCAGCCGCACTAGAGGTGGTCGCGTGATCAATTTTTCACTCACGTCACGTCACGTAAACCCATTTTCTGATCACGCACAGTCACGCACGAATAACATAATTTTTATTTAATTCACGCACAATCACGTAATATTTTTCAAGTAGCTATACTCGCTCACGCACGCTCACGCACGACAAATAACGTTTTGAAGCACTCACGCGCAATCACGATTACTCAATTGTTGGTATTTTGAGGAGCACCCTTCTAATCCGATCGCCACCAACCTGGTCATGTTCGCAAACTCGCATTGTTGCAGATGGCAGACATCCTGTCGTCACTTGCTCCTCTCGAGAGAGTGGTGAACAAATAAATAACTAGAGATGAATACAGTGATTGGCAGAAAATAAATTCAAGAGATTGTTGGTTTATTACTCTCTCGTCCACGTATTCATGGCTGAATTTTAGGGCAGGGTGCGACTCAAGGCAAGCAAAGAGGAGGGTGGCTTGGCCTCACGGATTTGAAGGGCTGTTCCGCGCTAGAGCATTTAGTGTCACGCACGATCACGCGTGTCACGATACACGCGTGACTGGAACATTATCACGCAAATTCACGGTACCTATTCAAAGCATTCACGTTCACGCACAATCACGAGAAAAGTCGTGAGTCACGCGTGACTCACGTCACGCGACCACCTCTAAGCCGCACAGTATCTGCCTTGGAGCAGTTCTCCACTTGACCACCAGATGTCAGCCACTTTGCTTTTAAACGCGAATAGGATTTCTTTTTACGACAATGGTTAATGCATTAGAAAAAATTACTGCCTCCTAGATGATACTCGGTTGCAATGGAGGCAGTGGAAAAAATATTTGTAATGCAGTATGCAGTGACCAATGTGCAAACATCAGCTCGTAAGCATGGAAGATTTTAATTCCCCATAACTGGAGGCGAGCTCTGGCAGTCGTTTCGGGGACCTTTCCTCCTTACCTTGACCACTACCCCAACGACGACAGCCAAGACAACACGATGATGATAACAAACGGTGAATACCATAACATGATAACCCCCTTTCATCCCCCTACCCGTGGCTGGTTCTGACCAGCATTGGACTTTACTCCCACATCCCCTAGGCTAGAGTGGCGCATTAGGACCTAATAGTGGGGGAGCATAGGGTATGAAAACATGCTTCCGTGGCAGCTTAGGTGAAAGAGCTATGTATGTGGTATCAATCGATCCGTATTGATCCATGGATAAACAATTTCGATGGTGAGAGTCTTGATTTTTTGGCTGAGACCGGCCATATCTAAAACAAGATGGCCGCCGCTTTCGAATTTTAAACTAGCGTATCTTCGTAAGTATTTGACCGATTTCAATTTCAAAGGTACCATTCGAAAGGTAAATGATAGAAATTTAAATTAACTTTTACAAATTTTCACGAAAATCTTTTTTGTTTGAGGTTATGTTACAAAAACTGAAACTGTTTACTTTACACTTTCTCGTTATGGAACGATATTTACTAGGTAAAAAGGCTTTACATTTTCTTAACTTGCATTTTTGGTAGATTATTTCTATGTGTTTTTAATGAATCCATGCATTTAATTTTCTGACTATTATAGCCTGAGTTTATGTAATTGAAGCGATGGCATGTGTAGATGAATATATGCTACTACTGTGTGATCTTTATGTTTCAAATACATTTTGTCGATACACAATCGGTGAAACAATAGATATTTGGTATAAATCGATTCGTTATGAACCGAACTTAAACAATTTTGAGTGGGTAAATTTCGATTTTTTTACTGAGACCTTCCCTGGGCAAAAACAAGATGGCCGCCGTCATTGAACATTTTAACGAAAATATTTTAAAAAGTAATTCGCCGATTTCAATTTTAAAGGTACCGTTGAAAAGGTAATAAAAAGAGCTACAAATGATATAGCAACAATTTTCCAGAAAGTTTAATATTTTTAAGGTTATGTTTGGTTTGAGTTTTTGGTATTTTTAACGATTTTTTAAGAGCACAATAGGTGAAACTACTATGTATGGGGTATCAATCGATTCGTTATGAACCGTGATTTAACAATTTTGATGGGAAAAATTTCGATTTTTTTACTGAGCCCTTCCCATGGCAAAAAACAAGATGGCCGACGCCAATGAACCTTTTGACTCGCTTATCATTAAAAGTATATATCCGATTTTTAATTCACGTATACAGTTGAAAAGGTTATTAAAAGAGAAATAAACTATATATTTACCATTTTGTTGAAACTTTAATATTTACTAAGGTTATGTTACAAAAACTTAAATTTTTTACCACACTCGTCATCGTTATGGAACTTATGGCGCATATATTTACATGACCAAAACGGTTTTTGAATATGTTTTGCTTGTTTATCCGTAGCATATCTCTTTATGTATTCAATGAGTCCTTACTTTTTATGTTCCGACAAATATAACCCAAGATAATGTATTTGAAGCGACGGCATGTGTAATTTAAAAAAATATGCATCGAGTATTTCATCTTGATGTTTTAAACACATTTCGTCGAAGTACAATAATTGACGAAAGAATTATGTCTCTGGTATCAATCGATCCGTTATAAAACGTACTTTAATAATTTTGATGAGGTACCCGTCGCAAAAAACAAGATGGCCGCAAAAAAAAACTTTGTAAACTTGTATATTTTCTATGGTAATTAACAGATTTATTTCAAAGGTACCGTTGGAAAGGTAATTAAAGAAGCAACAAATAATAAACTATTATGTTGGTACCATAGACATAAATTAAAAATGTTCCTCCACCGGGGATTGAACCCGGGACCAGTTGATAATAGTATGACATTGACAGCCTAGGTCCTGGGTGTTTCTAATTGTAATTATTCACATCATCATCCAGCCCAGATCCGATCAGTAGCATACACATTCTCGCAGAATAGCTGATGCAGATCATGCCCAACGAAAATATACGTGGCATTGAAACGATAAACCGAGTACCTACATTAATACATATCGGCCACGAAAATCTCCAAAAACCAAAAAATATATATTATATTAAGACAGAAATTTAAAAAATACCTCCATCGGGTATTGAACTCGGGACCTAGGCTGTCAATGTCATACTCTTTCCAACTGGTCCCGGGTTCAATCCCCGGTGGAAGAACATTTTTTACTTTTTGTCTATGGTACCAACATAACAGCATCATAGTCGCCTACTATAAAACAAAGGTTAAACAAAATACAAACAAACATATATATATATATATATTTATATATATATATATATATATATGCAGACATTGTATTTTCGGGTAGTCCGTGTGT
Source organism: Sweltsa coloradensis (assembly GCA_024449915.1). Lineage (NCBI taxonomy): Eukaryota > Metazoa > Arthropoda > Insecta > Plecoptera > Chloroperlidae > Sweltsa > Sweltsa coloradensis. The sequence goes on from JAMZAV010000311.1 coordinate 473,912, forward strand.
TATATATATATATATATATATATATATATATATGACATAATGAAATTCTTTCGAGTTTCCGAGTTAAATAAGTTTTAATACCAACGTTTCGAACAGTTCTCCCTGCTCATTCTCAAGGTAACGACATACAAATTAAAAAACATTGAGTAAACAAACAAGACAATAACAAATAATATAAAAGACAAAACAAGTCACTGCAACTGCTCAGCATTACATTTAAGATCTTTGCGATGACCTTAACAGGCGTTTGGTAGGTGGAGCTTCAGGTGGCTTCTTTCTTCTCCTATCCACTCTAGCTGGAGGAACTACATTTTCCGTGGCAACTGGGGGTACTATCGGCACCACATGGTTATCACGTAGCGCCAGTTTCCAGGTGGGTGCTAGTCTTTTCGCATCATCTCGTATGTTTAAGTTATGCACGTCTGGACGAGCATAGAACGGCAATAAAAAACAGGCAAACTACATCTGCTCTTTTCCAGCACTATTTTGAGAAGGAGCACTGGATAGATTTCGCGAACGCAAAGACTGTTGCCAGAGTGGACCATGAAGTACTATCTCGTATTGTTAGAGAAGCCTCGTACGACAATGAGATGGAAAGACGACACCGGAAGTAGATAATGTAGTTTCCGTATCCCAGCTAGAGTGGATAGGAGAAGAAAGAAGCCACCTGAAGCTCCACCTACCAAACGCCTGTTAAGGTCATCGCAAAGATCTTAAATGTAATGCTGAGCAGTTGCAGTGACTTGTTTTGTCTTTTATATTATTTGTTATTGTCTTGTTTGTTTACTCAATGTTTTTTAATTTGTATGTCGTTACCTTGAGAATGAGCAGGGAGAACTGTTCGAAACGTTGGTATTAAAACTTATTTAACTCGGAAACTCGAAAGAATTTCATTATGTCACATTATATCCGAGAAAATCTACGTAAAAACATATATATATATTATATATATATTGGTACACACGCCATATTTGTTCCATAATGTAACGATCGTGTGTGGTAACAGGATAACCTCAGTAAATATCAAAGTTTTGTGAAAATTGCAAGTTTATTATTTTTTGCTCCTTTAATTACCTTTCCAAGGGTACCTTTAAAATTGAAATCGGCGAATTACTTTTTAAAATATTTTCGTTAAAATGTTCAATGACGGCGGCCATCTTGTTTTTGCCCAGGGAAGGTCTCAGTAAAAAAATCGAAATTTACCCACTCAAAATTGTTTAAGTTCGGTTCATAACGAATCGATTTATACCAAATATCTAATTGTTTCACCAATTGTGTATCGACAAAATGTATTTGAAACATAAAGATCTCACAGTAGTAGCAAATATTCATCTACACATGCCATCGCTTCAACATAAACTCATGCTATAATTGTCAGAAAATGAAATGCATGGATTCATTAAAAACACAGAAATAATCTACCAAAAATGCAATTTAAGAAAATGTAAAGCCTTTTTACCTAGTAAATATCGTTCCATAACGAGAAAGTGTAAAGTAAACAGTTCAAGTTTTTGTAACATAACCTCAAACAAAAAAGATTTTCGTGAAAATTTGTAAAAATTAATTTAAATTTCTATCATTTACCTTTCGAATGGTACCTTTGAAATTGAAATTGGTCAAATACTTACGAAGATACGCTAGTTTAAAATTCGAAAGTGGCGGCCATCTTGTTTTAGATATGGCCGGTCTCAGCCAAAAAATCAAGACTCTCACCATCGAAATTGTTTATCTGTGGATCAATACGAATCGATTGATACCACATACATAGATCTTTCACCTTTTCGGCCACGGAATTACCTATGCTCCCCTACTATAAAGGTTAGCCTTAGATAGGGGGAGGAATGGGAATGTTACCGGGTACTCAACACATGGCTCACTCACTCGTCTAACAACGACTTTGGCGTTTCCCTAGGAATGGTAAAATACATTTCAATAACAAATTAACAAACCTTGAAAATTTTCAAGATTTTTTTTTCGTGAAAATTCCCAAGCCTAGGCCTTAGTACATTTCAAAAAATCACTATCTGGTGATTAAGGAACGGCGGCGGTGGGTGTCTGGCTATTGGGGTCGTTTTATGGGCACCCGGGTATTGGGTAGCCTAGCCTAGTTGACCCTCCTTTCTACATTCCCCTTATATCATCCTCCTCCCACCGCCACCGCCTAATCTTCCCCGTAACCCTTCTTGCCGCCCTACATTGAACCTTTTCTACCTCCAAAACCTACCCCAGAGCCTTCCAAGTAGCTAGGCTAGGGTAGCTAGCCTTTTATTCAAGTTCCTACTTTTTTAAGCGAGCGAAGAGAGCGTTTCCATTTGACTCTGCCGGAAAAAATAGTCATTTGCTTTTTTTTTGTTTTTGTATGTCTCGCCACAACGTTCGAACGAAGGTTTGAATCGAGTTGAAATTTAGACCATCCGCAAGCTTCGTTCTCGATTGAATGCCATTAGTTTTGTGGCAAAATCGTTCAAAAAGTTAAAAAGTTAGGCCTACATTAAAGTTAATAGAAAGTGTTTTTTTTTCAAACTAAACGGCGACAAAATCTGAGGTGGCCAAATCATTTAGAATGTCTGTCCGGTCACGAATATGTGTAATTTTATTTTGATCCGATAAGTAGTGTAGATGGAAATTACATTGTAACAAAGTACCGTTACCATGGCAACGGAAAGACGCACGAAGCTAGAGCTTTTTGGCTCATGATAGCGGTCGAACGGAGGTTCGGATCAAGTTGAAATTTGGACTATCGGCAAGCTTCGATCTTGATTGAATGCCATTAGTTTTGTGGCAAAATCGCTCAAAAAGTTACAAAGTTACATTAAAGTTAATCGAAAGTTTTTTTTTTTAAACTAAACGGCGCCAAAATCTGAGGTGGCCAAATCATTTCTAATGTCCGTCCGGTCACGAATATGTTAATTTTATTTTGATCTGATACGTAGTGTAGATGGAAATTACATTTTAACAAAAGTAACATTACCATGGCAACGAAAAGTCGCACGAGTTTGCTGGTCACTATGCACTGCCACCTAGAAGTAATCAAAATAGGCCTACGCCTACTATCTTTTTTTTTATTTTTTTTTTATTAATATTTTGCATTCATTTTTTCCATAGGCCTATCAATTACATAACATGCCATTTTATAAAAGAAAATTAGTTGAATGCAAAAGCAACAGAAAGAGCATTTGCCCCGTAGTACTTTCGTACCTGTTACCCTTGGTAGCCTACACAAAATCCCCACATTATAAAATATGTCGTATCATGTTAAAATTGTAGGAAGAAGCAGTGTATTATTTATTACCAAAGAGTTAAAATAGGGTATGACACCGCCTGTACAATGTTGGATACATTGTGGCAGCAGAAGTACCTTGTTTAGAAAATAGTATTGTTGTGGTTGGGATGGTTGATGTTTAAGAGATGGAGTTGTGTTTTTGAAGTCTGTAGAACAGAATGAGTTATTAGTTTTGTCAATAAAAGAATAGAATAGAATGATTATTACGAACCATGTTGTGTTTCTTAATAGATATACTACGAGTCCGTGATAAACTGGCGCCCAACGTGGGGCACGAACCCAGCCCTGGAGGACAGCTAGACCTCAGCCTAGACTAGATCCGAGTTTGTGAAGAAACAGTTCAGGACTGCAGTGACTAGGCCATAGATAGGCCTACTATTATACCTTTGGACTAGGCCTACTGCACGTGCGACGAGCTCGAACCCGGCCCACGAGGTAAGAATAGAACCATACTAGATCATTGTGAGAAGTTGCAATGGAGAAAGATGTGCTTGGGCTGGCAACCCAATCCATCCCACAAATTGATGGACAACAAGATACCATCCTTAAGGTCTTGCTAAAAATGCAAGAGAAAATTGAAAATTTAGAGGGTAGGCTCGCAACTCGCAAGCTCGGGCCGCCATTAGACTTAGAGACCACACCAGAACTAGTACCAGTAGGCCTACAAGCCAATAGATCTTCCAGCGTCAGTAGCCCTAGGTCTTCCAGAGACATTCCACTCAGAGATCTTCTTGCATGGTCAATTCCCACATTTAGTGGCCTGGGATTTGAGGACCCAGAGGATTTTCTGCGGACTTGTGAAGACATTTTCTCACATGCAGATATTTTGGACACGTGCTGGGTGGCTATCGCTACTGGCCATCTCCGAGGAGATGCTCAACGTTGGTGGCAAGACCGCCAATATTCTAGGCCGACATGGGAAATATTCAGATCCAGCATGAATATACGTTTCAACGACCCTTCGCTTATGGAATCCCTGTACGCAACTTTACATGGAGAGAACAGAAGAAAGGAATACAAATAGAAACGTTTATTCAACAAAAGGTACTGCTGCATCAACGCCTATACAAGGACCGTACGACTTCTGCTAAATAAGGACTACTATTGAGCTACTTGACAGTCGCATACGCCCATTTCTACGAGCACCGCTCTTCAATCAATCGAAGAGCTCACGACTCGAGCAATTCAAATAGAGCGTGATCTCGAATCTGAGGACAGTCCCCGAAGGATCACCGTACCCAGAGAAAGCAGGCCATCACAAAATGCACCTCAAGCAGTGGACGTACTACCGGCAAGCCGACGATCAACAGCATCACTGGAGACAACAATGCAACAGTCTGAAACAACATCCAACAGAGTGGTTGAATGTTACAATTGCCAAGGATTGGTTCACTACTCCTCCGATTGCGATAAACCTCCTACCATCCGCACTCAAGAAATAAGAGCTGCTCGTCAGGGAAACGGAATGGGGGGAGGCCCTTAGTAGACACCTCCCCAACGAGTAGATTAAAACAAACAAGTGACATCGGACACTGGGATAGTTTATACCGGGAGAAATTAACCGAGTTATGTAGAAAGAAAAACTACGAAAAAGATAGTGAATTAACAGAAGAGGCACGAACAACCAGATTAGAACCTAGAATCAGTCGCGAGAGGATTGCCATTGATGGATGGCAAAGAGAGAAAAAACTTTACCCCAAGGAACTAAGAAAAGATAGAAGCGAAACTGTGGAGGAAAATACGGGAAAGGCAAGCCTAGATACAATGATCTTGCTCAATGCTCGCCATGAAGAGAAGAGAAACCGAGAAGAGAAAGAAAACCAGCAGAGAATCGAGTTGGAAACACTTCCTACAGAAGAGAAGGAACTTTTGAACTGTGTGGACGCTGACTTTGCTGACAACTTACGGCTGTCAATAGATGCAGAAGAAACAGAAATTAGAAGAGATACAGACTTGGCAGGTGAATATGATTGTGGACTTTCTACGAAAAATGAGGAATTTCAAACAGATGAAGCAATATCAACAGAGTTTCGAAGAGATACAAACTTGTCAAGTGTAGTATTAGCAGATCATTATAACCAAATGCAGAAGAAGGAATTCATGCAGGTTTTGAACCTAAATGGATTGGACCATCTCACATCGTGGACAAAATCGGCAATGGTATGGATAAAAATAGATTGCAACGTTCCAAGAGGGGGTTAAACGAAGTATCACCGCACCCAGATACAGAAGATACACGAGCGTATAATCCTAGCTCGATTCACTACTGCAGACGACGCGTCTCGTGTGAACGAGGAAGAATTTCCGCTAGAAATGCAGATCCAGGAAGGGCCGGAGCAGGATGTGTGACGTCAGCTATGGACGAAGACACAATCATCGATCCACCGCCAAACAAGGAGCAGCAGACCGAGAGAGACGAGAGGACTACATAGGAATAATTAGTTTTTTTTTCAAGTTATCAGTAATCTCTTAGATCACCAAGAACTTAAGTTTGTAGGGGGGGAATGACACCGCCTGTACAATGTTGGATACATTGTGGCAGCAGAAGTACCTTGTTTAGAAAATAGTATTGTTGTGGTTGGGATGGTTGATGTTTTTAAGAGTGGAGTTGTGTTTTGAAGTCTGTAGAACAGAATGAGTTATTAGTTTTGTCAATAAAAGAATAGAATAGAATGATTATTACGAACCGTGTTGTGTATTCTTAATAGTATATACTACGAGTCCGTGATAGGTACTTGTTCATTAACGGGACCCCCTCCAAGAAATGTAAAAATTATGTGAAAACATTTCATTAGACAATCATAACTACTACATCTACTCCATCTGAGTTTCAGGAGGTCACGAAAACACAATCATTTCGAACAAAGCCTTGAAAACATCCTTTCCGACTACAAACTTTGCGCCACAAGTGACACAGCCTACGCCAACATACTCCACCTACAAAACCTTTGACGTCGCTATTTTAAATATAAAGGACTGTCAATGGAAAAAGTACTTTCGTTTAAAATAGCGACGTTAAAGGTTTTGAAGGTTCATTTGGTGTCCGTGAACGTCAATGTCAGCTGCACGGCGACGACTGCTCTCATGTAGGCCTACGCGTTCCAATGGACTGTACTCGCCTGAGTCACGTTGAACGTGTGAGTATAGTTCACTGTCTGAGTCATATTCAACTCCTCGCAAGTTATAATTATTCATTGTAAACAGAAATAAGTAAAAAAAACGACGATGGGGGGACCAATTAACAAAAAATTAAGGGGGGTCCCGTTAATGAACAAGTACCTAAAATAGTTTTCCGAAAGAAATGATGTCAAGGTCCTCTAGATGGCAGTGGATTTTATTCACAAAGTAAAGGTTTAGGCTACCCACGGGTTTAGGCACTTCTTCGGCTAGGGGGGTCCAACTTTTATAGGCCTACACCTTGTTAACACTGCTATTGCCTTGTTACTAGGTACTTATGTTAAAGGTGTACTTTCGTTAGGTTAGCCGAACTTTCCGCTGGCTACAGTGCGCCGCGCTAGTTCTAGGGTATAATCGATAAGAGCGCACCCGAAATCCTTTCCGTTAGGCCTACAGTGTATATAAAAGTTCGCAGTGGATATTCGTACGGTCAGCCGTACGACTAGTGCAAAATTATTCGTACGGTCAGCCGTACGATACCACCTAACTAGGCCAATAGCTTCAAATATCACAGTGCATTGTGGCAGAGTGGTAGCGCGTCCGAATTCTATGCGATAGGTCAGCGGTTCAAATTTTCGTTTGGTCGTTTTTTTTTTACCATTCTATTTGGGTCCATGTTTTTTTTGCAAATGATTTCACTACATTCGGCCCCGTCGCAAACACAATTCTAGATGATAAAAAAGCGTTTAAAAAGTGCTAGGCCTAGGCCTATTTTAAGGAAAAGCCTTATCTCTACACCTCGACGTGTAGGTAGGCAGCCTAAAAAGGACTTTTGTTTAAAATAGAAACGTTAAAGGTCTTGGAAGGTTTTTTGTTGTTAATAAAACAGCAAAAAAGGACGACGACAACCGAAAAAGGACTTTCGTTTAAAATAGCAATGTTAAAGGTCTTGATGGTTTTTTGTTGTTACTAAAACAGCAAAAAAGGACGACGGAAGGACAACACTTTTATTACGGCGCGCCTTTATCCAATCAGATCATTGACCGTACGAATAATTTTGCACTAGTCGTATGGCTGACCGTACGAATATCTACAGCCATAAAAGTTGGACCCCCCTAGCCGAAGAAGTACCCGGGTTTACCCAAATACCTTGCCAATAATAAATAATAGGCCTATTGGAAACTTGGCCCCGTGGACAGCAAAAGACGTAAATTTTTAAAATTTTGAAAAAAATGTGCAATGTGGGTCTAGCTATTCGGCACCAAAAAGCACACTAGCGCGGCCCTGTTGGCGGAACGTAGAACCCTAGCAGTAGTGATCACTCAGGTAGAGACAGCGGCAAATAACGTGGAAGAACGTGTAGATGTAGCTAAAAAGTTGAGTTTTCGGCGTGATACGTTTTGTTTACGGATGTTGAACGTTAGAAATAAAATAAAGACATATTTGTGCTATGGTTATCAAAAGAAAACAAATTTTTAATGAAAGAATGGGGCCTGTAAGTGCACCATAAAGTGGACACCTGACGCAAGGGTTATGTCTCGAATGGTTAAGCATTGGCCTACATTTCTCTTTTAAAATACAACTCTTTACACTTAAATAACAACTTTCAAATTATCGTGATCTCAATTTAAATTTTGGTAGGGCCTACTCTTAATAAAAAACATTATTCTTACATTTAAGTCCAGGGATAAAGTCCGAAAACATATAGTCAGATGACAGTGTGGTGTCACCCACTGAGTTTTCCCGTTGTGTTTGATAGATTTATTATTTATTTATGTTCATTTTTTAATAATTATACTTATTGTTTTTTACCCGTCACCGACACTCATATTAAATCGCGTTTTACAATTTCAGACAATAATTTTAATTCATGCTTATGCCAATAGGCTATCACACCATTCCCAATTGTTACACATAGGCCTACAGGCCTACATAGCACATAGGCCTACATTCAATTTGTTTCGTATGTGATGGGCTACCTCAAAATTACTACACTGTAGTGCGTTTTTATCAACAACAAAAAAAGTAGGCCTATGTATAGTAATAAATTCGGAAAAATCGTTTTCAATTAACATTTTTCATAGTAAATACCAATTTCTGCAGCCAAGTATTTTTAGAAGTTTCGTCATGTTCTGAATAAAGCACACTTTGTCGATGATTACAAATTGACAACATCTGAATATAGCATAGATGTAGGCCTAATTTATTGACATTTTCAGGGAATATGATGAAAATAATACAAGTTGTACTATTAATTGTTATTACATTATCGCGGGAAAACGTTAAATATTGCACCTTGCACTACCGCTGTTCAGTGTAATATCAATTTGTTACGAAATATTTCTTGGTACAACAAACAGACTCTTTTCACTTCAAAAACTGAACATTCTATTTCAAATTTGGTAATAATTCCTTGGATCAATACCAATTTGGCTGGCAACTTTACTTATAGTAGTAATTGAATAATAAATAATAATCTGCTTATGAATTATTTTCTGAATATTCTTACACTCAAACATAATAATATAGCTACCCAAATATTATGATGATATTATTACTATATAATATTTTACATTTCATCCCTATCCCATTCAGAAATATAGGAATAGGAAGGTTCAAGTTTGGCTATAGTTGGCCTACCTACGCAATTACGCCTACTTGTGGTTGTATAAGAGCGTAACAAATGCAAACCGTAGATGAAAAAAAAATATACATCTTATTTAATGCGTGTGCGAGAAAGGTAAATGTTCGTGAACATATCGGAAATAATCTCCGAATTGTCATAACCGGCGCGACTAACACACGTTAGCGCCATATACGCTCCAGCCCGGAATCACAATTACGCCAGCCATGTTGTGACGTAGCGCGCCGCCAGTGCTGCGATCTACATGTCGATTTGGTGCCCAATAGGCCTAGCACGTGCTAGCTTATCAACGCGTCCAACTGAGCATTTCCTAGTCTAGATGAACCAGTCCAGTTTAAACCGAACTCAAACCCTTGGTAAACAAAGTGAATAATGAAAGTGATGTCACAAGCAGAGCTGCAAGTTGCGGGCTGTTGGCAGGCAAGCTGTTAGCAAGCAGGCCATAATGGTAAGCTAGGCTAGGTAGCCCTAGGCCTAGGCCTAGGCTACCTGAAATACCTAGCCTAGAGGGCCTAGGGGCCTAGGTCCTAACTTGCAGTTTAGCATCCCTAGGGCCTGGGCCCCTAGGCCTAGCCTAGGCCCTACCCTACCTAGGCCTATGAGATATTGTGGGCTATAGGCCTAAACTGAAACTCTTGCCACTAAGCGGGTCCACCTTTTAAAAACGTTATTTTTCGTGTAGGCCTACTCTAGTACTAGGCCTAGACTAACCTCGCCGCCCCCCCCCCCCCCTAACCTACCTGTAGGTTTTCCTAGCGAAAATTTATGCTAGGAAAACCTAGGTTAGGGGGGTGGGGGTGTGGGCGCGAAGCGCCGTGGCGAGGTTAGTATTAACTATTAAAGTTGGACTCGCTTAGCAGCAAGAGTGCCCCTAAACTTACCGAAAATGTGGCTTTCTTTTACTTTTTGAGTGTTTACGTCAATTTGATTAATTTGGTTATCGTTTGATACCGACCAAAATACGTTTGGCCTGCCCTCAATTTTTTCTCGGTCAATAAGAGGTCGGACTTTTAACACGACGACAATTTGTGTCGACATGTCGCTAATTGCCGTGTCCCTGGTTTTCAGGCACAACACAATCAAAGCACATCGACGATCTTCAAACAGTAAAGATGAATAGCCCTAGCTAGGCCAGCTCAGCTCCAACAGACGCAAGAGCAAGACGCAACACAACCGGAACCGACCCGTTTGGTTTGAAATGGACTTCGCTGTTAAATTCACGACGTACTATCATCCAACCAACCAACATTCAGACACTTGTTTTTTAAAAGTAACGAGCCAATCAGATCAGAGTACAAAAGAAAACTTGTTGTGAATATAACATGGCGGTTTCTGCTCCTACCAACGTATGAACTTCCCTCAGGTTGGCAAAGCTCAGAGATCTCCAGCTGAGTCGATAAAGAAGTTTTCTGACAGAACCAGAAAAGTAGTTGCAGAGCAGCTAGGGGGAAGATTTTCAAATTTCAATTTAAAAAAAATGTATTTTAAATTATTTTGAATAAGGCTTTTCGGCGTTTCGTTTATTGGATGAGCGAAGCGAAGACTTCAATTTCACTGACCCCCCCCAAAAAAATTAGCTCGGGGTGGGTATTTTTTGTTTGTTTTTTTGTCTGTTTGATCGCGCTCTACTGGGCAAACGGCATGCGATCTGGATGAAAATTGGGGGGAGAAAGAGAGAGGAGAAAGGAGAAAGAGGAGAAATATTTCTCATGAATATAGTACTTTTACGTTTTTATTCGATTTTTAATGCGTTATTTTTGTGATATTTGGGCCGATTCTGACCAAACGGGTGGGGCTACAACGTTAAAATTTACATGTTCACTAAGGTACCTTTTGAAAGAGAGAAATGAAAAAGTTAGCCAGAATCCATAGAAATAAAGGTTTTAATATCAGTTTTTTAGGTGAAACAAGTAACTATAGAATCTTGACAACGATCACCTACAATAGTACCCAAAAAGCAAGTTTTTGGGCCACCAGAATATTTTACATTCTATTAATTGGTATTACCATAGCAATTAGTACTACTATGTAAAAATTTTCCTAATTTAACAAAAATGATTTTGCAATGGGACTTCAAAAAGTGTTTTGTTTATTTTTGGATTTTTAAGGACGCGTCAACCGTTAGGTCATAATGCACCACTCTAACCTAGGGTGTGGGGGGGGGGGGGGGGCATGCTGGTCAGAACCAGCCACGGGTAAGGGGAGGAAAGTGAGGTTCTCACGTCGCGGTCGTCATTGTCATTGTCGTCATCGTCGTCGAGGGGTCGTCAAGGGAAGGGGGCAAGGTCCCCGACGACGATTGCTAGAGTTCGCCTCTAGATTCAGGGAGTAGGCTAATATAGGCCTACTACCCTTCTTACTAGCTGATGTTTGTGAGGTGGACTTTTTCTCTTGAATCGCCTTTTACGATTAGCAGAGCCAGCCATGCTCTAGGCCAATTCTACCCCGAGCCCAGAGTAAAGAGATCCCCACGCATACTAAAAACTTACAAAAAAGCTCATCCATTAACGTGACTAGGAAAAGCGTTCAAATTCATATGGTTAGAAGCTCTACTCCCAACGCAGAAAGTCCAGGGTTTGAGAAGTTCTTAACTTGATGTGGACTCAAGTCCATCATAAGGAATGACCACGTAGGCCTAATCGGGGACTTTGGAGCCGTAGGCCTACTAGCAACGAGGCACATCATCAGGCATGCATTCGTACCCGTGCGGGCCAGGGCGGCGCCCTGGTTGAGATTTTATGTTGAGACAGGGCGCACCTAGGCTAAACTGTGCAAAAACCGAGTTATATCCATATTTTCTTGTAATTTTCGTTACACCTTTACACTTTTCAGCGAAAATCTATAAATCTGTCCTTAGCCACACAAAAGTACCGTGAATATTGTCTTTGAAATATTGTCAGATTAAATAGTTGGAAGTTTGTATCGTTGGTGATTAGGACATGTCCAGTTATTTTTATTGTGTTGTAGTTGTTGAACTAATGCATTTCCATAGTTCGCACTGTCCATACCACTGATTGCTATATTTCCTATTAAAAATATCGATCATTGGTTGGTTATCGCTCACTCGTCGATTACGTCGGGGCCTGCAGGGTTGGCTTGGTCGCTTTGATTTAAAGTCCCCCACTGAAAATCAGTTATATAACTGAGTGGGTAGACTCTAAATAAAATTTATTTATTTATTTATTTAAGAGACATGACACTCCTTGTGAATCTCAGAATAATCTGCAGCAAGTTACTTTTTTCTAAGACTTCCAAACGAAGTGTTACAGGGAAATATGATTGTGTCTAGTAATTTTACACAAGCGAGCGAAGTGTTAGATTTAAATGTGGACTGTGAGATTGAAAGTCTGCCGGTAGTAGGCGTACAGAATGGATGCAATACAAAGTATATTATGGTACATTATGGCAATGACAGGGAATATATTGAAATCTCTGCACAAAAATCTCTGCACATTGATAAAATAATACATTGTCTATTCAGGCCTTGCTACGTACGAAACATTTTGTCTTGATTATTTTAAAAGACAGCCTATAGATTCATGCACAAGTGTGGCATACTATTGTTTAAACTGAAAATAAGATAAACTGCATAAAAATGCAGCGAAATTAATTGTTATTGTTTTAATTATTGTCATATACTTAGGGGGGGGGAGGGGGGGGGGGGGTAAAACGATGAAATTTTATCGGTATTAACTTTGACTTATGACCGCCCTGGCACTATTTTATTTACGACTGCACCCCTGCACATAATAGGCTAAATTCTAAGGTTGTTCTGAATCAGACTGATTGATTCTGGCACTCACCGCAGGTAGAATCGTGTCCAGCTTGATTGATTGGCGTTTTCTACTCAAATGCCAGTCTCTCGTTGGTCACTGTTCGCTCGTCGTTAGTATCGGTGCCTACAGGGTTGACTTTGTCTGCTTGTCTCCCACAGAAAATCAGTTCTGTGACTGAGTGGATGGGTACTTTAAATACAAATGCATTTATTAACCCAAAGATATGGAGGCAAATTTTTTTCCTGGCTTCGGTTTATATTCATTTTAGATTTTCCAGAGGTGACATTTAAATTCAAATTGGTCTTTAAAAAAAAACTTAAATTTTAAATGTCTCTTACCCCTGGTCATCATCTGGTTGAATTGTGGAGCCACCTGTCTGTTATAGGCAACCCTCTAGGCCAAGGCTATCCGCGACCACCTGCTGTGAATTCCTTTCTTGTGAAAATCTTGATGTTGGAGAATAGAGTACCCCCCAAAATACAAAAATTTGTAAAAAAAAAAAAAAAACGGCAGCCAAGCTCTCCTTCCAAAGTCTTCGACTGTGAATGCTGTGAGGTATGGAAGTTGAGCCAAGCATTTCATTCTTTCTCCCTAGTTTCACATTGAAAAGAAGTAAGATCATTTCGCCTGTTGACGAGCGCCAAGCCAACCCTTTTCGTGGTAAAAAATTTTAAATTTTAAACTCAAAATCATAAAAAAATTACTTGGCCATTGACTTTTTAGAGTAATGCAATGGCCAAGTAATTTTTTTATGATTTTGAGTTTAAAATTTTAACTTTTTTTACCACGAAAAGGGTTGGCTTGGCGCTCGTCAACAGGCGAAATGATCTTACTTCTTTTCAATGTGAAACTAGGGAGAAAGAATGAAATGCTTGGCTCAACTTCTATATCTCACAGTATCACAGCCGAAGACTTTGGAAGGAGAGCTTGGTTGCCGTTTTTTTTTTTTTTTTTTTTACAAATTTTTGTATTTTGGGGGGATATCACATCTTTTTGATGTTTGTTTCATACCAAGGCAATATGTGAAATACGTGTAAAGGTGGATACAGTACTGCCTTTAAAACAGATTGTCTAGAAACAAAAGCTACCATCTTTTTGTTTGTTTACAATCTGTAGGCCTAGTTGGCAATATTCAATGTTGTTAAATATGGTTAATGTCGTCTTGGGTTTTTGTGTGAATTATTTGTTGACCGGACTATAACACATTGACGCATAATTTTAATCAGCAATTAAAATATTAAAAATTGTTATAAATACAACATAACGCTTTTCCCAAAGTAAAGAGTTGTAGGGAACAGTGGGGGTGAAATATCGCTTGTCTCCTGGCGGATTATTATGTTTCATATTATTATGTACTACCATGCCAAATTTCATGCTGATAACACTTATTTGGTACCTTTATGGTAACGGCTGGAAATCAAGGTAAAAATAATATAAACTACCTATACTCAAACCGTGGCGTACTTGGCCCAGTACCTGAGCGAGACCCTTCTTTTAATTACATCCGGTCCAGCTTGTGGTCAATGAATAATCCCTAGAAAATACTGGTAATTAAAATAATGAAGTAGTCAATTACACTTTTTATAAACTATATTCTTACAAAATTCTTACTTGAAATTGTGTTTAGCTGACAGATAGTACATTGACAAATCTACTAGTTTTTTTGTTTTTCTCGTAGGTAAATTTTAGCCACTTTTATTCAATCCACGTTGCAAAAATAAATGGCTTAAAATTGAGCTACAAGAAAAACAAAAAAAGTTGTATATTTGTGTATGTATTATCTTTCAGCTAAACACAATTTCAAGTTATTTTTTATATAAAAATATAGTTAATAAAAACTGTGATTTTATTGACTACTTCAATATTTCAATTACCAGAATTTCCTAGGGATTATTCATTGACCGCAAGCTGGACCGGATGTAATTAAAAGAAGGGTCTCGTTCAGGTACTGGGCCAAGTAAGACACGGTTTGAGTATATTAGGGATGGGGGTTGAAAAAGTGTTGTTTAGGAAATGAGAATAGGCTTATTGAGTTAAAACACATTAAAACATAATTTACTAATTTGAATAAAAATACAATTTTAGGTTAGAGCTATGAATTATTCCAATTTTAGGGGATGATTTAGGGGATGTTGGGGGTGGAATATCGCTTGTATCGCGACGAATTATTTTTGATATTAGTATGCAACATCATGCCAAATTTCATGCTGATAACTCATTAGGTGCCTTCATGGTGAATGCTGGAAATCAAGGTAAAAATAATATAAACTATAAGGGATGGGGGTTGAAAAAATGTGGTTTTGGAAATGAGAATATGCCGATTGGGTTAAAACACATTAGAACACAATTTTAAAAACCACCTAATTTGAATAAAACATCAATTTTAGATTAGAGCTATGAATTATTCCAATTTTAGGGAATTATTTAGGGGGTGTTGGGGGTGGAATATCGCTTGCCTCTCGACGAATGATTTTTCATATACGTATGTACCATCATGCCAAATTTCATGTTGATAACTCATTAGGTGCCTTCATGGTGAATGCTGGAAATCAAGATAAAAATAATATAAAATATTAGGAATGGGGGTTGACAAAATGTGGTTTATATAATGAAAATATGCCGATTGGGTTAAAACACATTTAAACATAATTTTAAAAACTAATTTGAATAAAACATCAATTTAAGATTAGAGCTATGAATTATTCCAATTTAAGGGGGTGTTGAGGGTGGAATATCGCTTCCCTCTCGGCGGATTATTTTTCATATTATTATGTACCATAATGTCAAATTTCATGATTATAACTCATTAGGTGCCTTCGTGGTGAATGCTGGAAATCAAGATAAAAATAATATAAAATATTAGGAATGGGGGTTGACAAAATGTGGTATATATAATGAAAATATGCCGATTGGGTTAAAACACATTTAAACATAATTTTAATAGGTAACTAATTTAAATAAAAATTCAATTTTAGGTTAGAGCTATGAATTATTCCAATTTTAGGGAATTATTTAGGGGGTGTTGGGGGTGGAATATCGCTTGCCTCTCGACGAATGATTTTTCATATACGTATGTACCATCATGCCAAATTTCATGTTGATAACTCATTAGGTGCCTTCATGGTGAATGCTGGAAATCAAGGTAAAAATAATATAAACTATTAGGGATGGGGGTTGAAAAAATGTGGTAAAGGAAATGAGAATAGACCGATTGGGTTAATGCACATTAAAACATAATTTAATAATTTGAATAAAAATTCAATTTTGGTTTAGAGCTATTAATTATTCCAATTTTAGGGGATGATTTAGGGGGTGTTGGGGGTGGAATATCGCTTGCCTCTCGGCGAATGATTTTTCATATTAGTATGTACCATCATGCCAAATTTCATGCTGATGACTCATTAGGTGCCTTCATGGTGAATGCTGGAAATCAAGGTTAAAATAATATAAACTATAAGGGATGGGGGTTGAAAAAATGTGGTTTAGGAAATGAGAATAGGCCGATTGGGTTAAAACACATTAAAACATAATTTTAATAACTAATTTGAATAAAACATCAATTTTAGATTAGAGCTATGAATTATTCCAGTTTTAGGGGGTGTTGGGGGTGGAATATCGCTTAATTGCCTCTCGGCGGATTACTTTTTATATTATTATGTACCATCATGTCAAATTTCATTATGATAACTCATAAGATGCCTTCGTGGTGAAAGCTGGAAATCAAGATAAAATAATATAAACTATTAGGGATGGGGGTTGACAAAATGTGGTTTATATAATGAGAATAGGCCGATTGGATTAAAACACTTAAGAACACAATTTTAATAACTAATTTTAATAAAAATTCAATTTTGGGTTAGAGCTATAAATTATTTTAATTTTAAAGGATGATTTAGAGGGGGTTGGGGGTGGAATATTGCTTGTCTCTCGGCGGAAGTTTGTGAGTCTGAGATACATCTAAGTGTGGTCCAATTTTTATAGTTCTAAGATGTACCGTTTTCTCTGTAGGCTCTTATTCCTCTATGGCCAACCAACCAACTAGCCAGCCGAAAGATTGTGTTATTGGATCGGGCTGATTTTTTTTTGGTATGTCATGGACCACATATCAGGTCAAATACCGAGTTTCAAGATTGTAAATCTTTCGGGACGGCGTGTGCAGATAGCTGAAAACCCCCCAACTCGGGTAGCTGTAAACAGGGCCGAGTTATCGTCGCCTACTAGCAGTCGCGTGCGCTTGGCTGCGGGCGAACGACCGTCGCCCTAGATCTGGCCCTCAACAACTTCCTGCAACCCAAATCCTCCACCAACATAATGTAGTATAAGAAGAGATGGGCCGATTCCAGATTTGACCGATTCCGATTCTTATAGAACGAACCAAGCTTAGGCATAGGCCTACACTGTAAATAAACACTGACTAGTCTGAGGCACAAAAAGCACTTTTCAGAAAAAAAAATCAGAAGGGGGGGATAGTTCGCAAAATATTTAACATGTTTGAAAAAACATAATTCTCCCTTATACAGTTTTAGACCAACCCGAAAAACACCCTTCCCCCCGAAAAAAAAAAAAAAAAACACCAAAAACACACAGATGTTGCCAAAAACCAAAATGATGTAACATATTTGGAAAACCAATATTTTCTCTCCCATGATTATGAAACAACCCCAAAACAACCCCCCCCTCAAAAAAAAAAACAACACAAACTGGGGTTTGTAACTATCCTACCCGGAGAAGGATAAAAAGTTACAAAAATTATGAACCAGACTTGAAAAACCATCTCTCTCATACGATTTAAGACCAACCCCAAAACAATCCCCCTCAAAACCCCCCCCCCCCAAAAAAAAACGGCAAAGGGGGATAGTTCCCAAATTATGACCCAGGCTTTAAAACGCATAATTTTCTCTCATACGATTTAAGAAAAACTCAAAAATCACCTTCCTCCAAAACAATCCTCCCCCCCCCCCCCTTAATAAACACAGATAAAGATAAGGGGTATAAGAAACGCAAAGATGATAGGCTACATATTTAGAAAACCATTATTTCATCTCCCATGATTGTGAAACAACCCCAAAACAACCTTCCAAACATAACACCCCCCTAAAAAAACAAACAGATAGGGGTGGGATAGTTCTAAATATTATAAAACATGATTGAAAAATCATAATTCTGCAAAAAAACAAAAAACAGCAGGAGAGGCAGGCGTAGCTCAGCAGAGAACTCGCCTGATCCCGCGTACACGCGCGTATTTGTCTTGTTTTATGGGTCTTTCAATACAAGGGCTTTACAGAATTAGGAAAATAAGTTACTGAGCAATACCGATTAAAAAAAATTGGGTTCATTTTGAACAAAGAATCGGTATCAGAATCAGCCCATCTCTAAAAAAAATATACTAGCACACGATGCAAAACAAAAACTTCATTGCAAGTTCCACATTCACAAGTTACTGCTTTGTAAATTACTGAAAAAATGTATTTTTAATAAAATGATTGATTGTGAATTTTTAGTTTTTATGTTTAGTTAGTAGGGCCTATTGTTGGACACGGGGCAATGACCTTTTCTAACAACCTGCTAACTATTATAATATATTTTTTAATTTTAAGTGATAAAAATTTATCTCTACGTTTACTGCTCAGTGGCACAGGAAGTGCATTCTGGTAGGGGTGGGCACAATAAGACATTTCTATAACATTGAGTTTATAATATTATGCATTCTGAACAGTGAACTCAATGCTATAAACCTATAACTGCCCATGAAACAATGATTGTTTCGGGAAAAGTATGTTCCACATGTAACAATGTAACCTACATGGATGCTAATAAAACTGAACTGAACTGAACTGAACATGTATCCTGGTACAATGGTGGTACGTGGGGGATACCCTTAGCTAGTGCGGGTCTGGGACACATAGGCCTAGAATTTTTTTGATTTTAAACATTGCAAATTGTGGCATTTTACTAGATTTTAGCGTGCTTTCGTCGATATTTTATAAAATTGTGAAGATATGAGAAGATTACCAGTTTACAAAATGTTGCCACTTCAAAATGCAACGATGTTCTTGTTTGATATTGGGGGGAGGAACTAAAAAGTCTTTCCTACTTTGATTTGGCGGGGGGGGGGCAGTGTCCCCTCTGCCCTGCCCCGTCACCGGCTGCTCGCGGGAGGTTCCCTGAAAGTCTGCTGAGAGTCAATGTATGTTTGTATTTAGGTATTAACCTTTTCTTTTTACACCTATGTCCATGTCATTAAGATATGCATATTGCTACAAATGTAACACAGCTAAAGGCTGATCACAGGCTGATACCCGCCACTGGTAATCCTGACTGGTAGCCTCCAAGGTTTTATTCAGTTGTAAATGTGAATGCAAAGGTTTCAGTCCTTTGTACGTACAGTCGTACACTTATTTTACTTACGTGCACCTACCTGTGAATAGGATTCAATTTATTTCGGAATGTACATCTTTAATTGTGTTCCACGAATTTTAGCATTTGCCGGTAAACACAAACATAACACTGATATTGTGCATGAATTGATATATTTCAGACTGTTTATTTAAATTATTTTTAAAATCAAAATTACATTTGATAAACATTTGACTTAATTTACTGCCACCTATGTTTTATACCTCCACAGAGCTATTAACCAGATGTTAATTAATCGGTCTAGATTTTGTAATTTCTGGATTGTATCCGATATTATTTCTACAGGCTCGATCTCTGAGAATGAATTAAGTTTGGCCATCACATTATCACATCAAC
Source organism: Sweltsa coloradensis (assembly GCA_024449915.1). NCBI lineage: Eukaryota > Metazoa > Arthropoda > Insecta > Plecoptera > Chloroperlidae > Sweltsa > Sweltsa coloradensis. Next base: position 493,485 of record JAMZAV010000311.1, read on the forward strand.
AGTTCAACACATAGTTATTTTAATTGCATAATTGCCTGCTAATGAAAATGTTACAAAACAACATGGTCTAGCTGTAATAAATTAAATTATATTTTATACATAATTTCTCAAATAATTAATAAAGTGCCATTACGTGCACAGATACCAATATTATTAATACATTTCAAGACCACTTTTAAAATCAAACCTACATCCAGTTTTACCAGAAACATATATGTTAGAAAATGTACATTTAATAAATGAAAAATCGTCTGAATATTTGAGAACATGTTTTAGTCAAGGTATCTATTTTGTACCTACTGTATAAACCAGATTGCAAGCCTATCTGTTTATACATTTTGCAGTTAACTAGAAAAACGCGTAAGTCCCGCCGCGTTGTTGGATGAGCGTAATTGGTGCATTGAGCTGCCATGTGTTAGGCGGATTTTCTGTTGTTCTGTGAAAAAATCATTACTTAGTTGAAGATTTTTTTAATTAAATTAAATTAAATAAAAAATTAACTTTAATTTTAATTTTTTTTAATTAATCGTAATTTAAAAAAAAGAAAAATCGTAATTTTGAAATTTTCATAAGAAATAATTATTCGATTGCGCACAAATTTTACACGAATATATTAATTCATAAAATTAAGGTTATGTGAAAAAATCATTACAATAGGATAAAGCATGTAGGTGTTATAAGTCAAAGAATGGTTTTAAAAATTAAAAAAAAATTCGAATAAAAATAT